>JAPXFQ010000507.1:0-35542 GCA_028564705.1 Apricaphanius iberus | reverse complement strand
CAAATCACTATGAAACATGTGTTTTCATATGTTGCGTTCACATCGCACGCTTTGTCAGCATCAAACAACGTTCATAAAGAAACTACTTTAACGCCTATATATTTTTAGGAATAAGCTTGCAAAGTGTGTGGGCAGGAATACTGATTTTATTGGATTTAATTTGTGTAAAATACTATCCATTATTACCGTGAAGGCTTTTTGAATGATTTTTCTATCCGTAAAGTTAAATCCACAGTTCATCTTTAACAGAGTGAAGGGCAATACAAAGCCCTCAACAGCAGATGTTCTCATAGAGTTATAAAGCATCAAGCAATGAACCTTTTTTTCAATAAATTTGGATGGAATGTTTCTTTGGTTAAAAATGCTTCACATTACCATCACTACAGAAAGCGTGATGAAATATTGAATTGGTTCATCCAATGTAGCCACAATCAAAAGCAACAGACGTGTTAGTATTTCTAGTTCCTCTACAACAGTAGGATGGATACCAACTGCAACTGTTTCACTAGATCAGTTCTCCAAGTTCTGCCTCTAACTTCTGAATGAGAGAAGCTCCATGTTGGTGGTTCTGGTTTCTCTACAGCAGCTGATCCCATTCAGCAATCAGCTCCAGCTGCTCTGATGAACATATAAAAGCAGCTCCTAAAGCTTAGAATTCTTATCAGAGGAATCTGAATCCTATCCTGGACTAATAGTAGCACAATGAGGTGAGGACCAGGGTTAATGGCCTTTTGGTGTCAATTGGTTAGTTTTGTGTGGATATATCTTCATGCTCAACTTTCATGTTTTTGCAGCTTTCTGTGGTTTTCTTTCCTGCTGATTGGAAGCATCACCTGTGCTCCTCCAAAACCAGGTCAGCATTGTTTAAATATCAACTTCTAAACCTGTTGTAGATGTTCAGTCTGACTCTGAACTGCTTCCTCAGGTAGTGAAGGTGACCCACCAATGTGGTGGTATGTAGCTTCACCTCCTCAGCAGGAACCATCCAAGCCTGTCTTTCAGAACCCAAGCGGACAGGTTGGCGGTTCTGGTGGCTTGATCAGATATCCACAGGTCTACTACAGCGGTACTGGAGGTGCCGACAGCGGTTCTGCTTATGGGGCCCAACAGGGCGGCCAGCAGGCAGCTCCAGGCCCTTACCAGTCTGCAGAGGAGAGCTTGAGCTCTTCATCTGATCCCAGCGGTGGGGACGAGCCGGTCTTCACTCCTGTAGATGAGGAGGATCAGGTCTACGGCTACAAGTCCAAGTCACGGTACAACCGTAAGCAGCTGAGGTTCAGCCAGTTCCGCTACACCCCAACAGAACCAATTGTCGTCATGCCACCAATGTTTCCCCCTCATGAGAAGAATCCTCCAGGCCAAAAGGGCTACTGAAGACCCCTGGGGGAGGCTCCCTATGACAGTCTGTTCAGATTCCGTTTATGATCTGATCCTGGGTTTTCTATCTGCTGACTCCAGAGTTGCTGTTTGTCACTAAGAAAATAAAACGTTTTAAAAACAAACTGGCTGATTCCGTAGTTTGCTCTCCTTCAAAGTCTCTACTGTGTTGTGATGGGACGGTTTCTTGAGTGCATCACACAATATTTATGCTTGACAGGTTTGTCTCATGTGGAAATTTTTACCAGCACTGATCTAACAGCCACTTGTTCTCCCAGCAAAGTTTTTGCATCAGTATCAGGGCAGATTATTAAACTCCCTTTCCACTTATCCAATCTTTCTGTTCAAATGCTACGGTGTTCTTTGCAGATGTCCAGTTAAGACTGGTTAGCTACAGGGCAGAGTCCTGCAATGTCACTGGTACCATTACAGATGGAAAAAAACAGTTCCCTTGCTATAATGTGGTCCACCCTTCACGGTGGATTTATTTTTTTTAAATGGCACAATTTGAAAGCCTTCATTACAGCATATCAATGAGCATTGTTAAGCATCCTTAATTGGAGGCAATTTTGTTTCTTCCACTTTCAAAATGTATGCATGGTTATCTTGTCCAGAAGAAACTGCACATGCCCAGAACAATTTTTAACACTGAGACCTTCAGTGGAGAAAATTTGCATATTTTAAATCTATGAAGGTTTGAGTATTAAAACTAGTGAGAAGTGTAGTGCCTGGCGAGGGGTTATTTTTAGAACGTAATGAGGACACTTGTAAATTTGAAAGGGTCTGGTTTCTTTTCTATGGAGGACCAACTCTGCCATAATTGAGAATAAGTTGATATAAATGAGGAAATACATTTGTAAATGGACTAAATATGGTAATGAATAAATAAATGGTTCAATACAATATTTAAAAATGAAAAAATTAAATGTGGGAATACATGAAAGAAGTACTAAAATATTTCCAAATTTAACATTCTATTTTATTTTGTATTTTTTTTTCACATTTTACACATTTATAAATTTATTGCTGTTTATTTCCTCATTTATTTACACATTCATTTAATTCTGTACATCCACAATTTTCTATGTCCACATTTATTCATTGAAATGTTTATTGACACACTTATTCACTCATTTCCACTTTTATGTATTGATGGGAAATACAGTATAAAACATTACTTTGGGATGTATGAAATGTATTGGTGACTTTATTATAACCGCTTTGAAGTGTTGTTACTACTTAAAGAGATGTTTTGTCATGTGCATACAAGTTAGTTAGATAAAAACAGGAACTTTAGAACAGGATGTTAAACCTTTGCACCCAAACTAGTGGAGAAAAACAGGATATGGAGGATGTCTGGACTGCAAAAGAATAGGGCAATAGATTAGGACATGTAAGAAATAACAGTCAGCAAAAACTCTAGTTAGAGCTGGTTTGCAAAGTCAGAATAACAGGAAGGTAATTCATTATGCATGCATGGTTGTAAGGAGGCTGGTCTTGGCAAAAGTTTGAATGAACCAATCATGTTTTGTGTCCCATATTTAACGTTAGGGGGGAGGTTCTCTAACTTTGTGTTAAAATATCAAACTTAATGTTTCTGATATATACGTTGTGATTCCTCCTAGGTAGGGTGACCCAGAGTGTGGATAATTTATACCACTCTGTAAACTAAATATTTGTTTTGTTTTAAGCAACCCTGTGAACCAGTATTTGATTTCTTGTATTAAAATCTAAAGAAAATTAAATTACTCTCGTCTCCTCTCTGATAAAAATGAACACGCATGGAATTTATAGAGTGAAGGTTTAAATTGAATATAGAATAAAATCCTTCAGTATTTATTTGCACATTTATTTATTTAGAAATCTACTGACTTATTTAATTGGTTGAAGGCTTCCCTGGGGCACTACATAATCTTTCTTCCACTTTGTTAAATGGACGTTTACAACATACACTAATATATTCCAAATAAACTGTCATTGTTGCCAGTTAATGGCCTTTTAATGCACTTGACAGTAGTCATTATGTCACAACGCAGGATTATTTTATTTAGCTGCGTCTTGTGTTGTGTAATCATATTTGAAATATTCTTACATGTTACTAATATGTTTGTGAAATAGTTTTTGATTGTAATATGTAAAAGGGTTTTTCATACAGTTTCTGGTTGACAAAATTGAAGTTATTTTGACACAATATAGTATAATCTGTGCTTCCACGTCCAAAGGATCATCATTAAAAAGTTCATGCCACGCTCAGAACCTCTCTGCAACAAATTTACCCAGAACACAACCTGGTCCGGGGCAGGTTATGTTCAGATATTAAGTTGCTATGGTTACTAACATACCTTGAAAGATACATCCGTTTTTGGAACCGAAAGTTGGGGTTATCCACAAACCTACCCTCAAACATATCCAGTTATGTCACATTACCTGCTTTTTAGAACGAACCCCAGTCAATTTCTCATGTTGAATTCCCCACTCAGGACCACGGTCAACAGAGCCAATACTATAGCTTTAACTATATATATATGAGACCTACCTACTACTTTTTCCATACTATTTCCAGAATTAATATATTGTTAGTGTCAATCTTTGAAAAAATATGAAGTCCAGTACTTCATAATACCTATTTCAGAATCGGAATCAGAATCAGCTTTAATGGCCAAGTATGACACATACAAGTATGACGCATACAAGGAATTTACAGATACAGTACAACCTGTCCAAGATCATTACAAACAACAACAACAAAAAGAAACAGATCCAGGTCACTGTTGGGCATGCAGCCACCGAGCGGCGCTCCCGTTTATGAAACAAAGAGAAATACACATCTGGGTAGAGGAGGGTTCCACGGTGAGGGGAAAAAACGCTCAACTGTGTTGTGGGTCCGTACAGCACTCACAACGCAGGTACTAGAAAAAACCACACCAGCAAACAGTTTAGCACATATTCACACAATAACAATGACACATCAGGAAGGATGGGCAGGTATGAGCTCCAGTCCACAGGATAACGCGCTGCCATCGAGGCGCGCTGTTATCCAGTTTCCTGTTGCAGGAGAGAGAATTGAGGATACAGCGAGACGGTGTGTGTGAATGTGAGTGTGTGTAGCCATGTCAGTGTGTGCGTCAGTAGATGCAGGTGTACGGGGGAGAGGAGACTCTGTTGACATTCTTCTCAGGGACATTTGATTAGGACCAGGTTAAAGGTCTTCATGGGAGCCAAAATATAAATTATTTGGATTGCAGGGAGAGATCAAATATTCCTTTCTGTCCCTTCAGTCTGTCAGTGGTTTCTTTTTTAGTCTAATTCAGCCAAATTGTAGTTCAAATTAAAGTTCCAAATCCAAATTAATTCCCCGATTAATAGCTCCAAATCCAATTAATTTCCAGTTGCCCCAATCCGCACCGACAGTTACTCCAAGTCCGATGACAAATTGCGGATGAGTCCCAGAGCGCCGGCCAGATCGCCTCTTACAGCGTCTGTACTGCGTCCCAGCTCCCCCAGCATTTGGTTCTGAGTCCCATCAGTACGAATCAACGCATCCAGCCGTTCCTTCAGCCGTCCAATCGCTTTCAGAACAGTGACCAATCTCGACCGTGTTTCAGATCTTTGTTGCTCCATTTTTCGGTAGTTCCAGTAACTGCCCATTCCAATCAGCAGAAACCTGATCACCATGATTGACACTCTGGTTGACCCTTACCGGTGCTTCGTAGAGTTGAGTAGATTTTATCAATAGCATTCAGAGACCGGCTGACCATTTCCATCTTCGCTTATTCAGTTTGGATTCGGAGAAAATTGCCAAAAGATACGCCAGATAGAGGCACAGGAGACAGGGACTTAGAGGTGATCACAAACTCTCTGTACAGCATGATAAAACATAATTTGTGCAGTTATTAATAGTAGCGCAGTTACTATAATTTTTATATCATTCAACAAAGTTTTGATGTCACCGAGCATCCTCCATGCTGTCTCTTTCTTCTCAGACCCACAGACGGTCCTGGCAGATGATGGCTTGTACCGAGCCAGGTTCTGCTGGAGGTTTCTTCCTGTTAAAGGCAAGTTTTTCCTCTCCACTGTCGCTACATGCTTGCTCAGAATGAGGGATTGCAGAGTAATTGCTGTGGTTGGAGTCTGCATGATCCGGGCACAACCTCACGTCGATGACTCATTGCAATCTGCTGGGATTCCTTACATAGAAAACTTTTAACTGATTGGAAAGTTTGTATAATTGTATTGAGAAGACATTTGTTGTAAAGTTCCTTGAGATGACATTTGTTGTGATTTGGCGCTATATAAATAAAAGTGAGTTGAATTAATGTAAAAAGGAACACTTCTGTACTTATAAATAATGATGCAAATCTTCTTAAACTACTTCATAAAGCTAACTGTATATACTGACTGTACAATAACCCTGGTTTGGTGTATATATTATCCTTTATTTTTTATTTTTATTTATTTTATTATTATTTTTTTTCCCGTTTTTTAATTTCACTTATTTAAGTTCTGTACTGGAGAGAAAAGTTGCCGGAGTCAAATTCCTTGTATGTGTCATACTTGGCCATTAAAGCTGATTCTGATTCTGATTCTAACATAGACACACCATGTAGTCTCACTATTTTCTCTTTAGATCTGTCAGCTCAGCTTGATTCATCTGCTGATGTTGCAAATGTTAAAACCGACTACAGCTGTCATGTTGTATGTATACGTTCCCCATAAAAATGAATCCAAAAACACAAACATAACAAAGTGGTCACTAGCATGTGACCACTTGTTATCATTCAGAGATTTTAGTTTGACTTTATATACTGTAGTTGAGGAAGTTTATATATACACAAAAATACATATTTTTTTGCCTACTGTCATAACATGAGGTGTTAAAGAAGAACAAACTTGAGATCATTTAGAATTATTTAAATTATTTTTAAATGCCATATGATGACAGACCGAATATATCTAGGTTCTCCAAAAAGTTTACAGCAAAATCAAGAATTTTTTATTAATTCTAGAAATCGATCCATCCATTTTCTGAACTGCTTGTTCTTCAAGGGGTCGCGGGGGGGCTGGTGCCTATCTCCAGCAGTCAACGGGCGAGAGGCAGGGTACACCCTGGACAGGTCGCCAGTCCATCACAGGGCCACATAGAAACAGACAAGAAAAACAACCATGCACGCACACAGTCATGTTTTTGGACTGTGGGAGGAAGCCAGAGTACCCAGAGGGAACCCATGCATGAACAAGGAGAACATGCAAACTCCATGTAGAAAGACCCTGGGCCAGGATACAAACCCACAACCTTCTTGCTGTAAGGCAACAGTGCTAACCACTGCGCCACCGTGCAGACTAATTCTACAAATAGTATAGAAAACTAGTGGGTAACTAATAAATAAAACAATTTATGGTTAAAGTCTCCCACTTCATCATTCCATTGTTTTCGTCTGCAAGGCTGCGTCAACTCCTGATGATCTATTACCGTAATGCACGATCTATGCGCAAAAGTAATCTTTATAAGAGCTAACGTCAGCAGCTTTGACTGACTATTTTCAAGTGTCTGCTCCCTTGACCGCGGTCCTAAGTGGGGAATTCAATAGTATCTACTGACACCTGCTGGATCTTAATTTTATTTTATTTATTTTTTTAAACCTTGCCTTTTTTTTCTGGCTCCATGATGTTGGCTTTCTGGGAATTAGTCTGGTTCAAAAAATTATGTTTTGACAGAGTGACAACCAGTTGAAACCTGGAGATGCTCCTGCTTTTACAGACAATTCAACACTTCAGTGAAAGATGAAACAGCAGCTGTATCGGTCACATGACTACTTCTTAAAGTGATAAACGTACCAATAGGGGGTTTCACTCTATAAGCTTGATGCATGCGGCAACACATAGATGCTGCTCTATCACTACAATTCAACATGAGACATGGACAGGTGCTTTTGAACTGTTGTCAAAAACCTAAGACAAGATGCCAAGGCGGACCTAGCGCTAGGTCGTGAGGTGCTACTGGGGGCTTCCCGCTAGCTCAGCTAGAAGCCTTAACTGAGCTAGCTTTAAATTGTTAACATTTGCACCCCAGCACCTCCCCTTCCAAGGCACCTTTGTTTTTGTCTGTTGCTCGCAGGAGCCCTCCATGACAAGGACAGACCTGATGATAAACCAGCTTCACTCTGACAGTGAGATTCCAGCAGCCAGGTATCTCAACTCTGTCACAGACACACAGAGTAGCTAGCTGATGCTAACGCTCCTCCATCACTTAAGAGACCTGAAGCTGACTGTGATGGCTATACCAATAGCCACACCAGTTTAAGTGAAGTACAGTTCCAGTTTATTTAATATTTAGTTGGTGTGTTGTTTGCGTGTTGACTGTTTTTCTTGAGTTTCATGTGGAGCTGTACTTCAGCGGTGTGGCCAGAAGATGGCGGCAGTCCAGGCTTCTACTGAAGAGGGCCCAACCACTGTCTGGACTCCATGGGGGAGGGAAATGGCATTGTATGTTCTGTTTCATTTGAGTTTCTGGTCTCACCCCCCTCATGTGTCATTAGTAGTATAGTCCACTCCCTTAAAAGCTCCCAGCTGTGTTTAATGGGATGTCAGTTATATTGAGTTTTCTAGGTTACTGTTTCTTTGAGTTTGAATAAGTTGACCTCTTTTGATGGCCCTGTAATTAGTTATCTTTATTTTTAGTTGTAAGTTCATTTGAATTTTTGTCATTAAAATAATTGTTTTGAGAAACCTGTGCTCTTTGGCTCTTTTGACCGCCTGGTACCCCCACAAGTAATGTGGCAAGGTACCCAATGAGGGGCCCGGGCAGGATTCGATCCCACAACTCCCAGGTGAAAGTCATGCACGCTAACCAGTCAGCCATAGGGATATCCCTGTGGCCAAGCAGCCAGGGCACATCATCAAACGGAGCCATAGTGACAGGAACTCCACAGTGACCGAAGAGGCTTTAGGTCAGTGTTAGAAAGTATGGAGTCGGAAATGTCTCATAATAAATAAACTCACACAGGGTTTTTCACAAATGCACATGCTCATTCGGAAATTGATACGGTCTGTTTCTTAAATGCACACGCTGTGGTTCACAAATATATTTTCTAGAAGCAGTTGTAATATAAATTCACAAATGCACACGCTGTGGTTCACAAATATAATTTCGAGAAACACTTGAAATATAAATTCACAAATGCACACGATGTGGTTCTAAAATGCACACTAGCCGTTTCACAGATGCACACAATCTGTTTCACAAATATAACTTTGAGAGAAACTTCAAATATAAACTCACTCAGGTTATACAGATCGCTGAAGGTCCATTTATGGACCCCTTCTCATTTGTGAACCTCTCTGAATCTGTGAGAGATTTCTGTGTGGTGACTTTTGAGACTCCCCGAACGCAGGGGCTTGAGGGGAGTTTCAAAACGTCACCATTGTCTAATGAATCTGTCAATCAAATTCACCACTATCCAGCTGTGTCGCTTTCAGCTAATCATATAACCGTTTCTATCTTCATTGCGGCCAAATGTATACGGACCCTGGCATTAATTCCATTTCCTCTGTTTATTAAACCGTGCGCACGGATTACTAATCAATTTGCTCTGTTTACAATTTAATTACGGAATTTATTTACTAACTGTCCACAGCTATCCTCAAACCGCATTCAAGTTTATGATTATTGTCCACAGCACTTTTAAAAACAAACTGACACCCTTGTTAGTGTCTAATACAACTTTTCCTATATTCTCAAGCGGTATCAAAAGTTTAATTGCAAAAGCAGCTCCCTCTGTATATTTCAATACTGGGTAAAGTTTGCCCTAGCAAGGGAACTGCTGAATGAGATTTTAAGCATGCCAACACCAGTTTGTTTCAAAAGCAAACCAAGAACACCTACAAACAAGAAACTTTGATGCTACCTAAAGCTCAGTGAAACAAAGCCATGGTTTATTTTTGGGACCCTAACCACTGCAGAAGTTGACCTTTTTTTTTTAACCTAATTGTAAAGATCCCATGGGTCTGAATGAGCTAAATTCCACCTTCTCTATAATGGCTTTTTTCCCCCTATCAAGCTCAAAGCTTACCTAACAATATATTTCCTTTTAGATGTTTATCTTAACTCTTAAATTGGGGTCAGGGAGTGATTTTTACTTCACGTGTGGTCCAGGTGGTAAACAGTTTTCTGCTGAGGAAGCCTTTCCGTGTTGGTGTCCACTATATCAGATTTTCCTAACCTTTTTTGACTTTTATACCCCCAGAGCCATCTTTTCATACAAATACCCCCTAAGTACAATGTGACTCTCCAAAAGTACATCTGGTTAAATCATTTTAAATCCCCCAACCTGAACATTTTTACACTTTAATTGAAACATTTTTATAGCAATGAAAGGGAATAACCAATCTGAAAATAACATTTAAAATGGTAAACGACAGCTCTTCTGAATAATTCCCCTTTAAACGGACTGTTAAAACACTGACAATTTGTTTTTCATAATTATTTCATGAGACACTTTAGCGTGGTTTCTTGATTAAAGCTGATATATCCGATGATGTGTTCTCCAGATCCAGACAGTTTCTTTGCTGGGTTCAGTATTCATTGGGCATGACAACCTTGCTCGTTTCAGTTTGTTTTAACCAAGGCACAGTGAACGTTGTTGATACAAATCACCTAGAAAATGAAGTATTTCCACTTAAACCCTGTAATGTGCTCACGTACCACTAGGAGTACATGTACCCATGGTTGGAAAACATTGCACCAGATGGTAGCAGTGAACTTGGCTAGCAGAACCCACATACTTCTGTTAAAGTTTATGCAAAACTTGCATAAAGTCAATTGAGAAATTGTCTAATAGTTTACATTTCGTGTTATGAGCTGCATGAACTAGTTGATAGCACGTTCACCTTGCAGTAAGAATGACCCTGGGTTCAAATCCCTCCTGTTGCATGGAGTTGACATGTTCTGTGCATGCCAACATGTAAAACATGCGCTCTGCATTGCCCCAATTTGTTTGGGTTCATTGGGTGCCCTGTGGACATGTCCAGGATGTACCCTGCCTCTCACCCAGTAACTAAGATAGGCAGCAGCAACCATATGACCCTGCAATATGGAGAGAATGTGGGTTAAAAATTAAACTGCCCTTTTCAGGGTAAATGATGAGCAAACTGCAGAATCTGAGTTTATAAAGTTTTATTTCAGTAGCAGGCAGCAACTCTGGAGTCCCTCCATGACAAAAACAGACGTAGTAGGGAGCCTCACCCCAGGGGTCTTCAGTAGCCCTTTTGGCCTGGAGGATTCTTCTCATGAGGGGGAAACATTGGTGGCTGGACGACAATTGGTTCTGTTGGGGTGTAGCGGAACTGGCTGAACCTCAGCTGCTTACGGTTGTACCGTGACTTGGACTTGTAGCCGTAGACCTGAGCCTCCTCATCTACAGGAGTGAAGACTGGCTCATCCCCACCGCTGGGATCAGATGAAGAGCTCCAGCTCTCCTCTGCAAACTGGTAAGGGCCTGGAGCTCCCTGCTGGCCGCCCTGTTGGGCCCCATGAGTAGAACCGCTGTCGGCACCTCCAGCACCGCTGTGGTAGACCTGTGGATATCTGATCAAGCCAGCAGAACCGCCAACCTGTCCACTTGGGCTCTGAACAACAGGCTTGGATGGTTCCTGCTGAGGGGGTGAAGCTACATACCACCACATTGGTGGGTCACCTTCACTACCTGAGGAAGCAGTGCAGAGTCAAAGCAAACATCCACAACTGGTTTAGATCATATTTAAAATAAGTTACCTGGTTTTGGAGGAGCACAGGTGATGCTGCCAATAAGCAGGAAAGAAATCCACAGAAACCTGCAAAAAACATGGACGATGAGGACAAAGTTATGTCAAAAACCCCACATGCCAATAAACGGTCCTCACCTCATTGTGCTGCTGTTAGTCCAGGACAGACCTCAGATTCCTCTGATAGTAACCCTAACCAGCAGGACCTGCTTTTATATGATCCCCAGAGCAGCTGGAGCTGATTGCTGAGTGGGACCAGGTGCTGTAGAGGAACCAGAAACAATAATATATATTTTTGCTTTTGATTGTGGCTGCATTGGATGTTTGGCAGCAGCAGAAACCAATTCAAAATTTCATTAAGCTTTTTGATTATACAGTGGGCTGTTTAGAACTTCAGTAGCATTTGAAAAGGACGGCAATTAAAAATTAAAAGACTAGAACAGATTTGAACATATTGGATAAATGTAGAAGGACTCCTATAGCTGGACCTGTGATGGACTGGCGACCTGTCCAGGGTGTACCCCGCCTCTCGCCCGTTGCGAGCTGGAGATAGGCACCAGCCCCCCCGCGACCCCTGGAGGACTAAGCGGTTCAGAAAATGGATGGATAGATGGACTCCTATAGCCTTGGTTGGATTATGAATAGATTAGCTGAAAAAGCAGGTTTCTCTCCAACTGTGTCTCATTAAGACTTTATCCCTGTGACTCTTAATGAACCCAACTGTTAATTTATAACTACAGAACTTTTTTTTTTAAATAAGAAAGCACATGTTTCACAGTGGTTTGTTGTCCAAAATTATGTTAGTGGGAAACTTCCTGAGAGACTGTTGAATTTTTATCAGTGTATTCAAAGACAGAATAAGGCAAGGCAACCTTTTTTGTATTGCACACTTTCAACAACAAGTTAATTCAAACTACTTTACATGATTTGGGGATAATAGCTATGAAAGCATAAAATAAAACGGAGACAAACAAACAATATGAAATGTTTAAAAACTTATAGAGCTGCATTAACCACTTAATCAAAGGCAGCTCTAAACAAGTCACTTTTAGCCTCGATTTAAAATAACTCAGTGTTTTAGCAGCTTTGCAGTGGTCTTGAAGTTTATTCCCGATAAGTGGATTACAAAAAGTGAAAGCTGCTTCTGTGTGTTTGGTTCTGATTCCGGGGATGATTAATAGACTAGAGTTCGAGGAGTGGGACAATCTGGTGGATTGGTGTTGTGATAAACCTATTTTGATGCTTGGAAGTCTATTCTCTGAGCTACAGGGAGCCAATTTAAGGACTTTAGAAGTGGGGTGAGGAGCTCTACTTTCCTGTTTCTAGTGAGGATACGAACAGCAACGTCTGGATCAGCTGCAGCTCTCTGCTTAATTACATTTCAACAATCACCGTTTAATCTTTCAGTGTGCCGACTCAGTTTTCTTGTTCAATTTAGTGAGGTAGTATCACATTATCCTCATATTAGAATGCAGCTCAGTCTTCTTGGGTCTGTGTGTTCTGTAGAACCCAGTTGTTTTCATGTCCATCAGATGAAGATGCAGAAAATTATCAGAAAATTATCAGACAGAGTGACATTCAGGAATCTGGGATGGGTGGGTGACTGAGGCAGCTGCTCCACACAGCAACAGAGAAGGGACGAAGAAGCGAAAAAAAAGATAACTACATGACTATTTTAGTTGAATACATTTTGTAACTTAACTGAGTTGCAAGCAGTTTATAACTTTCAGGAAGAGGAGTTTGATCGGTAGATTATTCTATTACACCGCATTAGTATTACCATCTGCTATCAGAAGCTCTCATAAGCGTTCCACACGGCAGTGTTTGCTCCGTAATTTAGACAATATTATATTAACAGAGTAACATTAATGTTCGGTTAAAAAGGTTAAAACAAGGCTCCTGTCATTTGTTAATTTAGCTGAAACTCCCCTCATGGATTCAGAAAACCAAAAAGAAAATAGTGTCTGCTGGTGAGGCATCTCTATTCATTTATTTTAATCAGTAGTGTGTTCTTTTTCGAGCTTGGTGATTAAAATGTTTTTCTTATTTTTCCTTTTGTAAAATAAATTTTGTATTTTGGAAAGCAGCTGTTGTTGTTTCTTGTTCAGCACAGACATATGGCAAGGTTTATGGTAAATAGACTGTAAAGAATTCATTTCTTCAGATTATGAGACTAACATAGACATTTGGCTATTAAAATAGTTCCTGATAAAGATGGTGCCCCGAATGATAATACTTTTCCATAAATGATAAATCTTATTGACTGCCATAAGCAGTCCCTTGACTATTAATAGCCAAATACCTGTTGCTCGTCGATAGTGATGTGCCGGCCTGGGTGGCAGGACTTCTGCCAAACGTTTAAGACTGCAGCACACTTGTCACTTTCTACCTACTGAAAGTGTGTGTCCTAGTCATCAAAATGTAGGGGTCTCATAATATCCTGGAAGTGGTTTTGGGTCATAATGGTTTTGACGTGAGAGATCCCTAAGGTTGCTGACCATGCATCAGCCAGCGGGCGGAATTCTGATCACGCCCCTCTAAAGTGGGATGGAGATGAACACCATCAGTTCATAGACAGGAGGCATGCTCCAGACTTCTTCCATTTTGCGACCATGCTCAGCTGTATTCTTATTGCGTAAAGGATGTCCTAACTCATCAAACACAAGAAGCTCTTAGTGTGAGTTTTTAACAATTCTTCTGACTTTATTTGTTGGCTCTCCATTACATGTATATGGCTGTAGGTGGCAGAGAGGTAATAGCCTCAAAAGATCTTCAACCCACACTGTGCCATCATTTGCTCTCTCATAGCTGGGATTTGTTCCTGTCTGTGTCTCACATCTCCTCACCTGAAGACATGTCAGAGTCTGAATTCTCTTGCAAGAGAAAGGATTCTTCCCCTCCAGCTGAGTCGCAAAAGTCCATATTTTGCAGCAGAGCCAAAGCTTTGTAGCGTCTACACATCTTTTTGTCTTTTTTGTTAGAGTAAAATGTTCTTGATGATTGTAAATGCGTGTATCATCAAAGTTTACAATCCCTTCCACGGTCCAACACACAACACCCATGCGTGAAGTAGAAAATAACCAAAAGATAATACATAGATAGTGGCCCTCCGGTGGAGGACAGAAAATCAAAACAAAAGAACCAGAAAATATAAGTAACTAAAAACACCATAAATACCTGAAAGTGAAGGACAAATGTAATGAAGGACAGAAAAAAAACCCAGAGAAACTAAACATAAAGATAACTGAAACTGAAAAGCTAAGAGAAAATAAGGATAAACTAAGAGACTGATAAAACTAAACACCAAGAGCAGGATCTTATAAATGAAATCAAGGAGCAGCAGGGAGGAACACAAGGACAAAACTAACTTAGGAATAAACAAATAACAGGAGAATAGAAGACTCTAAAAAAATGAAAAACATTTCTAAGAAAAACGAGGGGGTCGAAAGGGATAAAAAGGGAAGCAAAACGAAAAATGAAAATACAAAAAAAATCACAGAAAAATGAGAAAGGCAAAACTACTGAGAAGTAAAAACTTAAAATAAAGTATAAGCTGGGGCTGAGAATGGACAGACTGATCCTGTAACAAGGGGGTGAGTATGAAAGCTGAAATATAATTTAAAGAGGGACAGGAAACATAGGAAAAGGGGAAAGACATGGAAGGAAATTGAGAAAGATAGGACATGATAAATTCCTCATTGTTTGGGCTCCCATGCTCACCTTTTTTAAACTTTTCATTCTAATTTTTGAATCTTAAATTTTCATTTCATCTCCAATTTTATATTGGGATCCTTAAAAATTATAAAATTTAAACGTTTTTGTGAAGCGCCTCAGGAGTGTTTTATTGCTGACAAGTGCTCTATTTAAAAAATCCTGTCTTATTCTTTGTGTTCTTCTGTGAGGTCTTCGCAACGTAAATGTACTGTATGATACAATTCACTAGCCAGGACCACACTACGGATGGAATCAACTATTCACAAGCAAGAACAATGCTACAGATTCTGAATTTGAACAGTTTATTGAAGGCGTGGAGGATCGAAAGGTCTGGGGAGAGATATCGTCGGAGACCCGGAGGAAGACTCAGTGTGGGGGCGCAGTGCTCAAGAAAATCGTCTTTCCGAGCCTGCTCAAAACCCCCCCAGACAGGACCTAGAAGAGAGAGATGTTAGAAGGGTGGTACAGGAGTGAGCGAAAGCGTGGAACAGGGATGCTGCGAACGGTGGATGCTGCAAAAGAAAGGGGGAGGGGTTAAAAGGGGCGGGGCGGCAAGACCCAGGGAAGGAGAAGAGGAGGCGGGTCGGCAGGACCAGGCGACCTAGAGGGATGGGAAGGGAGGGGCGAAAACGAACGAGACAGGAGAAATGAGAGGTAGGAAGGGTTTATATGCGTATCGCAGGGTGATTAGAAGGGCAAGGGAGGCCGGTGATGCCAGGTGCGGCAAGTTTAGGGCTGATTAGGTCGAACGAAGCGAGTTTGAAGCGTGGCCTTGCTCCTGAACATATTTAGAAGTCTGTCAGAAAATTGCCAACTAACATACTTTTTGATAACAAACCACTATGAGACATGTGTTTTCTTATGTTGCGTTCACATCGCACGCTTTGTCAGCATCAAACAACGTTCATAAATCAACTACTTTGACGCCTATATATTTTTAGGAATCAAGCTTGCAAAGTGTGTGGGCAGGCCTTTCTCTGCCGGAAATTTGCGTGTTCTATTTGCAAGAAATTGTTGACTTCCATTTGTTCTATCCTTTATAATGTGAAAGAGAGTTGTTTTGTCATTGTATTACGCTAATTTCGTAAAGGCATACATCAAGTGAGCTACATGTAAGAGGAAGTAGGTAGGGATAAATAATTATATTGTACCAACTAATTTACTAACATAATTTAATGGAAATGTGAAAATTCTAATAATGTGAAGTACATAAAAAAGTACATAATATGAATATGTGTGGAATAAATTAAATAATAACAGACTTATCCCATAAAAAGTCATCCTTTAAAAAAACTTTTCTGTTTTGTAGGTGCAGTCTGTTATTTCCTACCAGCAACTGACTTGTGATACCATATTCCATCAATGTTGAGATGGCAAATAATTTATTGATCTCAAGTATTCACACAAGGAATACTGATTTTATTGGATGTAATTTGTGTGGCTTTTTGAATGATTTTTCTATCCATAAAGTTAAATCCACAGTTCATCTTCAACAGAGTGAAACTGGCTTTACAAACCTCTACAATACAATCCCCTCAACAGCAAATGTCCTAATAGAGTTATAAAGCATCAAGCAATAAACCTGATTTTCAATAAATTTGGATGGAAAGTTTCTTTGATTCAAAATGCTTCACATTACCATCACTACAGAAAGCGTAATGAAATATTGAATTGGTTCATCCAATGCAGCCACAATCAAAAGCAACAGACGTGTTAGTATTTCTAGTTCCTCTACAACAGTAGGATGGATACCAACTGCAACTGTTTCACCAGATCAGTTCTCCAAGTTCTACCTCTAACTTCTGAGTGAGAGAAGCTCCATGTTGGTGGTTCTGGTTTCTCTACAGCAGCTGATCCCATTCAGCAATCAGCTCCAGCTGCTCTGATGAACATATAAAAGCAGCTCCTAAAGCTGAGAATCCCTATCAGAGGAATCTGAATCCTATCCTGGACTAACAGCAGCAAAATGAGGTGAGGACCAGGGTTAATGACCTTTTGGTGTCAATTGGTTTGTTTTGTGTGGATATAACTTCATGCTCAACTTTCATGTTTTTGCAGCTTTCTGTGGCTTTCTTTCCTGCTGATTGGAAGCATCACCTGTGCTCCTCCAAAACCAGGTAAGCTTTGTTTAAATATCAACTTCTAAACCGGTTGTAGATGTTTAGTTTGACTCTGCACTGCTTCCTCAGGTACTGAAGGTGACCCGCCAATGTGGTGGTATGTGGCTTCACCCCCTCAGCAGGAACCATCCAAGCCTTTCTTTCAGGACCCAAGTGGACAGGTTGGCGGTTCTGGTGGCTTGATCAGATATCCACAGGTCTACTACAGCGGTGCTGGAGGTGCTGACAGCGGTTCTACTCATGGGGCCCAACAGGGCGGCCAGCAGGCAGCTCCAGGCCCTTACCAGTCTGCAGAGGAGAGCTGGAGCTCTTCATCTGATCCCAGCGGTGAGGACGAGCCAGTCTTAACTCCTGTAGATGAGGAGGATCAGGCCTACGGCTATAAGTCCAAGTCGCGGTACAACCGTAAGCAGCTGAGGTTCAGCCAGTTCCGCTATACCCCAACAGAACCAATTGTCAACCAGCCACCAATGTTTCCCCCTCATGAGAAGAATCCTCCAGGCCAAAAGGGCTACTGAAGACCCCTGGGGGGAGGCTCCCTATGAAAGTCTGTTCAGATTCCGTTTATGATCTGATCCTGGGTTTTCTATCTGACTCCAGAGTTGCTGTTTGTCACTAAGAAAATAAAACTTTTTAAAAACTGGCTCATTCTGTAGTGTGCTTTCCTTCAAAGTCTCTGTGATGGGACAGTTTCTTTAAATCTGGTCTAAGGTTTTAATTACAGTCCATCACGCTTTAGTGTCCCTAGGCATTTTAACCAGGGACATGTCCCTAGCAATATTAATGCTTGACAGGTTTGTCTGCAAACGTGGATTATTTGTGTCTTCTTAGCACTGATCTAACCGCCACTTGTTCTCCCAGCAAAGTTTTTGCATCAGTATCTGGACAGACTAAACTTTAATTCCACTGTTATGCAGTCTTTCTGCTCATATGCTATAGTGTTCATTCCTGGTACCCATTACAGTTGGAAAAGACGGTTCCCTTGCTAGCACGCTCTTCTTCTGAACTGGCATACTAATAAAATCAGGTCTTATGTGCTGAGACATACAGGGCCAAACCTGACCTAAGGAGCTAATAAATGCAGATTAACTGACTTGAGACTTCTTCGCAGTCAGTCAATTCAGTGAATACATTTTTAAATTTTTTTTAATATCCAGCTACCAGGAAGCATGAGTTGGACCAGTCATTTCATTAAAGGTTACATATGAAAAACAATCACTTTTCCTGGGATTTTGGGTGTTATCTGCATATACATTCATACAAATCTGGAGAAAAAACAAACATCCATGCTGTTTTGAGTGAGAGGGTTTTCCTAATTGATCATGCATTCAGTCTGAGCTGTTCAAAATCTCTTTCTACATCACAAGCTGGAATATCCGCACCTCCTCAGCACTGTTTCCACCCACCAGGTACAGCAGTAAATAAGTTACCATTCAGATTATGGAACATGTTGAAGCTCCACACAAAATGCTCAGTTTTTTGCTGGTCAAAAGAGCTCGGAAAACTTCAGGTCCCAGTCGAAGAGGACAGAAGAGCTGAATGGGTAGAATTTTTTTTATTTTTATGGTAAGCTGGTAAGGGGGGTAAATACGGAGCACCTGCCGCCGCAAAGGGTTACTCAAACTCCGGGCGGAAGAGGATAGACGAACCACCAATGAGCTACTCCAACCCGGGGAAAGACAGGAAAGACCGAGGATATGCAGCGGCACGGAGCTCAAAGAGCGGGTTCCCCGCAGTGCAAAGACAGGGGCACAATTTTTACGCCCGTTGCAAAGGGGATTTCTGCCCCCTAGCGCCAGAGAGAACAGGTACAGGTCGACTGAAAAGAGGCAACCCAAGGTCAATGGTTCGATCCCAGGCTCCGGAGAATTTTATATAAATAGTGGGGAATTATATATAAAGTAATATAAATAAAATATAAAGAAATGTTGACAGATGTGAAAAAAGTGTAAAATTTAAAGAAAAATATAAAGAAATAACCCTGTGAATATTCTCATTCATCCAGGTCATGGTTATCTCAAGGAAATTTCAATCGAACGCAACTGGACTTAATTACCAAGTCCAGTTGCGTTCGATTGAAATTTCCTTGAGATATAAAGAAATAACAGTACATTTCTTGGCCTTAATCCGATATCACAATATTCTGTATGACCATGTTTATTCAAGGTCTTCAATATTTGTAATAAATTATATAGTGTTATATATTTGAGTTATACCTTGATTATTTTCTTTTATCCCCTTGTTTACATAATTTCTCTAGGTATTAAAGAAGTACTCCAACTCCGAAGCTCCATCTGGTCCGATGTCCTGCTTAACTACGATGCCCTCTGAGCCAGGTTCTGCCAGAGGTTTCTTCCCGTTAAAGGGGAGTTTTTCCTCTCCACAGTCGCTACATGCTTGCTCAGTACGAGGGATTGCTGAGGAACCGCTCAACCCCACGTTGACGACTCGGCAATCTGCTGGGATTCCTTACTTAGACAAACTTTTATCTGATTGGATTGCAAAAGACTTGTAAAGGTCCTCGATATGATTTTTTCGGTGCCTTGTACATTGTATAGGCTTTTGTCTGAGGGGGGTTCTGAGAAGGTTCGGAAAGACGATTCCTCGAAGACTGCACCCCCACACTGAGTCTTCCCCTGGGTCTCCGACGATGTCTCTCCTCAGACCATTCAATTCTCCACTCCTTAAATGAACTGTTAAAATTCTCAATTTGTGGCGTGGTCCTTGCTAGTGAAATTTTAATTACCTCAATAACTGTACAGTGCTGTTTTACTATTGTACATGATGTAAACATTTTTTTTTTCTTCTGTAAAAATTGTGTTTCTATTCTGTGTCATTTTCTGTTTGTACATCTGTTTTTTGACCAAAAAACAGATGACCAAATTTCCCTTTGCGGTACAATTAATGGATTATTCTATTCTAATAAAGTATGACTTCATAGACTGGGAAAACATTGTGCTTTCTTGATGATGCAGAAAAGTAGTCTTAAATGTTGATTTGATCAGCTTTAATGTATCAGAACACAAGGGAAACAAAGAGGAACAAAGCAAAAGTACAGTCACTAATTTACACTGCACACATTTCGAAAAACTACAGGAAACCAACTATACATGTCGGCACACTATTCAATATTTATAAGCAAAATACAGTAATTTACAATGCAAGTAATATTTACAAGTGAAGGACAGAAATATACATTGATATACAATATGTAAAAGTGAAGCACATAAACTTACAGTTTTAGCAATAAACAATATTTACAAGCCAATCCTAGTTCAGCCTTATTTTTTTGCTGTTTGTTCTGCCAACCACTCTTCCACAGACTTACCGTTGGAGGCTTGTGCACAGAACGTGGAACTGCCATAACCGCTGTGGCAAAACTCTTTTAATTTTGGCTGCCCACACTGGCTGCAAGTGTTGTAAGTCACCCCTCTCACATGTTTCCCCTTAATTAAGCCACTCTGCTACTCAAGGGCCCGCCAGCGCCTTTTCCTCACTGTATAACGGGACACAGGTGCAGCAGGTGCAGGAAGGAGTAGGGCTGGATCTGAGACAGCAGGAGCAGCCATGACTGCTGCAACAGTGTTGTCTGGATTGAGGACTAAAGTCCCCAGTTAACCTGACATAGGCTGTACAGTCTCTGGTTCTGTTGCGGCGGTGGGTACAACTACATGCTCCCTGGTGGCAGCAGCGGGCCGTTGGCCAGGCCACAGGACAGGAGCCTGTCCTTGTAGGTGTTTGGAGGGAGGACAAATACATGCCTTGGGTCAGAAGAGGGTGGAAGTAGCTCCAGCTGTGGTTGTGGGGGTGGAAGCAGACGAGGTGCCAGAGAAATGGGAGTGGTTCGAGCCATTCCCTGGGACAACACACTCCTCTCTTGGCTCTTCTGGCACAGTTGAAACCTGAGAGATCATTTGTGTTAGATATGCATTTATCAGAGAATGATTAAATCAATTTGAGGTAAATAATGTGGTAGACCTACCACTGAACAAGTGTCCACTGATTCAACTCGAACAGCTGGATCGTCGTCCCCGTCATCAACCCTGGACAGTTGAAGATCAATTCTTCTTGGTGGTCGACTTGTGCAAGCTGCAGAGCTTTACACAAATGGCCTCGACCAAGCGGCTGGTGCTGGGCCACTGAGCTGGCCCCCCAGGCTGGCTCTTCACGCTCTCCACACCTACCGTGACTCCAGACCGCTTTGGCGCCTTGAAACGGCCGCTAGTCAGCTGTGCCTGATGACGAGGCTGATAATCCACTCGCTCCTTGTCGATTTCGGGGAGAGCCGTCCACAGCTGAGTGACCTGGCTGACCTGCAGTTCAGTGAGGTAGGAGGACCTTGTCCCAGCCTGGAATCCCATCCGGTCCAACGACTGTTCCCTAAATAAATTGATTAATCTAAAGTTATAATATACATGTGGAATAAAATGTGACAATGAATGATTTAATTAAAAGAGGCACTAGTGTCTAACCGACTCCAGTGCAGCTTGAGAGCTGTCAGGCAGCGCTAGAAGAGCGGCGTCAGGATCAGCTGGTGGTGCCTGTGGAGGCTGTACCTGGGAAGGAGGATGGAGCTGGGAAGGAGGCTGGAGCTGGGAAGGAGGCTGTAGCTGGGAAGGAGAATGGAGCTGGGAAGGAGGATGGAGCTGGGGAGTCGTCATCAATGATGAGGGCAGATTTCTCAGATCACGGCTGGGGTCATCCTTGTAGAGCACAGGAACAGTGATGTCCTCCGTGATCTCTTCTTCGAAGCACTCGTCTTGAAGGTCATCATCATTGATTTGCTCCACCAACCTGTCCTCCTCCTCTGGGTTCTGGAGAACCGTGGTCGGGGTTTTGCCGGTCTGGCTGTACAGATATTCAATACCCAGCAATTCACCTACAAAAAAAAAAAAAACAGGAAAAAGGGTAAGTATTGTTTTAAACACATTAAATAATTCTAAAATATTATTAATGATCAAAGTTGATCTCTGTCTAGCCTGTGTATGCTCCAGGGGTGCGATAGCGCTCATCCCATCGTCTCCGGAGCACCTTCTGGGTGAGCTGCTCTACTGCCTCTCTCAGAGCACTCCCATAGCAGCGGATGGAAGATGTTCCTCTCATGGCGTCCTCCATCCGGTCATCATTCCAGCGCATCAGCCCTTCCAGGAGATATGCCTGGAAATGCGTATCGCTGCTACTGGTTCCTGTATGTTAAGAAAACCAAAACATTTGTCATATTTGTAGAAAGCATTTACTACATATAAACAAATATATATATATATATATATATATATATATATATATATATATATGTGTGTGTGTACATGTAAAATTTAAGAAACATGTTGGATGTCACTGGGTGATAATACAATAATGTCTAAAAATAATTGTTTGTAAAACCTGACAAACAGACACAAAGTATTAAAGCAGTGATCGATATGTATATAGTACCTGGAATAAATCGATTTAGGTGGAGGTGAAATGACTCCAGGGAGGTAGAGCCACGGGCACACCGGTAGCAGCTCAGCTCAACACCACCTTTCCTTAGGGAGCCTGTTTTGATGTAAAGCGGGTAATCCTCTGGGTCTTGGATGCAGCTGACATGCCTCCTCTGCTCCTTCCATATCTGCTGGATCCGTTCATGGTCCAGCAGGGGAACGCCGAGAGTGTCCTTCCCGCTCGCGCTGTCAAAGAGACTGATCAGCGAGTGAGATCAGCCTGTTGGTTTCCTCCACCCCCCTGGTTCTCCTCCTGCAGTGCAGTGCCAGCTCTCTCCGGTTAATGTGTGCCGTTACCATCTCCTCTGAGATTTGGCCGACCCTCCTTGCTGCCAGCGTGCCCTCCTTGGCTCGTCGAAGAGCAGCCACATCCTCCTGATCTCAAAAACGCACTTGGACAGCTGTGCCATAAAGATGCCATAGAGCGGGTGACCATCCGTGGTGACACCTGCAGAAAATCGCCACATAAAGTGCCAAATGTCAAGGCGCACCTGAAGCCCGTCCCACTCTGAAAACATGGCCTTCACCCGGCAACGGCCATGCTGACTGCAGCAGTCTCTGTCCACATAGATGATCTTCGGTGGCTCCTCTCCTGCCTCCCTGTAGCGCTTCATCATGCCCACTGCCATGGCTACCAGGGCTTGTCCCTCTCCAGCCATCAGGACTGAAACAAGCACCTGACCGTGCTCGTGGCGGAAATTGTGGCGGTGTCAATGGTTCACAGTTCCTCAGGAGCTGAGGTCACTCTTCTTCTATGATTTAGAGCTTCCGCTGCATTGTGGGATAGCGTAGCGTCCACCAGCTGCTTACTATGGTGGTAGTACACCTCCAGGAACTTTATGCCTACTACTCCAATCCATACTGGAGATTCAGATCTACTACTGTCGCTTACTCCTTTTCTCCTGCTACGTAGCAATCGTAGTAGAGGCATTCAGATGCAGTCAGCCTTTCTATGTGCACATAGTACATTAACATTGACTGACATAATTCACTCTGGTGGACAGAACATATAGAACTTAAGTTTGATACAGATATTGGTCTTACTGAAGACATTTAATGGTCAAAATATAATTAATAAATATTTGAATATATTTGAATTTTAATATTAATAAACAAATAAACTTCAAATAAGATTTGGGCAAAAGTTAAAGCCCTAATGTAAATACATAAGCATTTAAATCCAGGCCAAGATTGTTTCATAACCTAATCACAAACACACTCATACATGATGATTTTCCTGTCCTGCCTAATTCTTTCTCTGTCTCTCTTCTACTGTCCTGTGTCTTTTTGCCTCTTTCTCTGTCTCTCTCTCTTCCTCTCTGTGCTCCTGTCTCCCCTTCTGTCTGTAATAACAAAAATGTTATCAATAATCTGCGGCGTCTTTTAGGGACGGTCGAGTCCTACTGTCAAACCCCCACAGGAGGTGATGCAGCTCGTTTTGCCAAGTATAAAAGTTGGTTGTGAAGATTGAGATAAGTTTATAACTCCAACTAAAATATTGGAATGGCATACATCACATTTACGCTATGTTGGATACTGGAAGTGTGTAGCCCTCTAATATCATTGTTAGTCCCCAAGACAAATCAAATACATTTTTAGACAAAATCTTCATTTAGCACATTAATTTTAAGCAAAAAACTAGAGATTAAACATATGGGATGTTATCAACCTGTGAATTTTAACATCGTTCAAGGACTTTGAGAGATCATTATAGATTTAAAGGGAATTGATTAAAAGAGCCTACAGTTATTGAAAAGTTTTCAATGGTAAGAGATCTACATTTTTTATACATTAAATGTATAAAAAATGTTTTATTCTTCAAATATATTAATGTAAAATGGCATTTGTATTGTATAGAGGTGTGCTATTTTGTGGCTCATTTAGTTTTGAATCAAAATTAAATTAATCACATTAAATAGTAATCAATATTATTAAACTCGGATTGCATGTATCACAAAAAAATTAGTTGCTGTGCCCCACTATCATACCAGAGACGCAACTCTCAATAATATTATATTAGAGACTGATGCTGTTTCATGTATATTTTGAGATGCACTTACCTATAGGTACCCTTTCTCTCTTCTCTCCTGCCGTATACAATCCATTCTCGAGGTATAGCTTCCCCATTGTGAAGGTGCCGCGTCAGAGAGTCATTTAGAGCGCGTCTTTCCATCTGCGTTGTTCCCGCTACATGATGCTGAATAATTAGCCGCCATATCTTGAAAGGCTGAGATTGCTTTCAGCAAAATTTCGTTGCGGGTTCTTTCTGCAAATTATCCCCATACTGCAGGGTCTTCAGAGATTGAGGCATTACCTTGTGTTGTTAGCTCTTCATTTATAGGCGTTTCGTTTTCTCCGTTAAGGTTAGCTCAGCCTGGTAATCACTGGGCATTCAAGCTAACGTTGCTGCTAGCTTGCTCGAAATCCTCCCCCTCACTTATAGCTTTTTTGAAAAAGCTACTAATTGGCAGAACGTTTTGTATAACAGCTGCTTCTATTTCTGTTTTCTTCTTTCGCTTTGCAGCCCTGGCCCTGGCTTTCTGTTGATGCTACTGAGGTCCATTTTCTACCGCAGTTCCACTACATATACAATATATGGAAACTACCTGCTAAGCCCCACCCACCATTATCATTAGCCAATCTACACAGTGCATTGCCACCTACTGCCAATCATTACCTGTCAAGTCAACAATTTGACATATAAGGGAGACATTCACAAGAGTCCATGTTTGTGAACAACCATTATCTTATTCTGATTGGACAATAAGGAAAATTGAAACTAAACTCATGTGTGGGATTTTTTATGTTGCGGCAAAAAAAATTCTGCCAGTAGAGGGCCACTCTGTGCACAAGTTCCCCTGGGAACCTGCCCAGGTTGCCCATATGGTAGATCCAGGTCAGGGTGTCAGTGGACGAACACAGTAGCAACTCTGTATCGACACAGTATCAATACAGTTGGGGCAATGTATCGAAACAGTACACAAGGCCTCATCTACCCATCACTACCGTTCAGGATCCCAGCCAACCTCAGAGAGTGTATTCCACTTACCTTCCCCAAGCCGGCACCTTCGGATGTACAAGTAAGCTGCTCCTCTTAAATGAATAAATGAATGCGCTGTCGATATCGTCTAGAACAGACTCGATGGCAGAATCAAAACATCTCAGTTCTCCAGTGGCAGCCATCATTGTTGTAAACAAATTTAACCCAGGCGCTCTTTGGTGACGTGGTTGATTACGTTACTGTTGTTCACCAGTCAATAATCGTACGTCCGATTTGATTGGTCCAAACAGATCCTATTCAGGCATAATTGCTCCTCAACACAGGAATGCCAGACTGAACTTCCAGACCATGTCGTGGGCGGGACTTCGGCTGGCACCCAGGCGAACTGTTAAAACCATTCACAATAAAATCACAGGGGGCAGGTGAAGGTACATGAGGTAACTTTTTAAAAACTTCAAGAAAACCTGCAGCCACTTCAGGGGTTAGATGACATTCTCTGACAGTTCTCCAAAAGGTCACTAATTGGACAAAACTGGTGATTTTGAAAAACACACAGTAGTGGTCAGAGACAGCCAAGTCGACAACAGAGGACCCACTGGTGTACAGGCCATACATGATGACCAAATCCAGATTGTGTGCTCTGTTGTGAGTCGGCTGCATGACATGCTGGCTAAAATCCATATATTTTAAAATATTTTAAAAATCTGTTGATAAAGGTTCTAAAAGGTTATCTATACGTAGATTAAAATTACCGGCTAAAATTACCCTTTCATAAGAGTTGTGCAAAATTGATAAAAACTCTGGATTAAAAAGTGTATTCCTTTTTGGAGGCCTATAAACTGTGACACATAAAATCTGAAGAGTGCTAAAAAACATATATATTCAAAAATATATTGAAAAGTGGTAAAATTATAAATTAAAACAGGTTTGGCGGAAAGAGTTGATGAACTAATAAAAGCAGTTCCACCTCCCCTCTGGCTACTCCTCGTTGAATAAGAAAAGTTAAAATCAGGTGGAGAGGCCTCTGTAAGAACAGCAGGGGCATCTGCATTCAGCCATGTCTCTTAGATTATTGTCAAAAATCATTAATTTATTTATTATAAAAGTTTTATTCAGCAGAGAGTGAACATTTAAAAGAGCCATGTTAATAGTGGTTGGAGATGGAGTGACTGTATGACTGACTAAAGGTGGGATTTTTTGTAACTCTTTATCTCACACCTCACTAATCAATCAGCGAACTATATAAGCCAGACTCGCTTCACGTTCAACGTCTGTCACGTTCGTTCACACGTTCCCCAGACTCTCTCCCACCTTTCGTGCTTGCTTGCGTTCACGTAAATCCTCTTACCTGTGCGTTCGCTCATCTCATCATGGATATCCTAACCGTCTCCGTCGATCCATCCGAGTCGGATGGGGAACTGGTCCCCGGCGAACCCGCCGTCTTCAGGCCCTCCCCTCCATCAGTTACCCGCCCGGTGTCCCGACATGTCCGGGTTTCATCAGTCCAGCGGGATCCTGGTCCACCCTCCTCGGCTGCGTCATCTCCATCACAGCCCTCTCGGTACCTCTTTTCCCCGCCGTCGGCTCCAGCTTCTCGCAGCCGCCACTCAAGCCGGCATCCTCCTCCCTCTTCTCTCTCCCCGTCTTGGAACTTTTCACTACGGCTCGAAGCATCACCGCAGCATTCTCATGCCGCAAATACCAACCGTACTGCTCGGGCTCCACGCTCGTCTCCTTCCCGCCCTTGCTGGGAAGGGAGCCCAGCGTCCTCCCAATGCCACCTCCTGCGCCCTTTTTGTCAGAGCGAGCGCTCCGACAAAAAGGGCATCCCTTTCAGCCGTTCAGCTAATAAATCCTGCATTTTCAGGCTTCTTTTTCCTTCTCTCCGTCTCCCATCGATTACTTCCTAGTTTTGTTGGGGTCCCCTCGGTTTCTGGCGGCGGATCCTTCACCAACATACCCCAGCTCCCTTCCTCAGGTCCAGCGCCCACAGCGCCCTATGCCCGGAGCCAAACGTCACGCCCACCTACATCTGCTCCCTCTTTTTCAATTTTGCAGCTTATATGGCCAGTTTCTTTTCAACCTTATCAAGGCAGAGCATACCTCCCTCAAGCTCTCATTTCTCCATTCCTTCTTTTACCCTGTCCTCAAGCTCCGTTTCATTCCCCCCTTTATTTCTGCTCCCCCCCCGGTTCCTTTGCTGCGCCAAGCGCTTCAGCTGCCCAGCAGGTGACATTTTTAAGTTAACCTTCTTCCTGCTTGTCTCCTCATTTTCCCCATTCCAACCCCAATAAACTGTGGTTCTAACTATTCTTGGCCCACCGCCATTTGCCCCTCCGGCCCCCTTCCACTATTCATCAACCTCCTCCTCTATCCCTTCACGGCTTGCGCCAGGCTTCAGCGCCTCGCGCCCGGGCATCCCCTCGGCTCGCCGCTTCTCCGTTGCTGCTCCGCAATGTGCGGCTGGACAGTGGCACAATGCTCTGCGTACTTTGTGGCTCAGGGGGATTCCCTTCAGCCTCTCCGCTTACAACGCTATCTTTTCAGGCTTCTCTTTTCGTCTGTACCGCCCAGTGCAACCCCCGTTCCATCCATACTTCCCGCTTCCGCCTTTCAAGCTTCCTCATCGGGCGGTTCTTCCGGTGACACCGTTCCCTTCTCCGTGGCTTTAGCCCAGCACCCACGGTGCCCCCTACTGTGGGAGAGCTTCATGTTGCCCTGCACCGGGGAATCTGGTGGGGCGGTAAACCCATCAGTCCTCGGACTCAAGAAATTGCATTAAAAGCCTGAATGCTTAATGTAAACATACCATTCAGATTACTCTGAACCAATCAAATTAATTCGGATCGAATTTCCTTCCGATCGAGAGGTTATTTATTCCGATAGTTAATTCGTTCATGGTGCATGTAAACTCCCATCCAAATGTAGGTCTTTCCTACAGAAGTCTGTTAAGTCATGCATAGAAATCTATGTCGTCTTAATTAAAGGGATTCAGTTCATAATTTGATTACATACATAAGAATTAAGGCTCAAGTATTAAAAAAATAAAAATAAAGTTCAAATCAACTTAAAAGTATGTTTTATGTCCAGGTTTAGGTATTTTTTTATTAGGCAAGTATCTTTTTCGCTCTGTGACCTTGGGGTCAGGGCATAGAACTTGTGGGTTAAGATAGGTTGGGTAACTCGTCCCGCGGTGAGCATTTGGAAAGGGTGCGCTATTTTGTTAGAACACCGGCTATGTCTTTGTATACTTCTCCGGAGTCCCTGGGCTTTGCTCTCACCATCAGCATTATTCCCTAGGTACGGTCTTTCGTGTCTCCCTCAGTCCTATGCCACCAGCATGACATGCATCCATGATCGGTTCGCCCTAGTCGAGCCCTGTCGTACAGCGATGTCGCTCCAGTGCAAATTACTCTCCCCGTCTCCCTTCCTGTCAATTCTCAGGTATATCGATGCTGCTCCTCCCATTGGTTTTGGAGCTACTACCAAAGGACGCGTTTCGCTTCAGGCTGGACCCCGAGTTCGTCTCCCAGTCTGCCCTCCCTTCCTCCGCTGTCCATGGGCTTTACCCCCTCGTACCTTTTATCGGTTAATTTCCATAATGGCTGCATTGTCTATATCATCCACCCACCATCAGGCAGCTCATCCGCACTCTCTCTCCCCATCAGCCCAACATCAGTTCATACTCCATGCAGCTTCTGTCCCCGGTCACCTAAACCAAATTGCTGATTCTCTTTTCTCTTTTCAGAAATTCAGAGCCTTGGCTCGACCTCACCACCGCATCTCATAAGTCAATCTTCAACAGTCATCTAAATTCGGATCATAGGCTCCGACTGCAGATCTCAACCAAACTCCAGTCCTAACAGTTTTAGCCACAATCTTTAATTTCCTCCTCAGCGTCACGACCCCACCGCATCTCGGACGACCATCTCAAACAGTCTCTCACCTGGTACCCTCTCTGTCTACCTGTCCCGTTGGAACGTCTTCAAGGCCTCGCACGTAACGTATGGTGTTTCATTGTTATTCTTCCGTCAACCTGCCAGTTCGTCTCACTCCAGTTCAATAATATTTATACTATATATATTTATATAAATAATAATCTGCGTAGCTACCATCAAATCTTATGACTCAGATCAGCATCTTTATTAAGCTGGTGACAGGTAGCCCCTGTCCAGCCCTCGATCATAGCCACATATGTTATCAAAAGGTTTTAAAAGCTAGAACCTCCCTCAGCTACACATCACTTACGCTCACCTCCAACCTTTTTACCCGTTTCATTCTTATGCTTCACTCCTGCTATCTATCCCCCTTCGTCGACCTATCTCCTCAGTCCATGCTCCTGCTCGCCTGCTTCAGTATCCTGTTTCCGAATTTACCCCCTCTTCAACCATACACGACTTTTCTTTCATACCAGTCTCTCTGACATCTCAATTTCAGTCAGGACACCCTCATTTGCATCATATGCTAAAGCAAAACAGACCAGCTCTGCATTTCTGTCTGAATCAACATATTACGCCTCAGTTCTAACTTCAGCCCCTTACAAACCAATACCTGCTATGTTCGGTCCTGATTATCTGCTAATACCTCATCATTTGACCCGCTTCTTGGTTCAGAATAAGGTAAGTATAAAGCCCTTAATAATCAAGCTACATTCTTAATCTAATCTGATTGTTCCTAACAGAGCAGTCATTGCAACTACTGGCCTTGTTTCTCTCAGCGTTCTTCTATTCATACAAGCTCCAACTGCTTGTTGGTTAGTATCTGCTCAGATGATGCTCAAAGAGACTGAGCATCCTCCATCCTTTCTGTCTTCTCAGACTCCGAGACGGTCGCGGCAGATGACAGCTTCTACTGAGCCAGGTTCTGCCATAGGTTTCTTCCCAAAGGGGAGTTTTTCCTCTCCACCGTCGCTTCATGCTTGCTCAGTATGAGGGATTGCTGAATGGACTGCCATGATTGCAGACCCCATGTCAACAGCTTCATGCAATCTGTTGGGGTTCCTCCCATAGAATACTTTGCTAATCGCCGCTATACAGAAGTAAAAAGCAAATCGAATAGCCCCGCTACCAGGTTCTGATTCACTAGTCACTCTCGCCAGATTCTCCGCCAGTCCAGTATCTCACCAGAGTTCTTTTCCATTAATTCAGTCCGCATTGGCACCTCAGCTGCCTGATCAGGGATCGCAAACATCATCTAATTTTAGGCCATCAGTCCTCTTCCGTGCATTGAGCCCACATCAGCAATGATTTAGACGATCCACGTCACACCCATTCATTACTGGGCTAATATCTCCAGACCTTTTTGGGGTTCTGACATTAGTCCCTATAAGCCATCCCGTTATGTTCAGTCCCGGGTTATCCCGGGTTATCCGCTAACGCCTCACCATTCAACCCGCGGTTCATCACCGAATTGGATGCTCAGCTACCAGCTTCTGGTTCTCGAATCCCTTTCATCAGATTCTCCGCTGGTCTGGCATCTCCCAGAACACTATTCAGTCCACTCCTTTCGCATAGGAGCAGTTATCTCCACCGCCCGGTCAGGGATTTCATACAATCTAATTCAAATTCAGGTGCTTACCGATCCTATAATCGTAAATAACTTGCCTGACCTGCACCGTGCTCACTCGCTCCTCTATTTATCTGTAAGACCATCTTTGGGGGTCCTGAGCAGGCACAGGAAAGAGCAACTTCTGAAGACTGCACCCCAACACTGAGTCTACCTCCTGATCTCGGCTCGTCTCCCCAGACTTCCGTTCTCACTGTTCATTCAATAAACCTTTAATCACTATATATGATGCGTGGTCCTTGCTAGTGAAATGGAGTTAACATGTTAACTTGGGTTCAGGAGTGGGACTACACATCAACTCATCGTATGCAGTAATCAACATTAATTCAATCCACCTGGCTTTCCAGACATCTCACACCTCACTAATCAATCAGCGATCTATATAAGCCAGGCTCGCTTCACGTTCAACGTCTGTCACATTCGTTCACACCCCTCCCTACCCAACCCAATCCGTGGTCTTACCTCAATCTTCTTTACTGCTCCATACCCTAATGCTCCGTCCCCTCGAACCCACATGTTCGACCCATCAACCCTCATCCTCTCACCCCTTCGACCCTCATGCCCTCATCCCTTCGACCTTTCCTTCCCTCATCCCTTCAACCCTCATCCCTTTGACCCTCACCCCTCAACCCTCATCCCCTCATCCCTTCGACCCTTCCCTCATCCCTTTCGACCCTCATCCCCTCCACCCTTCCCTCCATCATTAACCTCTACCTCTGGTTTAGCCTACTCAGAGTCCTAGCCTTTTCTAACATCTCTTTCTTTGAGGTTTGTCTGGGGGGTCCTGAGCAGGCACAGGAAAGACGAACTCCTGAAGACTGCACGCCCACACTGAGTCTACCTCCTGACCTCATCGAGCAATCTAATTCAAATTCAGGCTGTTGGTCTTCACCTGCTTACCGATCCTATATTCATAATAACTTGCCTGACCTGCACCGTGCTCACTCGCTCCTCTGTTTATCTGTAAGACCATCTTTGGGGGTCCTGAGCAGGCACAGGAAAGACCAACTTCTGAAGACGGCACCCCCACACTGAGTCTACCTCCTGACCTCATCGGCTCATCTCCCCAGACTTCCCTTCTCACCGTTCATTCAATAAACCTTGAATCACTATCTATGAGTGGTCCTAGCGTGGTCCTTGCAAGTGAAATTGTCTATAAAATCAACATTGTGCATCACAGTAGAAGAGGAAAGCCAGGTGTTTAAAGACAGAAGCCTGCTGAAATGACCTATTCCTCTGCCGATGGTGGGAGTGGGGCCAGAGATAAAAACAGACATGTTTTTGTCTTTTAAAAGATTAAACAAATGAATGAAATCCCACTTTAAGAGCTCCGATTGCTGTTTGAGAATGTAATTGGTTCCAGCTTGAATTATAAATTTACTCACGGATAGGTGACGTTGGATGGAGTCCAGAATCTGTTCATAAATGTCTTTTACTGTAGCTCCAGGAAAACAAAGAGTGGCAGCTCCTCTAATTCTAATGTACCGGATGATAGAATCTCTTATGATGAGAGTGCTGGGTAGATGGAGTGCAGGCTGATGCTGAGCGGAAGATCCCTTGGTGTCCAGGACCAGCTGGGTGTTGAGGAGCTTGGCTTCCACAGGACTGCAGAGATGTTTAGTGGGTGCCGAGGGCTCGCTCCGTGGATTGGTGGTGTAATGTAGCACACCTCGGTGGGTCCTGGCTGTAGTCCTGGGTTTGGTGCAATGTGGGTGGCTACTGGAGTCCGACTGCAGCTCCGGCTGCTGGGAGAGAATGAGTGGCAGTCCTGCGGAGCTGCTGGTCTTCAGTGCGGTCAGAGGGACGGTCGGAGGAGGAAAGTCGTCCCCCAGAGCACTGAAATTGTTTGACACCAATTAAAAAGAGTAAAAACAAAAAAAGCTAAAATCATTAAAACTGTGTTACAGAGAGCCGTAGTTGGCAGGTGGCGTCTGGACGCTGACGCATGTGCAAAAAAATAGCAAGGGTTAACCTGTGGAAAGATTTGGGAAAACCAACAGGAACCAGACGGGGAAGTTAGACGACGAACCAGCAAGTAGTGAATGAATAAGAGTATTATTTATACTGAGGAGGGAGTGAAGAGATGACTGAGAAACCATTAACTGACAAACAGATGCAGGTGAGAGAGAGATCATGGGCCTGTACCATGAAGGCAGCTGAACAAACTCGGGGTTACAGGATTGGTTTTGAGTCGACAAAACCAAACCGATGCAATCAGGCTTTATTGGTACCATGACGCAGCTTATCAACTTTCTCTGACAACTCAAGCTTCGATCCTTAAGCTATGATTAATCCACACGCGCGTGCACATAAAAGAGTGATGTCGACACTGAACAACCAATCGTGTTCGATATGGATAGAGCGAGAGGTATATACTTTTCAGTGGGGGAGCAAGAGATAATTCTTCAGAAATATGAAGAATATAGAAGTATTTTTCAACAACGCAGTAACACTGTATCTGCTGCCAAAGCAAGAGAACAATCTTGGTGGAAGATTGCTGATTGCTTTAATGCGTAGGTTAAACAATTAATGTACATTTATGTAGGCTAATCATATTAAAAATATATTAAATTCTTAAATGAAATTGTATTCGTGTTGAGATATATATATCATATATTGTATATGAGTGTAGATGTATGTAAAATGTGAATGTATAGGCTATTGCATCCTAAGAAACATTGATATTCATTGATTTTTAGATGCAACCCCAACTCCAAACGTTCTTGGCATCAGATCAAGACAAAATATAAAAATATAATTCAAAGTGGAGAGTATTTACCATTACCTTTCATTATTTTTTTGAACATTTAATCACAAACACTTGTTTGCAGAAAACAGAAAAAAATGTGAAATGAGGAAAACTGGGAGAGGGCCACCTCCTCAAGATTACACTGTGGCGGAGGAGTTGGCTCTGAGCCACAATAAGGGGCGGCTGATTATGGATGCGGTACAGTAAGGGCATGGCTTCGACGAGTCACGTTTGTTATGTGCGGCTCAAGAAGTTCACAAAGATAAAACATTCCTTCCGCGGAAAATCTGTATCTTTCATACAAGTAAGCATCAGGAAAGTCAAATGGATTTTGTCTGTCCCTAAAAACTATTTCTCTACGAAGTGCTCGTCTTACAACTTGCGCGGAGATGTCCACAGGATTTGAGAGAAAAGGTGAAGCCATTGATTGCAACAGAGAACAGACGCTGGGAATTAGTTACGTCAGCTATATGTTTCTTTGCTCACAGCTGATTGGTCAAACTTCAGTGTGAGATCTCGAATCCGGAACATAACCTGCCCCGGAGCAGGTTAGCCGTACAGCGTAAGATACCATGGCAACGAACACCGATTAAAGCCGAGCTACTTTCATAGTACTTAAAAACCAGGGTTGGCGGAAACTAAATTGAAATATAGCTGGCTAGCCACCTAATCCGGCTTCATGGTACAGGCCCCAGGTAAAGCAACTAACTGGGATGGGGAGTGAATTGGCAAGAGAGACAGAAATGGAAAACAATCTGAAATACTAAGAAGAAAAAGCTGGACGTAACTAGGTAATCTAAGTGAAAACGCAGGGTAACTATGGAGAATAAAAAGAAGCCAAAACTGAATAAATAAATAAAGATAACTTAACTAGGGAAACAGAAAATAAAGTGGACACAAACCAAAGGTGAAAAGATCAAGGACTGAGATACATAAATAAAAACAAGTAATAAACTAACCTGATAATAAAACTAAGAACACTAAATGAAACACAAACACCTAGCATCTTGACGGAAAGGCTGTCCTAATCAATGATCTTATCACACAAGATATACTGTACATAGGATAAACTAAGAGACTGATAAAACTAAATACCAAGAGCAGGATCTTAAAAAGGAAATCAAGGAGCAGCACGGAGGAACACAAGGACAAAACTAACTTGGGAATAAACAAAGAACAGGAGAATAGAAGACTCTAAATAAATGAAAAAACATTTCTAAGAAAAACGCGGGGGTCAAAAGGGACAAAAATGGAAGCAAAATGAAACATGAAAATACAAAAAAATCACAGAAAAATAGGAAAGCAAACTTACTGAGAAGTAAAAACTTAAAATAAAGCATAGGCTGGGGCTGAGAATGGACAGACTGATCCTGTAACTAGGGGGCAAGTATGAAAGCTGAAATATAATTTATTGAGGGACAGGAAACATATAGGAAAAGGGGAAAGACATGGAAGGAACTTGGGAGACATAAGACACAGGACATGATAAATTACTCATTGTTTGGGCTCCCATGTTCACCTTTTTTCATTTTTAAATATAATTTTTAAATCTTAAATCTTCATTTTATCTCCGATTTTATATTAGGATCTTTAAAAAATATAAATTTTAAACGTTCTTGTGAAGCGCCCCAGGAGTGTTTGATTGCTGAGAAGTGCTCTTAAAAAAATCCTTTGTTGTTCTTTGTGTGCTTCTGTGAGGTCTTCGCAACGTAAATGTACTGTATGATACATATATAGAAGTCTGTCAGAAAATTGCTCACTAACATACTTTTTGATA
>JAPXFQ010000505.1:0-35841 GCA_028564705.1 Apricaphanius iberus | reverse complement strand
GATCCCAAAGGCTAGATCTTGCCGTCGATGTTATTAGTTGAAGTGCACAAACTTTTACTGGAGCAGATTGGCAGCCGCCACCACAAAGCCCACTCGAGCAGGTGTATGCGAGTCTTTGTAGGCTGTGTCGGTGACACCAATCATTCACCTTAAAGGTGAAGCACACACCGACATGCCACACTTGGAACAGCAAAGATACTGCGAAGCACCATCAAGCTCCCAGGCCTCTAGTAGAGGACCCGAGCTTGGAATGGATGGGAAAAAATCTTTAGTGCTTGAGGAAGTGGTTCTGATAAGGCTTCAGGGTGTTGTTGGAGAACCTTACTGGAACAAAGAGCATCTTCAAGGGCAGGTCAGAGAGAAAAATGAGAGCAAACACAGTAAAGTAGAATTACATTAAAAACGATATTCCAACCTTGACTAGAATTTTGTGAGAGGTGCGAGAAAGTACTATTAGTTGTTCACTCCACAAATTTACATCAAGTCATGTAAGGGCATACAAGAAGCATGGGAGAAGACCCTTTAGTGAAATGAGACTAAAACAGAACTTTTTGGTCTTTATTTAAAAGACTGCATGTGTAGCAGAAAACAAATTCACTCAATACTGTTAGAAGACTGAAAAAGACAGCAACTAGATCAAGCAAAAGCTCTATTCTCAAACCTTTTCCTATTTAAAACAATAGATATTATTAGAGATATTAACATGAGACCAGAGAGAGAAACTAAAATCATATTAACATGATTGCTATTTGATTGTTAAATTATTATGTTTTTGAGTTTAATTGTACAAGATGTAGGTCACATAGTATGAAAAGTTTTCAAATGACGATGATTTTTCAATTCGTCTTTTTTTTTTTTACCTCTGCCATATTTTCAAACATTAAAATGTACTATTACTATTTATTAATTTATAACATTTTGTCTCAGAAGTATGTCAAGAAATAAGCTGAACTCAGTACAATCTGTTATCCCTTTATTGTCTCTATTTATCATTGAATGTTAGTTTCAGTGCTTCTGGGCGTTAATCATGTCAGACTTATCAGACTTTTGTTAGAGTTCAATCTGACATGAGATTGAGGAAGGTCACTGCTACTCACAAATACTGTTAAGGAGAAAACAAGTTATCATGAGTGGGAGGTGTGAATAGTTATAGCAGGGTTTATAGGATAATACTTCTGTTCAGGAGTTTGAGAGTGACTTTTTTTCCCAGCAAAAGGTATGTATCTGAAAGAACAGTATAGACCAACAATACATACAGTTGTAGTCTTTGTTTTGTTTGTTCGGAGAGAAACATGTTGCTTTGTGCTTCCTTTGCTTTAAAAGGTTCCATTAAATTTGCTGGCCCTTTAAGCAAATCAAAATGAAGGTGCTGCTTGGCTTCCTTGGGCTCCTTTTGATACCTCTGTTGAGCTACCCCGTCCAGGCTAAGGTAAATATTTGACCTCCTTTTCAGATATCTCAGAGATAGAAAAATTAAGCGCTTCTGTATATTGTTTGTTGTTGAAATATGTTTTTTAACAACACCAAGTGTAACACAAGAACTTTGTTTCTTTGTCTAAACAGAAATTGGCTTTTCCTGAAGGCAAGCAGCTGTTCTGCATTGTTTTTGGATAATGTATTTTATTTAGCCTATGTGGTAAAGTTTTCCTTTATTTATTATATTTACAGACACAGTTTCATCTCATTTTCATTTTCGTTTTCTTTTGTAAACCTGTTGCGGAAAAGACTGCTCCACAATTAAAGCTAAGTCACCAAATGCTGATAGTGGAGTTTATATAATCCAGCCAGCAGGGACCAAAACTCCCCTAAAGGTAACAAACATGACTTATTACTGTTCTTTTGAAATCAAACTTATACTTTATTAAGTTTTTTTTTCTTATTTAATAAAATATAGAAACAAAATTATGTTTTCTAAATGTGAAAATAATACCCTACCAAATAATTAGAGTAAACCTGTTTGGCTAAAGAAACATCTGCTTGGGGAAAGTTTTACTCAGCTTTGAGATGTTTCAGGATCTTTCTTACATGTTTAACCCACAGCATTCTAAAATGTTCAATAGGAGACTCACAACTTCCAGTTTCCTAATGCTTTTAGTCTCATATTTTGGGTCGCTGTCGTGCTGCAGGCCCACATCTTATTCATTTAATTTCATTCAGTTTATTTTATTGTGCCGATTTACAACAGATGTCATCTCAAGGTACTTAACAAGAAAAGTAATTTCAATGCAATCATCCAAGCATTCCAATCAGTTAAAAAGTTTTCTTTTTAAGAAATCCCAGAAGTTTACATTGAGCTATTGACTGGCAGTTATTTATTTATTTATGGTACCTCCTCTATACATGATATCTTCATTTGGATTTTATGATTGAAGGCTGTTTTTTTCCTGCTGCACCGAAGTATCCCCAAACCATGGCACTTGGTTTCACAGTTGGTGTAATGGTTCTTTTTTCACTCTGACCTTTCGGGTTTTCTACTAGCACAACCACTGTAGAAGTTAAAATCATAAAAGTTAAAAACTTCTGTTTTATGATGCTGAGGGCATGTACCTTCAGATCACCACTTTTAAGAGTCTGGTGAAGGCTTCTTAGATATTCTGGATGACTGCTTTTAGCATATTCCAGTCTGATGCTTGAATGAAACTTAAACTACCAGATATGCTCACATTAAAAGTTGTTCTGAAAATTATACATTGGAGATTCTTTTCCATACAATTGGATAACTGGTTTCAAATGGTTCTGGTAAGTTTCGAACACCATGCCATATTCATAAGCTGCTACAAGATCTCCAAATTGCTGTGGTTTAAACAGGGGGATAAACCATCTCCAAAATGCTGAATAACAGTTTTCTCATCATTATTACTCAGTGTGATACACCGGTGTTTTAGTTCAGCCATTTTAAGTGGGAATAAACAGGGAGGAATCCTACTTTACTCCTATCAATAAAGAGCATTTTTCAGAAATACTTTAAATTGTCATGGTCATTTTATTAGTCCATCTGTATAGATTTTTTTCCAATATGTATATAATTTCTGCATTTTAGAAAAAACAAACACTAAAAACATGCTGGGTTCTTTCCTGGACCACTTACCTAGGTTTACTGTGAGATGTGGTCAACTGACAGCTGGATTGTGCTCCAAAGGCGAAGCAGAGGATTGGTGTCTTTTGAAAAAGGATGGGATCAATATAGAAATGGGTTTGGAGATCAAAAATGTGCTTGATTCAGCTTTTTTATGACTTTGTTGTTAAAGTATTTCTGTAATTATGTAGTCCCATAAAGATTAGGTTAAACAAAAATAGATGAAGCAAATGAAACGCTTTTAAAGTTTGAAATGCATTTTTTAAAATTCCATAGAATCAGGCTGTTGCATCATCAAATATTTTGTTTGGTAATTTGCAAAAACATTTAAAAGAAATCGTTTTTTTCCTTGTGTGCTCTGATCTCTCAGACGACCACTGGCTCGGTCTGGAGAAACTCCATATTCTGACTAAGGAGATGACTAAATCGTGGACTTTGAGAATTGACCTTTGGGATCATGAAGATGGCTATGCTTTTGCAGAGTATTCCGACTTTAGAATTGGAGATGAGAGAACAGCTTATCGACTGCATGTTGGGACATACACAGGAAATGCAGGTAATTTTTCTAACCATATTGTGTTTTATTTGGTAAGATATCATAAGTGAAACGTTCTGTGAAGGGATCAGCAACAGTTTCCTCATTTAAGTATAAATGTGTCACATGGCTGTAAGTTTACAGAACATGAAGATATCCTTAGGAGATGAGAAATGAACAACTAGTCAGATAGACCATTTGTTTTGCCTACATTTTTTCCCTTTAAATAACCCACACAAATGTTCACAAGGGAAACAACACAATATCAGTGGATATTAGCCATGTATCTACACATTCATTGTTTAAGGCAACCAGTTAGCTCAATCCAGCTCATCAACTATGACCTGCCGGTCCACTCTAAGGTTGCCAAGAGAGTTCACCGTTTGACTTTGAGCTCCCAAGACATTCCCATACACTGTTATTTGGATCTTTTCCTGATTTGCTGACTAACAATCAGCAAATCAGGTGGACTCATTAACCTGGCAGCCTCAGCCAGGGATGTGAACAGACATTTTGGAGGCGCAGGGGCTCAAGTGAAATAAAGGGCACTTCTTATAATTATGTTTTTTCTTTTCTTTTTTTAAACAAAAAAGTATACATATTAACACAACACTAACTTCCTTTAAAATTAAAAAAAAAGTTAATTTTATGTTCCTCAAACTCATGCAATTGTTTCAATTTCAAAAGAGGTCTACAAAATAATCAGTTCACACAGAAACCATGGTCTCCTTAGTATTCAGTAGGTTTGTAGAGCAGCAAAGAAAACCATTCCACAATCTGCATGTTTTGAAAACATTTTCTATGCTGCTAGTTTCAAGTATATATTTAGATTAGAATAACCAAAATAACTGCATCAAGCAGAGGGGTGTGCTTTACTAATAATTTGTTCATTTTTTGCACAAGGCACTACATTACATTACTACTACAATTATTTTGGTGTTATCAGAACACATTATAGTTTTAAATCAACACAAATATTCAAGCTAAACATAAGAGGGTTGTTGCTGGTATTTTGTTAACTTTTCTGAAAAAAATCACTGCAATAATATATATTTTTTTAATTTGGGCTGGGCTGAAGAAAAACTGCCATTTGGGAGCCGATTGCCTGGTCTGACCGTTATTTATACCCGACCAGGGTGGGGCCCACACAGCAGGTGGGCGTGGACTCAAATGCTTCAGTGCTGCGCTGCGCTTGCAAGGGGAATACCCCTTTGCTCACAGCCCGTGGCCGTAAACACTCATTTATGCTTTCCCTCTGGTTCCGCCGATTCCGCAGCTCCTGGATCGAGTCAGAGAGGAACAGCTGTCAGTAATCCTCGTAGCACCACAGCGCAAAAGCGCACCGTGGTTCCCGAATGTGCAGCAGGTCGCCCGTGGCAGCTGCTGTGGAGAGACGATGCGCTCCTCCAGGCGGGAGGAGCCATCACGAGTTACCCAGAGATTGGTCAGGCTCTCGGGGTCTGGCCGCTGAACGGGAGCGCTTAGAGAGGTTCGGCCTCCCGCAGGATGTGGTGCGCACGATTCAGGGCGCACGAGCCGCGTCCACGACAGCGCTATACGCCTCAAAATGGACAGCCTTCCAGCGCTGGTGCGCAGAGAAAGGCACAGATCCCGTTTCATGTCCGCTAAGTTGCGTGCTGTCGTTCCTCCAGCAGCTGATTGACAGAAATTTAGCTTTCAGCGCAGTTAAAACTTATGATGCAGCTATTTCTTCCTGTCATGAAGGTTTTTGGGACAGAACGGTCTTACATCACATTGGTTAATGTTATGTGCGCCGATGTGCGCCGCTGCGCAGGGGTGGGGGGTGGGCGCTTCAGAACTCCTGACCTGTTATTTAGATATACTATTCTTCAATAGTGCGCAAACAGGAATATATTATTTTTTTCAAAAAAAAAAAAAAAAAAAAAAAACACCCCAGAAAAAAGGCCACTTTCTTTCCAGGAATAAAAAGGGCAGGTGCTCAAGCCCCCTTTGATGTCTATGTGTGCACGTGCCAGGCCTCAGCACATGTTCAACAATATTATTAACAAAATTGAGCTGAGAAGCAAGGCAAACAAAAAAACATTATTTTGCAAAAGTGTGGATTTGAATATCTTCTAACATTGTATCAATTTAAGGATTGAATGTGTGGAATGTTGTGTGGAAATGTTTTATTTGAGTGTACGATGATATCTGTCTACTACAGCTAGGGGATGGTTGCTGAGCATTTCCCAGAACATCACTTCAGAGAATCCAAATGATCCCAAATGTTTTACAGCAAGTTTTTCTGTTAAGCTTAACATGGAAAATGTCCCTCTCTTGACAAAGGGGACGCCATCCGTGGCGCCTATATGGGCATTGACCAAAACGGCTCTGGCTTCAGCACCTTCGACCATGACAATGACAACTGCTCCCCATGCATCTCAGATGACGTCGCATTTGACAAGTGTACCGATAAACATGGGAGCGGTTGGTGGTACAGTAGTTGCGGCTCTGCTGCACTAAACGGTGACTGGCACTCTTCTGACGATCCTTTTGGCTGGAGTTCAGGCCTTAACTGGCGCACCTGGAAACCAATGCCTTATTCAGCAAAGGCCAGCAGAATGATGATCAAATCTGACTGATGTCATTTGCTGATTACAGTTTTCATCCATGTGTTCATATGGATATTACTTCCATTTATTTGTTTGTTCAACGATTGAGTATGTCTTGTGAGCCAAGTTGTTGTTTGTGAAATGGCAATAAATTGTTTCACAAGCTTGTTTTTTGATGTGTTGCAGCATACAGGAATAAAAACAATGCAATAGAAAATTGCACCAAATTAAGCATTTTAAAGTATTTGGATAGATAAGATATCTATCCAATAATTAATCGAAAAACACATTAGATATGGATTTTCTATATGTCGAACAGCTTGAAAGGTTTCACATGTAAACCAGAATAAAGGTTATCAATGTCAACAGACTAAATATCCTAACACAGGACTGTTTTGGGAGTCAGGCACAAAAGTGAGTGACGGTCACCTGGTTCACGGACACTTTAAAAATCTTAAAAAGAACTTGATGTTTAGAACTTGCAAGAGGTTAGTAATTGTCTGCAAACCCCACATCCTAGACAACTGCACAATATAATTACTGTGGACAGAAAATTTACTTTTCTCCACTAGATGATAGTAATATATAAACTCAATGGTAAACACAGGCAAAATCGATTTAAATAATTCTGATTATGTCTTCTGCATTTAAATAATCTAAAATTAAGAGTCTAATTCCAGAAAATTTCCTCTTGAAGACAATAAAGTCAAATTGTGAAACGTTTTCTATTAGACTGATAGTACTTCAAGTTCAAGTATCTAGGTGTAGATGTTATAGATCTTGGAGGAAAACCCAGAGGGTGTAGGCTCTCCCTAGCGATGTAGAACAATAGAATATTAATTCATTTCTTAGTTACAGGGCATTGTGGGTAGAAATCAGTTGATATGGAACCATCCAGAGTCATCAACACAAACTTGAGCTTGGGATACCTGGTGGACATTGTGTGTATTGCGACACTTCCTGTTGTCACTGCTGAGCTCCTCGGAGCCAACAAGGATAGAATCACCTGGCGCTCCTTCAACAGAACCCACACAGCTGGGATCTCAGGCCGACTGGGTAGAAAGCATGGTTCCCAGTCCTAAGGGCACAACCTGTCCACAGATTTTCCCCACTCAGTGACGCACCCACTGAGAAACAGACTCTGTTAATTGGCAGTTCCATAGTCCGAAACGTGGCATTAGAGACACCACCGACCATAGTCAAATGTTTTCCAGGGGCCAGAACAGGCGACATAAAATCCCACCTGAAACTGCTGGCTAAGGATAAGCATAAATACAGTGAGATTGTTATTCAGACTATATGCTGAGTTATAGTTTAACCCACCAATCTTCTATACTGTTCCCCACTGAGTACCCCATTGAGACAGTGCCTGTATGGAGGACCAAATCTGACATAATTAAAAATAAAAGCAGAAATAAATGTATTGGTTTTCCTCTTCCTTATGCGTGCATTTTGGCAAAGAAATTTATATTTTTTGTTTTCCTTTTCCTTATTACGTGTGTTTTCATTAAAAAAATATGTATTTTGTTTTAACTTTTCCTTATTGCTTACATTTTCTTAAAAATATAAGTTTTGTTTTTACTTTTCCTTATTACACGCATTTTCATCAAGAAATATATATATGTTTGTTTTTCCTTATACTTGCATTTTTGGAAAAACAATATGTATATATTTTATTTTTCCTTTTTCTCATATGTGCATTTTTTGCCAAGAAAAATATATATTTAGTTTTTCTTTTCCTTATACATGCATTTTTGTCAGAACAATCTATATTTTGTTTTTCCTTTTCCTCATACATGCATTTCTTGTTTTTACATTCCCTCATCTCTTTTTTTACATTACCTTGTGCATTTCTGCCTCATTATGCAAATGAGGAGGGCTTCTCTTCTTGGTCCAAATCCTACTAATGGTCAGTACACAGGAAGGAGCAGGATCCATATGCAGATCGATTGTGCATGCCTGCGGTATTGGCTTCAGGTTAGCAAACAACGTACCCTGCGCAGAGACGGTCGGTGGCCGAGTCCAAATCCTACTAATGGTCAGTACACAGGAAGGAGCAGGATCCTTGTTTAATAGGAAGTGAAGTCCTACCAGAGATGTCTCATGCGATTGCAGAAGAATTAAGGCACATTGCTATCTCAGCTGAACAGTCAGTGATGACAATTTGTTGTTTCGCGTAGATATTTTAAGTGAGAGGCTACTCCAGGTAGCTGCAGACACAGATAATGAACCTGACCTGTTAGTTCTCCAAATTTTGGAGGAATTGGCTTGTCGCTTGCACCAGTCTGTTTACCACACAAGAGCAGTTATTGCTTTTTCAATGATACTGGTAGTCCTCCATAAGTTGGAAGACCTGGATATTTGCTGCCCGCTGATGCCTTGGAATCGTTTTTGCTTGCGGGTGTGTCAGTCGTAGATATTGCCGAACTTTTTGGGGTCAGTGAAAGAACAGTTCACCGGCGGATGCCAGATTATGGTATTAGGTAAGTGCGCATGTGTGTTGTTTCTGTTTCTACTTTGAACTCAGCAGTATGTCCTATTTTCATGATATTCCCGTATTGTAACGGAACATCTGTTTTGTGTTAAATTGTATACATAGTGACTTACTAATGTGGTAAGTATTATTATTATTTTTTTTAACGTGTCCTGTCTAGCAGTATGCTACTCAGAATTGGTGTCTGAGTACCAAGTACAAGCCCAACAGTTTTACTTTCCCAAGCAGAGTATACATCAAGTACAACACTTGATGTATATGTATGAAAAATGTTTATTAGTGATTACTGTGGGTTCAATTTCCTGACGTCATGGACATTAAACTGAGACAAGAAGGGAGAAAGGAAGAAGGTGAAGAAAAGAAACCGGACCAGCAGAGGTGCGAACCGACGACACAAGACAGGGAGGCAAACAAAGAACACAAGAAAACATCCCAGTCCTCCACCTCTGCCGGACGGCAGAGAAACAGTAATACAAAACAAAAACAACAAACTGTACAGAACCAAACCAATACTTCGGATCAATTAGAATAAACTAAGAATTACAACTTCACTACACACAAGCATTGATTAATGAACATAATACAAATGTTTCTGGTAAGCTCCTGTGAACAACTAACTAATGATGATAACCTCAGCTTAAGATATGTCCGTCCTCACCAATGTCCCCACACCCATGTGTGTGCGAGCATGCAGGTCGGAATAAGGTTTCCCCACGCAAGTGATTGATAGCTGGTGTAAGGAACCGTCAATCCGTCCTACAGGAATCGGCACAGACATGGAGGAGGCAAGAGATGTATGCATCCAGGGTCCCATAGAGTACAGAGGCCACAGGCGGATCAGCGCAGGGTCGATCACCCGCCAAGAGGGGAACAGATGGAAGCCCCAGGGGAACACCCACCAGCCGCAATGCTGGGGCCCGAGAGATCGCAGTGACGAGCCCACGGGCTCCGCCGGTAACCGGCTACGCCAGGGCGGGCCCGGATCAGGAACCGGAGGCCACGGGGACCAGGGGCACCCCGCCCCCCAGCGGGGCCCCAACCAGGGACCAGCCGACAAGGGCCCCCCCGCCGCCGCCGCAGGCAAGGAGGATCCGCAGCCAACCGACGGACAACACACGCCGCCGCCACCCCGGACCAATACCCACCGCCAACAACCCGGCCCGCCTCCACACACCCACACGCCAGGGAGCCACAGCAAGAGCCACAGCGGATGTACGCCCTCCCCAGGCCGCGCCCAGCCGGCACCTGGACATCCAGATCTTCCAGCTCCCGGGTCCAGATCCCGCCCCACGTAGGGCGCCAAGATCAGGGGCCCAGCCAATGCCGGACAGCCCCACCAGGCGAACAGACCAGCCAGCAGAAGTCCTGGAACCGGCAGGAGGACTGGGCGCCAGGCACGGTCCCCACCGATCCACCGGACGGCACCAACCTGTTCATGGAAGTCCCAGGGGAACACCCACCAGCCGCAATGCTGGGGCCCGAGAGATCGCAGTGACGAGCCCACGGGCTCCGCCGGTAACCGGCTACGCCAGGGCGGGCCCGGATCAGGAACCGGAGGCCACGGGGACCAGGGGCAAGCCCGCCCCCCAGCGGGGCCCCAACCAGGGACCAGCCGACAAGGGCCCCCCCACCGCAGGCAAGGAGGATCCGCAGCCAACCGACGGACAACACACGCCGCCGCCACCCCGGACCAATACCCACCGCCAACAACCCGGCCCGCCTCCACACACCCACACGCCCGGGAGCCACAGCAAGAGCCACAGCGGATGTACGCCCTCCCCAGGCCGCGCCCAGCCGGCACCTGGACATCCAGATCTTCCAGCTCCCGGGTCCAGATCCCGCCCCACGTAGGGCGCCAAGATCAGGGGCCCAGCCAATGCCGGACAGCCCCACCAGGCGAACAGACCAGCCAGCAGACGTCCTGGAACCGGCAGGAGGACTGGGCGCCAGGCACGGTCCCCACCGATCCACCGGACGGCACCAACCTGTTCTACAACCCCGGCACCCCCAGAAGAGGTGCCCTAGTCAAACCAAGGAGGACGTCGGCCCGAAACAGCGGCCGCCCGACACACCGGACCACCCAGGATCCGCCCGACATGCACCAGGACCGAGCCGGGCCGCAACCGGGACCCCCAGCCCCAGGCATCGAGAGCCATCATCAACCAGCGGGCAGGAGCAACCATCACCGACGGGGAGTGACGGGGAGGGAAGAAGATGCATCAGGCCAGAGAGCAGCCAAACACCCAACCTGACAGGTAGACATAGACAGACAGAGACACTCATATGTACCCTCCCTCTCATGCGTACACATTCTTACAAATACAGGACATACGAAAAAAGGACGCTATACACTCATTCATACCCCCCATACGTACACTATACTCCATACTCCCAGGCCCAGGGACAGACGCCCCAATAGAGAACCCTGCCCCTGGACCCAGGAGACAGACCCCTTTGCCCACCAGGACGTGGACAAGCAGACCGCCAAGGCCCCCACACCGGCGAGAGCAGCCCACCAGCCCAGGACCCCGACCAGACGGCGTGATGTTCTATCCGGGCTCCGACCCCTGATGGTCCAACGAACAGGGGTGTGGAAAGACCCCCCAGCCTCTCTCCCCCAGCTCAATGTGGTGTTGTTGCGTGTTTTTCTAATGTGCACTTAAAACAGAGGGGGGGGGACATGGGAATACTGCCGGGTACCCCCATCTCCCCCCCCGGGCCCTCAGTGTCTAGATGCGTTTAACCAGTGGGTGCCGGCACCACAGGCGAGGCCCCCACAACGGGCCCCTATAGGGGGCCCCCCATGAGGGGTCCCGCCCCCAGCGCCAATGCGCCACACCGCCAGGTCCCTACATGTGCGTTCCATGTAAATGTTGCAAGTGTAAGTGTCTAAGTTGCTCAATAAAATCGGGACCCAGGCCGCCACCGGGTAGCGAAGATGGAAGCTCCATCCCGCAACCCAGTGACGTGCCCACGTCCCAAGGCCTTGTGAATGGTAGAATGAAGGAGCAGGTGGACAGAGGCATGGGGATGGGGAGAAAATAACTGGGGTGACCATTGCCAACCCCAGGGAGCCAGCTCCCCTGCTGACTCCAATAGGCACCCCGTTCGGCCGATCCACCAGGGGTGGGAGGCCCCAGCACGTCAAGTCGGGGCCCATGGCAGTGGCACCCCCGAGCCCCATGGGGGACCCGGCAATCCACCAGCCCCCATGCCAGGGGCATACCTAAATCCTTCCCAACATTCACACTGCTAACAAAACACATGTCACTAGACACCCAGGTTGAGTTTACCCCCCCCCCCCTTCTCCCTCAACACCCTCCCCCCTCCCGTCCCAAGCGCACCCCGTTAAAAAGAATGCCTGTGCTAGATGGTAAAAAGCCTCTCCGCCAATAAGAGACGCCCCAGGCACCGCCAGCGTCCGAGGGCCCCCGCGCCGAGGCCCCCCGCGCCGAGGCCGGAACCCGGCGCACCACCGACTCGGGTACCCCGGACATGCCGCGCCAGGCCCGTGAGCAGACCGAAGTCCCGGGCGGCCAATCCCCAGGCCGACATCCTCCAGCCTTGCTACTACCGCCCGATGGCTGGGTGGCAACAGAACCCAGCACCTCCACCCACCAGCCCACACCCCACCAACCGGTCAGTCACCGTGGAGGCCGACCAACACCGGCCAGAGGCCCCCACCTCAGCACCCCCGCGAGGGCTAAGACCAAGACCCAGGAGCCATGTCCAGTGTCAGTATAGCCGATCGGACCCGGAGACGCCGGCCACCCGCCGCGGCCTCTCGCCGACGCCCGGACCACCGGGGAGCAAGCGACAAGAACCAGCCCGGGGAGATGGAAAGGGCAGCAGCGCCCGCCAACCACCGGCCGACCACAGCCCCCCCCAGCCTGCACCGACGGCAGCGCCCCCCCCCCGGCAAAGCCCCAGCCAGGGCCCCAGCCGGGGGGCACGCCGCCCCAGAACCCCGAGCCCCAGGCCCAGCCCAGACCCCCCCAGAGCAGCACAGCACCAGGCCGGTAACCCGTGTCCGCCAGCACGACCCCTCTAAGGCAGCCACTAGGAGTCACCACACAAAGCCCCCAAAGTCCCACCCCAGGCGAGGGTCACGGCACCTACCGCCGAACCGCAAGCGGACCCACCCCCAAGGACCTCCCCGCAGTCACCACCAACCCTTAAGCTCCACATCGGCAACCGTGTCCCTCAGAACGGCATCAAGGGCCCGACCCCACTAGGTGATGGAACTGATCAAGGGTGTCCAGAAAGATTGATCAGATGTGGAGGCAGATGCCGTTTCTAGACCAATGTAATCCAGAAGGTGATCTCTATATTGATTAATATTCAGTATTTTTATTTTTCCAGTTCAAGAGGATATTTTTCTTAGCGATGCATAAGGCAATGTAAAATAATTGCATAGACTTTGTATCCATGGTAACTTCATCTACATTTCCCAGCAAGCAAACTTTGGGAGCAGGTGTGATATTACATTTCAGACACTTTGATAGATCTTCACATATCTGGTACCAATATTTCTTAACAGGTGGGCAGAACCAAAGAGCATGAATATAATTGTCTAGTAGATTGCTTGTACATTGTAAACAGGTATCAGACGGCAAATAACCCATCTTGAACATCCGTTGCCCTGTATAATGCACTCTATGAAGGATTTTATATTGTATTAATCGTAGATTAGGATTTTTAAGAAATGTAAAGGTTCTTAATGAAATTTGAGACCAGGGGTTTTGGTCTATTTAGATGGACAAGTCCATCTCCCATTTTGAAATAGGAAGGGCTATTGATTCATCTATTCTATTTAATGTTTTGTATATTTTAGATAGCAGTTTGGGAGGGTTAAGATTAAGGAAGTCTAAAACTTTTCCTGGAATTTGTAAATCAACTGTATTGAGCCTAAATTTATTTTTTTATAATTGATTTAATTTGTTGGTATTCTAAGAATTTATTCTTGTTAATTCCTAATTGTGTAACCAATGTATTAAATTGGATAAAGTCTGTTCCATCAAATATATGCTCCAGGTATTCAATTCCTTTACAACTCCAGCCTGGAAAGTTGATCATGCATTTTTTTTGTAAGATATCCGGGTTATTCCAGATGGGTGTACGCCTGCATGGGACTAGTGAGGTCTTTGTCATTTTAAGAAATTCCCACCAAGCTGTTAGAGAGGAGCTGATATTGATACTTTTAAAACATTCATTTTGTTATATTTTTCGAGCTAACAAAAGGTAGATCTGAAAGTTTTATCTTATTGCATAGTGTCTGTTCTACATCTACCCAGCACTCATCGATATAACTGTGTTTTACCCATCTTGATGTGTATTGGAGTCTGTTGGCTAAGAAATAATGACGAAAGTTTGGTAGGTCTAGACCTCCTTTTTCTTTGGACTTCTGTAGTGTTTTTAAGCTGATACGTGGGGGTTTATCTTTCCAAAGGAATTTAGAAACAGAAGAGTCCAGAGATCTAAACCAATCAGGTGATGGTTTGCTTGGGATCATTGAAAATAAATAATTGATTCTAGGCAAAACCATCATTTTTATTGTAGCTACCCTTCCAATAAGTGATATTGGAAGGGATTTCCATCTTGCCAGATCATCTTCCACTTTTTTTAAAAGTGGGACGTAATTTAGCTTAGATAAGTCTGACAGTCTTGGTGAGATATGGATACCTAGATATGTAAAATTTCCCGACCGGAGCTGTAAAGCAACAGGACTCTGGTAAGACCAGTTGATAGGAAGGACTGTAGATTTTATGTGGTAAGTATTTAACCCGGACTGGTTGGATTAATTTATATAACGCATGCATCGAATACGGCCCGTTTATTTTATAATTCATCCTGCCGAACAACATCAGTTCTCCTCCCTAACCAGCCAATCTGCGGATTGTTCTGCAACAGTGCGCGGGTTTGTGTAAATGTAATGTGACTATATATTTTTTTGATGTATTAGCTTTGGGTCGATATGATTAAGTTACTAAATTTTTCAGTGGGAATGTTCCTTATCCTTAATACCTCCAGCTTCGGTTGTTAGCTTGGTCCGGCTGTAAGCGTCTTACCTTCACTGATTGAAAACTTCCTGTTGTTGTCGTCTAGTAGCCTGCCACCAATCAAAATATATTAATTTGGTCTACACGTATAGACGGAATAAGCAGAGTAATTACAAATGTGTGTTAATAGCCACTTTTTTGCGGCACAAATAGTCCAGATAGCTTTGATGTGTAGGCTACTCATTCTCTTAAAATATGTAATAAATTTGTCAGGAATCCAGTCTAAAATTTGCCATCAGTGTGGGCCTGTATTTTTGAGCTTTCAAAGTATTTTCCATTTAAATTAGCGGTATATTTAATGACATAAACTGTGTGATCGAATGTTGGGTAAGCAATGTGTTTGCTAAAGAAACATAATCAGTTGTTTTCTACTAACCAGACTTTGTGTTTTTTCTCATAGAGTATCTGATTTATTCAGCAACTTGGTGGATGATAAGCTCGATGGAGTTGTGCGAGAAATTTTGAGATATCATCCAAATACAGGATACAAGATGATGTTGGGCTATTTCAATGCTCGAGGTATTCAAATCCAAAGTAAGTCTAAAAGATGTGCTGATGGTGCTGATAAACACCTTATTGTATTTGTAGAAATCATGTGATGTAAGGAAAAATTACTGATTGTTTATCAATCCAATGCAAAGTTAAAAGGAGACCAAATACAAGAAAAGTTACGTGTTTGAAAGAAAAAAATAATTTTCAAATTTATTGTAATCATATGGTGATATCCTAATGTCCTCTGAACTGCCTAATGGACAACAGTGTCCCCCTTAACTTGCATTTAAAGGTTTTTGGGTGATAGTTAATGGGTTAAGTTTTATTTTTGATTCTATTAATCACCTATAAATCAAAAATCTTTTAATAATGTTCTAAATCATTTTTCAAGGGAGACGAGAAATGCACCGAGTGGACCAGCAGGGAATTTTGATGCGGAACTCCATCTTCGACCTGTTCAGCGTAGAAGATACTCTGTTCCAGCTCCAAACAGTTTGTGGCACATTGATGGAAACCATAAACTCATAAGCTCAGACTTACTTCTTTGATCGAGAAATACCATCTTTATTTACAGTACATAAATGAACAAGAGAAATTCTGGAGTGGTTGATTAGTGATAAGGTGGGTAACAAGTTAAATAACCCTAAATGAAGCCCAAAAATAAATCTCTGTCTTGTAGCGACCATTTCAAATAAAACTATTTTGGTCCTGAAAATGAATTTGCTCTGCTTCAGAATGGTCAAAACTATTGTTTGCATGTAACATTTAAAACAATTAAGAAAAATACGTAAGATTCATGTTTGTAAAAGATTTGTTGATGGTTTTAATGCAAGTACATAATGAAAAGCAGGATAGTTAAATGTGAACTTCAAAGATAAACTCGGCTCATAAAAATGTTTGGAGTGCTCATGGTCTGGGATTTTATGTAATGTTTCAGAAAAAAAGAAAATTGGAATCTTTTAAAGTATAAGTCAGCGCTTTTCCATTCTTATAGTGCATGGGGAACTCAATTGAATATGACTACAATGATGACTCACCCTAAAAAACATGCTTAAGAGGGAGACCAAAAAACCCAATGGAATTAGTCAGTTAACATGTGTTTTCTATGGTAAAAAATGGACTCTTAAGAGAATAACCCTGTGGCTTGGCGTGTGCATATTTACCCTGTTAAGCCATGGACACTGGAGAATGAAAGCTTTGGATCTCAGGCCCAAATTCAGCAAACATAAGACTAATAAACTATGTTACTGCTATTAGTGCTAATGAAATATGTTATTGTTGTCTATACAGATGGCGAATTGTTTTTCATGGGGGCATTGACGGCTTTACTTGCGTCATTGTTTACCTGACTGCTGCCACCAACAATTGTGCCACAACTGTTTTTAACAGCTTTCTTGGAGCTGTGGATACATATGGAGTGCCATCATGTGTTCGTTCTGACAAAGGAGGAGAGAATGTGCAAGTGGCACACTTCATGGTCTCAACCAGAGGCCCAAATAGAAATTCTCATCTAACTGGAAGAAGCACACATAACCAGAGGTATCCATGAAGATAGAGCATATCACTCCAGTTCTTAAATCCTTACAGTGGCCCACTGTAGCTCAGAGATTACACTAAAATAATGAAATAAAAAATAATTCTGTTAGTTTAAAAATCACTAACTGGTTTAGCAACAAAAGTCATTACAGAAGTGTTGTATCAACCTTCCAGACCACCCAGTTCTAGTTCTGGTCTGCATCCCCAGAACCAAACATGAAGAAGCAGGACTCAGATTTATGCTTCACAAATCTTGAACAAACTGCATAACTGATGAAACACTGAGTTCCTTTAAACCAAGGCTTCAATGCCCACTTTTAGAGCTTCCTTAGAATTCCATTAAAAAATAACTAACACCGATTAATATATTTCATGTGGATTTTTTTTGACGAGGATATTTGAAAAAAAAACAACCTCATGTTTATTGCTTGATTATACATGGTCACTGGATTATGTTGTTATTGTAAAAAGCAATTTGGACTGGGTTGTTGTAGAAATGTATTTAACTACATTGCACTTTTCATGATTTCCCAAAATTTTAGTATTGAAATTATAAGATTTTTAAATAAAATTCCATTCAAATTCTATTAACATTTTAAGAGTCGTAGGTCTTTGTACAAGTGCACAGTGACCACCCAGTTCTGCTCCTTTTCAAACAAATAACATTTTAATTTTTTTCCTATCCAAGATTGAGAGGCTGTGGAGAGATGTATTTGGAGGAGTGTTGGATCTGTTTTACACAACTTTCTGGGAGAAATGTGATCTCTCTTTTTAATATTCATCAGAACTCTTGCTGCAGCATTTTGGATCAACTGAAGGCTTTTGATTGCATTTTGTGGACTTCCTGATAATAAGAAATTACAGTAGTCCAGCCTCGAAGTCACAAATGCATGGACTACTTTCTCTGCAACACTCCTTGACAGGATGTTTCTAATTTTAGCAATATTCCAGAGGTGAAAGTAAGAAATCCTGGAAACCTGTTTAATATGAGATTTAAATGTCATGTCTTGGTCAAAAATTACACTGAGGTTCTTTACATTATTACCAGAGGCCAAATTAATGCCATCCAGATGAAGTGATTGACCTAGCAGTTTCCTTTTTAAAGGTTCTGGTCCAAAGACAAAAACCTCTGTCTTGTCAGAATTTAGGAGCAGAAAATTCAGGGTCATCCAAGTTTTTATGTCTTCCAGACTTGCTTGTAATCTACCTAACTGATTGGTTTCATCAAGTTTTATGGATAAATATAATAGTGTATCATCAGCATAACTGTGGAAATTCATTCCATGTTGTCTAATTATTTTACCAATTGGAACATATATATAGTAAAGAGAATCGGTCCAAGCACATAACCCTGTGGTACTCCACAGGTAACCCTTGAGTGTGAAGATGAGTTATCATTGACATGAACAAACTGGAATCTGTTGGACAGATATGATTTCAACCAGCCTAGTGCTGTACCCTTTATCCCTACAACATGTTCTAGCCTTTCTAAGATAATTTTATGATCGAGTGTGTCAAAAGCAGCACTGAGATCTAACAGACCAGAACAGTCCCAAATCCATTATCGGAGGCCATTAGAATATCATTAGTAACTTTTACCAGTGCTGTTTCAGTGCTATGATGAGCTCTAAAACCTGACTGAAATTCCTCAAACAGGTTGTTGCTGTTTAGATGCTCACATACTTGATTAGCAACTATTTTCTCAAGAATTTTGGATAAGAAAGGAAGGTTAGATATTGGTCTGTAGTTAGCTAAATCATCTTGATCCAGGGAGCCTTAAGTAAAGGCCTAATTACAGCAACCTTAAATTCCTGTGGCACATATCCATTTATTAAATATAGATTCATCATGTCTAGGATAGGGCCAGTAACCAGAGGGAACACTTCCTTAAATAATTTGGTTGGTATTGGGTCTAACATATAAGTTGAGGGTTTAGATGAAACTAATATTTGTGATAATTCCGAAAGTTCAACAGAATCAAAACAGTACAGACATAAACATGGTTCTACAGTTGTCTCCGATGCTGCCTCAGTTACTGAGAGAGTTAGTCATGTTTGGGAGACTGCCAATGATTTTATTCTTTATATAATTTATTTCACTTATGAAGAAGTCCATAAAGTCATCACAACTGAGAGAGGGGGAATAGTTGGCTCAACAGAGCTATGAATCTAGTCGTATTCGGACTGTAGGAACCTTTTGAAGTTCCTATAACCTTTTCAGGACCCAGGCCGTTTTTTCGTGCAATCGGATATATAGGAACTAGGGACCGGGGCCCTCAGGTCCTATAACCATTTTAGCTCCGACTCCGAGGCAGGGTCTTTCTGGTTTTCCATTGGAACTAATATGACGTAGGTGTTTGGTGATTGGTCGTACGGATAAACCAACCCCCTGGAGTTCTGCTTCCTGTGGTCCCGCCATTTTTAAAAACAACAACAACAACAGCAGCAGCAGCAACAGAGTAACAAGATGGCTAGCGATAAATGGACCGACGAAGAAGTAAAAGCTTTGGTGGCCATATATTCCACAGAGGAGGTTCAGAGAGGCTTTGAAGGCTCACAGCGGAATATAAAGATATTCGCAACCATAAGCTCGCAACTAGAAACAGCGGGAATTTATATCACCGCTAAGCAGTGCAGGGAAGAAGGTTAAAAAACTTAAACAGGACTACAAAAAAATAAAGGATCACAACAACCAGACTGGGGCGAATCGCAAAACCAGTAAGTGGTTCGACACCCTGGACCTCATCTTAGGCCAAGTTTACAACAGCCATACGTAAACGTATCATTTTCTAACACTCGGTCATTCGAGTAAACTTGCTGTTTGGCGAAAATCTCAGAGCGCCATCGGGCACATGGCGAGTAAATGTATGTAACAAATTAGTCATGTTATTCAGCCTTCTTTTTGGTGGATTTCTCATTTGTTTCTGTGATGCCTGAATAAAACGGCATTCTATCAGTGTGAATGACGCGCATGTTGTTATGGTGGGCTTGTTTTATCACAGAGTCAAACAGTTAATTTCGGACACTGTATGCTACTCATCTACATATATTTTTTAATAAAGGTATGGCGGAGGATTTTCCTGAATTTCAGGAAAGAAACAACCTCTCCAGCCCCTGTTTACACGTTGCTATTGGCATTACCAAAAAAATAAAGGAATCTTCCCTGGAAAGTTCCAATCTAGACGTACATAACTTCTAGCAGTAATCTGAAATGCAGTTCTACATCATGCATGCCGAACTTTAGCCTACCTGTCGAGTAGAAACGTCTGAGGTATCAGTGGGGAGCCAAACCTATAACCTTTTATAACTTATTTTTTTCTGAAATGTTTCACCTTTCAGCAACAACATCGGAGCCATCAGCAGCAGCCACCTGCAAGCCTTCTCTGTGTTCCTACACCAGGTAAAGCACAGTCCTGCTGCATGTGCAAACTGTTAATATAATGGTGGTAACAAGAGTTAAGCACAAGATATAATGTAAGCTGCTCTTGCTGGTGAATTGCTTAAATGTGGATCAAAGAAGTGATAGAGCCACACAGAACTATAATGAATGGTAAGCTATCCTTCATTGTTAGAACTGGCTTAATTCTGAAATGTTTCTCTCTTCAGAAAACTACACCAGAGCCGTCAGCAGCAGCCAGCAGCAGCCAGCAGCACCAGCCATCTGCCAGTATTCTCTGCCGTCCTAGGCCTGGTAAATAAGACATCCTACTATTTTTAATGTAGTGTCACAGAACTAGAATTCAAAGCGGTGTATTACAATTGTGTGCTAAGTGTCTTTCGCCACCCTATGTTTTTCCAGGAAAGAGAAAGAGGACTGACACTCTTCTGGCAAGTGTTCAGGAGATGCTTGTGTCTGATGCAGAACGGCAGAGACAGAGTGATGCACGCCTGAACAACATGCTGCAGTTCTTTCGGGAACAGGCACAAGGGAGGCAGAGGAATATGCAGCTCTACGGGCGGAGCTGGCAGAAGCCAACCGCCAGCAGAAAACTTTATTGGAGGGTCTCTTAGGTTTGTTGACCAGAATGACAGAAAGGCAGGAAACCCCTAAGTGATCTGTGTTACCTGCATCATCCAGCACAGCTCTTTTTGCACTATACACTTGTTTGCACAGTTCAAGTATTTGGAGTTTTTAATAAATGACTGTTTGAATAGTCTTGAGTATTCTTTGTTTTTGTTAGTAATGTTAGATGAGGTTTGGCCATATTTGTATGAAAAATTAATTCATCTTTGCTCACATTTTAAGACTTTATCTTCAGGTGTGCTACACATTACTTTTACCTTTAAAATACACCATATTACAAGATTTTGTTCTGTATCGAACTTGATTTGGTCTTGCATTAGTTATCCATATAAACAATTTTAAATGCACTTGTAACTTGAGTTACTGAAATTGTAAGTAGTAATATATTGCTTTATATTTTGTAAGTAATGCATTTCATTACTGTTAGTGAAAAAAGTTATATATTCCTATAACTTATTACTTTTGTAATGCATTGACCCCCACAACACTGAGTGGCTGAGTATTCCGTAACCTTTAAGCTTGCTACTGATGTACCACTGATAGATTCATAATGAACACAAAGCTTTTAAAAGGCAGGTAATGAAATCTTTATTAGTTTCTAAAGGAACATTTTCTTTTTAAATCTACAAGTTCATGTAGATATACATGTATGTGCCTTCAGCGGATAGGCAGCGTCTCCGATGATGTAGCAGCCAAAGTCCTCTCCTCCAATACTTCTGCGCTGCTGTGAAACACCTTCCCCCTCTCTGCTACTTCCCACAGTGCAGACAAACGTAAAACTCTGGCATCGTGTAAGATTACAGGCTGCCCAGTGTGCACATTCCAAAAGAATCCTCTCCCATCAACAACTGCCTGTAAAATAATGGAATACCATCCCTTCCGGTTGAAAAAACTGTGTGGTACTCCTGGGGTGCTAAAATAGGGATGTGGGAACCATCAACAGCCCCAACACACTGTGGCACCCCACATCTCTGCTCAAAGTATAGTGACAGTTCTTTAAATTTTTCTGCATTTGGCATCTTAATTACTTCAGGCAACAAGATTTCTTCCACAGAGGAACTGAACTCCTTCAAACAGGCACAGGCAATTGAAATGCCTACTCCAAAAAGGTGCAAAATGCTCCTGTACTCAGAGTTAGTGGCGAGTTTCCAGATGGCAACAGCAACTCTTCCACCAGTCATCACCTTTGCTCCGGACCCAGACGGACGGTGAGGAGTGTAGCGCAATGAGCCGCAACAACGTCTAAAACGCAAAAAGAACACGAGTTAAAATAGATCTGCCATCTGAAATATTCACTTGATGTATTCTGCTCAACGGAAACAATAGAATACCGCCTGAAATGCTTACTAATACAACATGCACATAATCGGTGCATGTTTAATAAACTTACACGTTGTCTCCTTTGTCGGGGCGTTCTGCTCTTCTTTCTTCCTCCATGAAACGAAGAAGAATCGCTCATTGCTCTGTCTTTCGTCTCCTGACTCACTCCGTGTGCTCCACCAGCCTCGACGTTATACTGCTGATTTTCTGCATCAGTTGAATTGCCATGATGCAGACCATGAACGCGGTAGCGTCCTCGCTCTCCATGCTAGCTTTGTAGTGGTTTTCTCTATGGGTTTTGGTTTGTGGTCTCGTGTGGCGCTAAAGTAATACGTCACTGTCGCAGACGATTGCGTCACTTTGGTCCCTGTGAAGGTCCCGACTCATGTGGGAGAGCAAAAGGAAAAGGTTCCCCTGGGAAGGGTAGTTATTAGAACTAAATTCGAGGTGGACTGTTCTTAGAACTGCGTTCCGAATGCGGCTTCTGTGTAAGTTTGGCAACTGTACTAAAAAGAAACCTAGGATTGTTTTTATTTACTTCTATTAATGATGAGAAATATGCTTGTCGAAGGGCGTTTTGTGGGTTATGTGGGAGGGCTATTAGTTCATCACACTAAATGCCGTATGTCAGTACAATGTCTAAAGTGTGCCGACCAGAGTGTGTGGGTCCCTTCACTTTCTGAGTAAAGCCAATTGAGTCTAAGATAATATTAAAGACTGCAGTTAAGCTATCACTTTCAGTGTCCACGTGAATATTAAAATCCCCTACTAAAATTACTTGATCAGTGTTTAAAACTAAATCAGATAAAAAATCTGAGATCTGGTCCAAGAACTGAGAGTAAGGGCTTGGTGGACGATACAAAACCACAAACAAAAGTGGTTTTAATGTTTTGCAGTTTGAGGAAAAACTAAGGATTAGATGTTCACAAGAGCTGTAGTTAATAAGTGGTCTAGGGTAAATCTGCAAATCTGAATGAAAGATGGTTGCAACTCCTCCCCCTCGCCCAGTACTTCTAGGAATGTGAAAATTTTGATAATTGGTAGGAGTTGACTCATTTATAATTACAAAATCCTCCTGCTGCAGCCAGGTTTCTGATAGGCAAAATAGATCAATTGTATTATCACATATGAAGTCATTTACTAATAAAGTCTTTGAGGAGAGGGATCTTATGTTTAATAAACCACATTTAATTACTATATTTTCTTGTTTGGTCCGAGCCGTATTTATTTTAATGAGATTTTCAGAGTTTGCTTTTGTCAGGTTAACTTTTAGTCTATTTGATTTTGGCCGTGGGCAAGGCACTGTCTCCATGGGGTATTGAGTGGGTAACAGTACAGAAGCTGCAGAGAGGTGGGTTAAACTATGACTCTTGTCTGGACCCTGGTTTGTCAGTGTTTTGAAGGACCAATACATTTATCCAGATTCCTAGAAAGAAGAGCTGCTCCATCCCAAGTGGGATGGATTCCATCTCTCCGGATAAGACCAGGTTTTCCCAAAAAAGTTTTCCAATTATCAATGTAGCCCACGTTGTTTGCTGGACACCACTCAGATAACCATCGGTGAAATGACAGCATCTGGCTAAACATGTCGTCACTGGTCCGATCGGACAGGGGTCCAGAAAAGATTTCACAGTCCGAATTTTTTTTTAGCAAACTTACACACCGAAGCAACACTAATTTTAGTGACCTCCGATTGACGTAACCGGGTGTCATTTCCGCCAGCGTGAAAAACTATTTTACTGTATTTACGCTTATCCTTAGCCAGCAGTTTCGCCTGTTCTGGCTCCTGGAAAATATTTGACTATTGTCGATGGTGTCTCTAAAGCCACGTTTCGGACTATGGAACTGCCAATTACCAGAGTCTGTTCCTCAGTGGGTGCGCACTGAGTGGGGAAAATCTGTTAGAAACGTGGACAGGTTGGTGGTTCCCTTTGGGCAGAGAATTATGCTTTCTACGTACCGTCACCCAGCCGGCTTGAGATCCCAGCTGCGAGAGTTCTGTTGGTTCCGCGCTGGCTAACGGGCCTCGGCTATTTACTGGATTCTCAACAGCACGGAGCCGGGCCTCTAACTCTGAAACCCTCGCCTCCAAAGCTACGAAATTGCTACAGTTATTACACTTACCCTTATCACTAAAGGAGGCAGGGGAGTAACTAAACATCTGACAGAAAGAACAGGAGAGAGGAGCCGCAGAGGGGGAATGAGAAATGGAAGCCATAGCTGCTACGAAGCTTAGCTAACAAACTAGCGAGACCCTAGCACACCGAGAACAACCGCGTGAAACACAAATGGTTCCCAAAACGTAAAGTACACCGACTGGAAATAAGTGTAGTATTGTGCTTGTGTGTTAAAAATAACTTAGAAAGACCTCACCACACATAAAAACAGATCAATCTGAGCACCAAGCAGCTCCGCGGAGCTCAGCAGTGACAACAGGAAGTGACACAATCCGGCAAGCACAGCCCCCACAACCGCATCAGAACCAGATCTTGCTTTAATGAACACAAATGAAAATATGTTAAGAGTGACTCTGATAAAGAGAATAGCAAAATTAATATACATATTCATAATTCAGTTGCATAAGCATATATAAAATGTATTGAACAATGTATAATCTTTGTTTACCAGTTTCTATGAATCTCCGGAGGAAGCTCGTTATCAAACAGTGATCGTCCAAGGAGAGTATGTCCTCATCTATACGTTCATCTTTAGGCCAGTTGATGTTATCTGTTAGGGAAAAATAATAATGTTGTATTATTATTTTCTTAGGGTATATTTCTTTATCACATAGTTTAAATGTACTTTTTAAATGTTATTTGGTTTCAACCATATGTTCCTTTGTATACACCCTGTTCTTTGAAGATGCTAATGAAGTTTGACCAAATATGCTTTGTGCCCAAATGTGCAAAAAAAGACATAGGAAATATACAGTTGTGTTTAAAACAATAGCTGTCCAACATCACTTGTAAGATAAATAACTGTTTTTGTTAGAATTTCGACTTATATACACCAAGTAGATTTCTAGAAGGTATAGTAAAGATATTGATACTATGAAACTGAATCATTTACTGAGAGGGGCGTGTTAAAAAAATAGCAGTGCCAAATTCAGTAAGGGAGGTAAAGGTTAAACTAGCACAAACAGTTTCCCTTGTAGCTGTTCTGAGAGCAACCTGCTCAATAAAAGTCTACACCTGATTAAAAAAAGAGTGTATGCCAATATGTGAAAATGGGCTAAATACAATCCTCAACTTTAGAGTTGAAACTTTGGAAAACCGTACGTAGGCATACATTAAAACAAGCACACATGTTTTGCATGTAAAACAACGGCAAGGGGGTCACTTACTTGTGTTGCTCCTTGGACTTACAATGTTATGGGTCCTTGAGCTCGTGGAGTAGGACCAGTGGATGCTAATGAGATTACAATATAAATAAACAATTCAACAAAATTACAAAACTAACTAGGTGATTACTTACCGCCCTCCAAGTCATCCAGTCTATTTGCAGCTTCTTTTAACAACTCGGCCACCGACCGTCTCTGCGCAGGGTACGTTGGTTGCTAACCTGAAGCCAATAGCGCAGGCATGCACAATCGATCTGCATATGGATCCTGCTCCTTCCTGTGTACTGACCTCCCACATAACCCAGTAGGATTTGGACCGAGAAGAGAAGCCCTCCTCATTTGCATAATGAGGCAGAAATGCATAAGGTAATGTAAAAAGAGGAGATGAGGGAATGTAAAAACAAAGAATGCATGTATGAGGAAAAGGAAAAACAAAATATAAATTGTTTTGACAAAAATGCATGTATAAGGAAAAGAAAACATATTTCTTGATGGAAATTCATGTAATAAGGAAAAGTAAAAACAAAACATATATATTTTTAAGAAAATGTAAGCAATAAGGAAAAGTTAAAACAAAATACATAATTTGTTTTATGAAAACACACATAATAAGGAAAAGGAAAAACAAAATATATCAATTCCTTTGCCAAAAATGCACGCATAAGGAAAAGGAAAACCAAATACTACCTGTATTTCTTTGCAAAAATGCACGCATAAGGAAGAGAAAAAACAAATAGATTTATTTCTGCTTTTATTTTTAATTATGTCAGTTTTGGTCATCCATAGTCTTGCCCACGGCCAAAATCAAATAGACTAAATGTTAACCGGACAAAAGGAAACTATGAAAATCTCATTAAAATAAATACGACTCGGACCAAACAAGGAAATAGGGCAATTAGATGCGGTTTCCTAAACATAAGATCCCTCTCCTTAAAGACTTTATTAGTAAATGACTTGATATGTGATAATAAAATTGATCTATTTTGCCTATCGGAAACTTGGTTGCAGCAGGAGGATTTTGTAATTATAATTCAGTCAACTCCTTACAATTATCAACATTTTCATATTACTAGAAGTACTGGGCGAGGAGGAGGAGTTGCAACCATCTTTCATTGAGATTTGCAAATTCGCCCAAGACCAATGATTAACTACAGCTCTTGTGGACATCTAATCCTTAGTTTTCCTCATCCAAGCTGCAAAACATTAAACCCACTTTGGTTTGTGGTTTTGTATCGTCCACCAGGCCCTTACTCTCAGTTCTTGGACCAGATCTCATATTTTTTATCTGATTTAGTTTTAAACACTGATCAAGTAATTATAATAGGGGATTTCAATATTCACATGGACATTGAAAGTGATTGCCTAACTGCAGCCTTTAATATTATCTTAGACTCAATTGTTTTTACTCAGAAAGTGAAGAGACCCACACACTCTGCTCAACACACTTTAGACATTGTATTGACATACGGCATTGAGTGTGATGAATTAACAGTCCTCCCACATAACCCAGTCCTATCTCACCATTTTTTGATAACCTTTGAATTTACTATACCCAACGTTCCAAAATCTGAAAGAAATCTAATTACAGTATAACTTTGTCAGACAGTGCTGTAACAAGTTTTAAAGAATCTGTTCTATTGTTGCTTCCCTATGTGTCTCAGAATACCACAGTGGACGGCAGTAATTCCAACACTTACCCTTCGGAAATTGATGGTCTGGTTCAAAGTATTACTTCCCCACTGTGTTTGGCTAGACAGTGTAGCCCCCTTAAAAAAAGAAGGTAATCAGCCACAGGAGGTTGGATCCCTGGTTTAGTGCAGACTTGCACACTTTAAAGCAGAATACCAGGAAATTGGAGAGAAAATAGTGCTCTACACACTTAAATGATTCCTTTATGACATGGAAAAATAGTCTACTACTAAAACGCCCTTTGACAAGCTAGAATAGAGGTAAATTAAAAAAATCCTAGGTTTCTTCTTAGTACTGTTGCCAAAGTTACACAGAGTCATAGCTCTGTTGAGCCAACTATTCCCCCTTCTCTCAGTGGTGATGACTTTATGGGACTCTTCATAAGTAATATAAATTCTATTAAAAATCGAATCATTGGCATTCTCCCAAACAAGATTATCTCTCTTTCAGTAAATGAGGCCGTATCAGTGAGAACTGTAGAACCATGTTTATGTCTGTACCGTTTTGAACCTGTTGAACTTTTGGAGTTATCACACACACTTCATTAAACCCTCAAGTTGTATGTCAGACCCAATACCAACAAAATTATTTAAAGAAGTGTTCCCTCTGGTTACTGGCCCTATCCTAGACATGATGAATATATATTTAATAAATGGATATGTGCCTCAGGAATTTAAGCTTACTGTAATTAAACCTTTACTTAAGAAACCCTCCCTGGATCAAGATGACTTGGCTAACTACATACCTATATCTAACCTTAGTTTCTTATCCAAAATTTTTGAGAAAATAGTTGCTAATCAGGGCTGCACGGTGGCGCAGTGGTTAGCGCTGTTGCCTTGCAGCAAGAAGGTCATGGGTTCGTATCCCGGCCCAGGGTCTTTCTGCATGGAGTTTGCATGTTCTCCCCGTGTATGCGTGGGTTCTCTCCGGGTACTCCGGCTTCCTCCCACAGTCCAAAAACATGCATGATAGGTGAATTGATCACTCTAAATTGTCCCTAGGAATGAATGTGAGTGTGAATGGTTGTCTGTCTCTCTGTGTTGGCCCTGCAACAGACTGGCATCCTGTTCAGAGTGTACCCTGCCTAACGCCTGATAATTGCTGGGATAGGCTCCAGCTGCCCCGTGACCCTGAATTGGATAAGCGGTTAAGAGGATGGATGGATGGATGGATAGTTGCTAATCAAGTATGTGAGCATCTAAACAGCAACAACCTGTTTGAATAATTTCAGTAAGGTTTTAGAGCTCATCATAGCACTGAAAGAGCATTGGTAAAAGTTACCAATGATATTCTAATGGACTCAGATAATGGATTTGTGACTGTTCTGCTCTTGTTAGATCTCAGTGCTGCTTTTGACACAGTCGATCAAAATATTCTCTTAGAAAGGCTTGAACATGTTGTAGGGATCAAGGGAACAGCACTAGACAGTGCTGTTCCCTGGTTGAAATCATATATGTCCGACAGATTCCAGTTTGTTCATGCCAATGATAAATCTTCTTCACACTCAAGGGTTATTTTTGGAGTACCACAGGGTTTTGTACTTGGTCCGATTCTCTTTACTATATATATATATATGCTTCCAATTGGTAAAATAATTAGACAACATTGAATGAATTTCCACAGTTATGCTGATGACACACAATTATAATTATCCATGATACCTGATGAAACCAATCAGTTAGGTAGATAACAAGCATGTCTCGAAGACATAAATATCTGGATGACTGAATTTTTTACTTTTAAATTCAGACGAAGATAGAAGTTGTTGTCTTTGGGCCAGAACCTTTAAAAAGGAAACTCCTAAATCAATCCCTTCATCCGGATGGCATTAATTTGGCTTCTGGTAATAATGTAAAGAACCTCAGTGTAATTTTTTACCAAGACATGACATTTAAATCCCATATTAAACAGGTTTCTAAGATTTCTTTCGTTCACCTCCGGAGTATTGCTAAAATTAGAAACACCCTGTCCAGGACTGATGCAGAGAAACTAGTCCATGCATTTGTTACTTCGAAGCTGGACTAATGTAATTCCTTATTATCAGGAAGTCCACAAAATGCAATTTAAAGCCTTCAGGTGATCCAAAATGCTGCATCAAGTATTCTGATGAATATCAAAATGAAAAATCAAATTTCTCGTGTTTTGGCTTCTCTCCACTGGATCCCTGTAAAATCAAGAATAGAGTTTAAGATACTCCTCCTTACTTATAAAGCCCTTAATAATCAAGCTCTGTTGTAAATCAGAGATCTGTTTGTTCCATATGTTCCTAACATATCACTTTGTTCTCAGAATGCAGGTCTACTGGTAGTTCCTAGGATATCTAAAAGTAGAATGGGAGGCAGATCTTTTAGTTACCAGGCTCCTTTCCTGTGGAAACAGCTCCCAGTTTTAGTCTGTGAGGCAGATACTCTGTCTGTGTTCAAGACTAGGCTGAAAACCTTCATTTTTAATAAAGCGTATAGTTAGAGTGATTGAGGAATTTTAGTTATGCTGCTTTAGGTTTAGACTGTTGGAGGACAGACTGACCACTTTTCTTCTCTCTTCTACTTTTCTCTTCTACTACTCTCCAGATATATTTTTTTCTGCTGTTATTGCAATTGTTAACCCATTTTTCTCACAGTATTTTTCTCCCCATAAAAGCACCACACGGTCTGGTACCCTGCTCAACTATAAAGTCCCCTGCTGCATGGGGAACATAGGTCCAGATGATGCTCAAAGTCACAGCGCGTCCGGTTGTGGCAAATTACCGCTTATACTGAGCCAGGTTCTACTGGAGGTTTCTTTCCTGTTAAAGGGGAGTTTTACTTCTCCACTATCGCCACATGCTTGTTCAGTATGAGGGATTGCTGACGAACTGCTGTGGTTGGAGTCTGCATGATCCAGGCACAACCTCACATCGATAACTCATAACAATCTGCTGGGATTCCTTACATAGATAACTTTTAACTGATGGGAATGTTTGCATAATTTTATTGAAATTACTTTTGGTTTTTGTGCCTTGAGATTACATTTGTTGTGAATTGGCGCAATATAAATAAAAGTGAACTGAAAATTGAATTGAATCTTCCAGACATTTAATAACCATAAATGTATGAGTGCCTCCAAGAAATGTGATGCAGTTGACTGGTATGCATGACCTCAAAAAAGATGAATCCCTTGACATCTGAACAAAAACTCACCCAAAATTTTGAAAAGTGTCTCTATCAGCTATGTACTGTACCTGGCAGTTAAATATTCACACCATAGCCTGACAGTGGAGTCTCCATACAGATGAAGCAGTTGACTGGCTATGGTGGGGATTTGAAGGCTAAAGGCATCTTGCTGTTGCAAAACGCCTTGATAGTAATGGCCAAAATGTTTAAGACATGAAAAAAAAATCTGTAAAAAGTGTGTTTAAATTAATTTGGTGACTGTAAAAGATTTGTTTACCTTTGAATCTAAGCAGAATTGTGAAGTTAACTGGGTTAAAACCAGATAAAAGACTTGGATGTTGATAAATTACATAGTCCAGTATTGAAGGTGCCACATCCCTGTCATATTCTCTAATCTGGATGTGGTTCACGTTGGTTTCTTCTTCTTTTGATGCAAAAGCCTTCGTTTCACCAACACTAGGTTTTTAGCCATAACTGTCCCCTTTCTTTTTTTTTTACCCTTGATCTAATAATCACCAGCTCTCTCAAACCTTTACAAAATGTCACTCTTAAAAAAAAAAGAAATCTAACTGACAATATGAAACAAGCTCTCAGGGGGTTTATCCTAATAACTGTGCTAACTTCGTGAGATTTTTTATTTCAGTGTTATTTTTGCTCCAACATAAATAATAATTAATTGATGTTGAATGTCATCTGTTTTGAAATGGAACTATATAATAAACTGAATTGAAATTAACAGAAATTCCCCATTGTGAATATTTATTACTTCAGAAAAAGTGAGATACAGCCACACGAAGTAGAGTGTATTCGTGAAGGGAATTTTTAGATAAACATTCTGGATAATTTACAGACAATTCTATTCATTCTTCAACCATAGTTTAAGTTTGTCTTTTCAAATCCATCACTTTTTTACTGGAACATTGCTTTTCGGCGGCTTTCCCACAGCAAGAAATGTACCGGATGGATGATGATGAATTTCTTAGTGGGGGGGGGGGGGGGGTATGACGGCAACAATAGCCTGTCCGGAACATGACCAAAATGCAAACACCCTACCACAATACGTCCTATTTACTACTAAAGGGTTGGGTGATAAGCAAATTTAACTGCACAGGGGCCAAATGTTTGCTTTCAGACTCAAAGGTCAAAAAGACAATGTCAGGAAAATTACAGCTATTTATGTCCTGTTTGAAAGGGGCTAAAGAGAAACAATAATCAGAGAAGCAACCAACAAACCCATGGTAACTCTTGAGGAGCTTCAGAGTCTTTCAGCTCAGGGAGGAGAATGTGTCAGCAGCACAATTGTCCATGGAATACATTAATCTGTCTTTAACAAGCGAGTTTTGAGATAAAAATATAACAACAAAACATGAAGATGGCACAACAAAAATCTACATAAAAGGTGCTCTGAGTAGATTAAACCCCCTATTAACAATTTTGGACAATATGTAAAATGCTTTCAGTGATGGAAAGCTAACACCATCCGGGACACATCAATGCAATGTAGAACATGGGGTTGGCAGAGTGATGATGTGGGGATGTTTTTCTTTGCAGTAACAGCAAAGCTGGTCAGCATTAATGGGAAGATGTATCCACTTTAAAACAGGGCATTACTCAAAGAAAACCTGTTACGGAGAGGAAATGACTTAGAACTGAGGTGAAAGCTCACTTGAAGCATGCAGCCAGAGTTGGATTTGAATGCTCATCAACAAATTTCCAAGAGGGCATTTTTGTACACATCTTGACCTGCTTAAAATAGAAGTTTGTTTCATTAGGTTCTTTGTTTCATTTGGGCAGGTGGTAAAGCTCACGTAAATTGATGTGGACTAAACAGGCCAATCTTGGTTGGCCCAGGGTCTTGGTTAACTTGAAATTGCCTCCTGGTTCAGTCTGTTCACAGTCTTGAAAACAAAGAAAGTAAACCTAAGAAAATGTCTGTCTCAGTCTGTCAGACATTTATGTGACCTGAGAATTTGTCAATTCTTGCTAAACATAGCAGAATGTATTTTTATATATACATATATATGTGGTTTGTGCAATCTACTCACAAACACATTCTTCCTAGTTGGAATTCAGTTATTCTACCATTCAAATATGAATAAAAAGTGTGTATGGATATTTTATTGAATCACAAATCTGCTTGTCAAATTCACCAGGCACTTATGTTGGGTACAACAAAATTACCTTTCAGCACAATCTAAAAGAAAAAACATACAGACACGGCATACATCACAGGGATGGTCAGGCAGCTGACCTAATTCTCTCTTGCGGATGAGAGAGAATTACCAACAGGTCAGGGTAGATGGCAGGGCCATGCAGAGACCTTGAGAGGGGTAGGTGCTCAGAGTTCAAAAAGGGGAACATAGATTTTAAAATGGCTTACAACAACATAATTTAGTGTATCATCCTGAATAGCAACAACCATCAATCGAATAATAGTGTATCACGACATAATATATCAACATCATCAGTAAGGAACCATGCAAAGCCAAAGTAACCTGTTTTTTATGTGAAGGGGTTTAATATTGAGACACTGCTGCTGGGATGTTGATCAAACACAAACAAAAAAGACCTAAGGATAGCTGGTAGCTGATTAAACAAGTTTTATAAAGTACATTATGGAATAATTCATTATAAATATTCATTATATAAAACTGTCTCATGAAAAAAAAAACTCATTTCTGACTGGTTAATCTCCACAGCAACTTAGGTGCAGCTTTAGAGGGATATTCCAACCCTGAGTAAAAATGTGTCTGTTACCATATTACTTAGAGTTACATAAGCGATTTAAAAAAAGCATTTTGTAACCAGCCCAGTAATTACCCTGATCTGGCAGAAGTCTGTGTGCTTTAGCTTAGCATAAACCAAGCGAATGGGAACTATCAGCATGCAAATTTTCAATTAGGGGTGGAATATGGGATCCAAACAGTTTAGAGGGTCAAATTCTACTCTTCTATAGTAGTTTTAGCTACTCTGAGGGATTTGATTTTTTAAGTCAACAGATAAAATAAATACATCTTCAGAACATAGCAATGAGGTACAATATATATATATATATATATATATATATATATATATATTCTCTGTCATACATCATATACATATAATGCATATATGTTTTATTAGTATTTTCATATGCATAAATATAGATTTTGGGACATTTCGATGTATTAAATTGTGGCGTTTTCCATTATAGAACAACAAAGTGCTCAAAATTAAATGATAAAGCCTTGTAAAATATGTCTACATTAATGCAAACTAAACAAATAAATAATGTGACAGTGAAAAAAAGTAATCTAGTAGTCACTCTATGACTCTGATTGGCAAATGTACTGAACTGTATTGAACAAAAAAAAACATCCTTTGAAAATAAATTTCATTGGAAAAAACACCATTAAATAAAAGATAACTTTGTGAAAAGGATGTTTTTAAATAAAAACTAGTAGAAAAAAATTAAAATGGCTAAAAATTAAACGTACTAGGAAAAAAAATACAATTGAAATTTCGAAAATGAAACAAATTTCAGACTAATAAGCTAAGAATTTTATATGAATTAAGTTTTCAGTAGATCTGAAACAACTAGTGCAACAGTTATATGAATCTTCAAAATCAAGACTACATTTTCCTTCATAAACAGGTCTGTTTTTATATATTTTTGGCCATAATAACATAACATTTTAGCAAATAACCCAGACAACTTTGGAAATACTTTGAGCTGTTTAGCTGGACTGTATACCAAGCTGCAATCCGCCTATAAAAATATAATGGAATTCAATGGAGAGAAGGGGCCTTTCCCCTTTAAGCTTTTTCGAAATGAGGTATAGGGAAAGGTTTCCCACTGTAGAGGGGTTGGGGTGGGGCAACAGGGAGCGATACTCGGATCAAGGTATCAAACCTGACTGATTAGAACTCTTATTAAATTTAACAGTCTGTATTAAGCTTTCCTTTCAAAATGCCTTAACAAATATGATTTATTATTTAAAGAATTAGAAATTGTTAGACGCTTTAAAGAAGTAGACCCACCACCCCTTTTTTTGCTCATGAAATTATGTGAAAACAATATGAAAATTGTTTTAATTTTGTTTGGTACTAAAATGCAAAATCCACCTTCTGAGGTCCCCTTCTGTGAATGCAATTATTCAAACATTTCCTCAAATTGTTGTAGTTGATCAGTTATTCTAATGTCCAGAGGTTTCTGTGTGGCAGCCTGCAAGATTGTTTTTAGCCCTTTAACTTTGCCTTCTCTTTTTTTCCAAACACAAACTTCTATGTATGTTACTGGGATCAAATGGGACAGACAAACACAAAGTAAAGCATGACTGTGAAGTGGAAGAAAAATAGAAGTCTGGATTTTAACAGTAAAAAAAGAAATAGAAATCTTAAAGGTTTTGGGTAAAATCTGTATGTTAAGGGTTGTTGTTCTGCTGGAAGATGAAGCTACAGATGAAGTGGTGTGATTTATGGAATGCAGACATGCAGTTATCCTGTCAACAGATTCTCCCACCTGACCAGTGAGCTCTACAGTCCTCCAGAATCACTATTTGATTCTTTGTTGCCTCTTGAATGTTTTGGAATATACTGTAGGTCACCAAATATTCTATTTTTAATATCCTACAGTATTTATGGCAGCTAGGGACCATAGCTGCCCATGAACAGCTAAAATCTGCAAACTCTCACATCCTATTTAAAAATCCTTATTAATGCCTATTGCAATATTTCACACACCATATACACTCAACAAAAATATAAACACAACACCTTTGTTTTTGCTCCCATTTTTCATGAGATGGACTTAAAGATCTAAAATTCATTCCAGATACACAATATTACCATTTATCTCAAACATTGTTCACAAATCAGTCTAAATGTGTGATAGTGAGCACTTCTGCTTTGCTCAGATAATCCATCCCACCTCACAGGTGTGCCACATGCTGATCTGACATCATGATTAGTGCACATGTGTACCTTATACTGCCCACAATAAAAGGCCACCCTGGAATGTGCAGTTTTTTGCTTTATTGGGAAACTGGGGACTCAGAAGCGGTCAGTATCTGGTGTGACCACCATTTGCCTCATGCAGTGCAACACATCTTCTTTGCATAGAGTTTATCAGATTGTATCAATGTTGGTCCACTCCTCTTCAATGGCTGTGCGAAGTTGTTGGATATTAGTGGGAACTGGTACATGCTGTTGTATACGCCAGTCAAGCACATCCCAAACATGCTCAATCTACAACATTGACATCAGCAAAGCGCTCACCCACACGACGCCACACACGCTGTCTGCCATCTGCCCTTAACAATGTAAACCGAGATTCATCCGTGAAGAGAACACCTTATGGTGGAGAAATTAACATTCAATGCACGAGCAACAGATCTGGTTGACATTCCTGCTGTCAGCATGCCAATTGCACGCTCCCTGAATGCTTGTGGCATCTGTGGAATTTTGCTGTGAGACAAAACTGCACATTCCAGGGTGGCCTTTTATTGTGGGCAGTATAAGGCACACCTCTGCACTAATCATGATGTCAGATCAGAATCTTGATGTCAGAATCA
>JAPXFQ010000502.1:85000-378430 GCA_028564705.1 Apricaphanius iberus | reverse complement strand
CTTACAGAAAAACCACATGAATTTCACATGTGGTCACATGTGAAATTCATGTGATCACATGTGACCACATGTGGTCACAGTTCCTACATGTAATTGACATGTGATAGACGTGTGATTCACATGTTATCCACATGTGATTCACATGTCATCCACATGTGGTTGACATATGTGGTTCACATGTAAAGCACATGTGAAGCACATGTTATCCACATCTGATTCACATGTTATCCACGCGTGGTTGACATATGTGATTCACATGTGGATAACATGTGATTCACATGTTATCCACATGTGATTCACATGTCATCCACATGTGGTTGACATATGTGGTTCACATGTAAAGCACATGTGAAGCACATGTTATCCACATCTGATTCACATGTTATCCACGCGTGGTTGACATATGTGATTCACATGTGGATAACATGTGATTCACATGTTATCCACATAGCCAACAGTTATTTTACTTTTTGCTTTTACATGTTCTACAAATGTTTCCATAACTGCACGTCATTATTTGCTGTGTACATATGACAGACCTATTCAACTAGAGCCCCCTGGGCCAGATAAGGCCCTTTTGAATCTTTTTAAGGCCCGCTAAAAGCTGCCAGTAACTCAGTTTGACTTGTATTAATAAAATGTGTAAGTATCAAACCTATATCAGAATTGGTTTGAGACTGAACTTCATAAACCAGTAGTAGTAGTCTGCTGGTTTATATAAACGATCAATAGGTAACTACGGCAACGCAGAACGGAGTGGGTAACTCGGCCACATAAACATTGATTTGGCTGAAAAAGTGGTTTCACCTGTGTGCAATAGCAGTAAACTGCTTTTCTGACTGAAGAACACTGCGGAAAACCTTGGATAAGAAAACTTATGGTTAGAAATGTTTCTTAAAATTGCTTTTTAAATAAAATTATTGACTTTGGCCTACAAGCCTTCTGTAATTTTCATATTTGGCCCACCTACAATTAAAGTTGAATAGCCCTTTCCTATGACTCTTATATTATGTTAAAAAACATTACTAGTTGCAAAAATTATAACATTTCTAAAAGTATCACTCAAACATTATTAGCAATTGCAGTAATGCTAAATCTAAAAAAAGAAGCAAAGGAATATTGTTAGACATATTTGCAAGATAAGACATCTAAAAACAGATATAAAACAGTTAAATTTCAAAAGTTACAAATACTGAAGAATGACTACCAAAATATGAAATCCTGACACTGGTCTTTTCATGACATGAAGATTGTATTGAGAATCAAATAACAATAACAGGGTAGCATTGTCCACATTGCAAGGAGTCAGTTGCAAAACAAGTCTCCCTCTATCATATAATTCCATATTAAAACGTACAAATACAACAGTGTAAATAAACACAGTTTAACATATTTGCCAATAATCAATGACTGTAGGCTAATGGAACAATATAACAGCAATCAATCTGAAGAATAACTGAATTGGGAAGAAAAAAAAACAAACATATTGTTTGAGTCCATCCTACAGTAATAATGGTCAAATTTCCTGGAAATCACTACAGAATATATACAAAATGTATATTTTATCAGAGACTGGTTGCAGGGACAAAGGTTTTATGAATAAAGCAACAAAAAAGCAACATTTAGCACATTTGAAATATATACATTTTCCACTTTATACATTCCAAGTCCAGACTTTGATAAAAAAAATAAAACCCAATAATATTATTATTATTATAGTTATTCTCTGAAATCATGGGAAATAATGGGAAATTGTACACTTTTTGAAAGAAACATGAAACATCTGTCAGTGTTAGTTCATAGCATGACGTTTATTTTCAATGTGGAGGGAAGCCAGATTTGACCTCTGAGGCCCAGGAGAGGTCAAATCCAAAATGGCCATCAATAAGAATAAAAAATGCCCAACGTTGGAACCAAAAACAGCAGTGTCATAAAAGTGTCATATATTTCGGATGCTCCGGTCAGGTTTTATGCTTCCGATCACCGTACCGATCAGCCAAAGTGCTGATCACCAATAAAAATTACCTTAATTTAGACAATTTAATTTAATTTATACTCTTTCAAGAGGGAAATACAAAAACCTTGCAGGCACAATTCAGTCAAATGACAACTGAAAAACATTTAATTACCTGCTCTCAGTAATACGATGAAGTAAAATAGCCATTTAGGGACAGTTGCAATAAGTATTTCAAATAAGTATCTATGCGGTCAAACCATGTAACACACCCTTTAACAGGAACGCTTATTTCAACAGAACACTGGGGTCGTGCGCGTGCTTTAGGTAATGGAAGGGATCAACGGCAGCTTCTCATTGATAAGAATGAAACATGCTTTCATGTCGGTGTCCAATAACACCCAAAAAAGTAGCTGGAGTCCTCACTGCTCTCTTTTTTACAGAAATGTCTGTAATTGTCTGAGTACTTGTTAAATATAACAACAGTCGGTAGTTAGCAACGGTGGTAGATCTGCTTCAGGTATTTGCCCATATTCAATTCAATTCACTTTTATTTATATAGCGTCAATTCACAACTTCAGAAGCAGCAGAGTTCATTACGCACCAAGTGTTAATTATTACAATCAAATTATTTAAATACTCAGTTTTTCAAATTATATCGGGGGGGGCTGTTATTTGTTTTTTTAAGCCCAAATTAACAGTCTGTATGTTATACAGACTAAACTACATCCCTCTCACAGACTATAAAAGTTCCACAGACAAGTTTGTTGCCGGATTTCCCGCCGTGCGCCTGCGCTGTGTTTGTAGGGCGGTCAAAATTATACACATTGTATAATCTAACTATGGTAGAATTTTCATGTTTCTAAAAAAAAATTTTTTTTTTAAATCACAATTTTCATAGTTATCTGCTGTACTATTACATTTCAAGTTGGAATTGTAATTGTTTGGAGTTACCTGTTGTAATTGGTTCAAGAATGCATTCTTGAACCAGTTGAATATTATAATAATCTACCCAGGCACTGAGAAGTGAGTTCTTAATCCCGCTCTAAACTGTTAGGCAGTAAACAGATTACATAGCTATTTTCCATTCTATATGCTACACATTTTTGTGATAGCTGGCACATCTCTAAAGCAATCAAGTTACAAAATTCACATGGGGCCGACATAATATACTTAATCTGGCACCTAGATTCACCAAAGTAGGCTGGATGAAATAAGGTTGGTTTGGAAACACACTTTCTCAAAAGACACAATGGATACTCACAACCAGCATAACTCCTCACATTAACAAAGGAGACTATCTGGCAAAGGCTACCATCAGATATCCTGACCAAAGTGTTGTCCCTCTTAAGTTTCCTTCTGTAATGGATGCTCAAAAACAGCTGGGAGTTGCTGACTGCTTTGTGATAAAACATAGCTTTATCTCTTACAGGGTGTCCTAGGTGTTGCTCAACTGCATCCTTTTCATGTATATTTAAAGTTTTAAATATACCATGACCAAAGAACACAGTGTCATCCAATCTCCTTGCATATTTATTTGTCTTATATCCCTCTATCATTATGTCAAACAACCGCTTTACTTTTGGTTGTGCATTTGACATCATATTCTCACCGATGCTCTCCACATGTTTTAGTAAAAGAAAAGATGTTACGATCTGTAAGGGCACAGACTGAGTGCCATTGTAAAGTTTCAACAGAGTGCCATTACATCCTTCAAAACTGTATGCACTGTAACACCATAAAGGCCCCCAGTTTCTGACACTGTCACTAAGATGAAGAAGAATATGGACATTGTACGTCATATGTGATCTACCATATAAGGTCTCATATTTGTGAACAAACTCATTTAGATGTTGAGATGCATAGAACAGCTCCAGTTGACTGATAGATGTGGTTTGTAAGACATAAGCGGCCTGGCATAAAAGAAGGAGGTGTGAAAAATATCTGCCTGGAAGAATGGATTTCAACACAATAGGAGCATAAAACAAAAGAAACGCTCGCCATTCTGATGCTTTCCAATAGGCTCTGGTAGTTATAGATCTTGGTAATCGTGTTATGTTGGATGGAGGCTGAAAACGTTTAATTTTTCTATCTAACGCATTAATTTGATTTCCAATGTACCAAGGCTCTTTATGGTAGGAACTGTCAAACCACAAGATACACAACTTTCTCATCACCCCCAGATCAATGCAATGCATAGAATCAACAATAAATCCAGACACAATATCAAAAAAAGGAAGTGACATCAAAGGTGTTGGCCCTTTAACCCCATAAGTTTCACTAACTGTTGCATGTCTTCCCCATTCAATCATAGCTTGGTGACAGCGTTCTGTAATTTCTTCTTGATAAGGATATACTTGGACATATCCTTTACCTTTCTGAAGTCTGTCACCTGGGTGAAGACACCAATTGCAACCAAAATTTCCATTGAATTGCTTAATATTCTGTAATGAAGCTCGTGCCACACTATCACATGAACAAATTATAGCATATACATAGGATTTTATAATCTTACCCTTTAAACGCCATTCAAAACCTTTGGAACCAAGAGCTTTCATATCACTAATAAATGGTCTAAAAAACGTGGGGATAGCTGGCCGTTTTACACCAAACCAAAGTCCTGTTAAAAACATATGCTTCTTCCTTATGTTCGGAGGAAGCTCATTTATGTAACATAGCAACGGCCAGATAGAAAAAGATGAAGCTTTAAAGATAGGTACACCATCAGTATTAAAAGTAAAGCTAAAAGAATAATCTTTTTTTAAATTGGACTCATTAGCAATTCGCTCATACAGTTTCCCATCCATAATGTCTGAAATTGTGTCAGAGCTTGTTGCCCTTTCGTTTTTATAGTTCAATAATTTCCCAAGATTTAAATTTTCTAGGACATGTTTTAATTGGTTGATAAGTGGCAAGGTACAGAAAAAAATACCATTCTTAGTTAGCTCATTTTTGTCAAAAACTTGATGACAGGTCTTGCATTCATCATTTTCCAAATTACCAAAGCAGCTGGGGCAATATACATGCAATTCATATGTTCCTGTTTTGAAAAGCTTTTTGAAAAGATACTTGGTTGGTGGCAAAAGGGAATCTTGGGGTAAAATCACAATCAAAAGTTCAAGAAGTTTCTGCAGACCATCTTGTGTTAATCCAACCGTTGCTGCAAATGTCATCAGAAGTAGGATTGTTTGTCCCAGAGTAACAGATGCTCCTTTGTACATTGGAGATCTCATCATTTCATCATTTATCTAAAAAGAAAAAAAGGATTCATGTTACTTCCCTCATGTTATATGAAACTTAAAAATAGGAGTTGTGATAAAACACTTTGTAAATAAAACAATGTTTTTTACTGCTTACTCAATAAATTAGGCCTACTTTTCATACCTTAGCCTTTTCAAACCTTTTTTATATCCTATATATTATACTTACTGTTCAAACCACATAAACATCTTAATGCTTATTTCAGAGTTAGATGCTTAACTCCATTTTGTCGTTTCAGTCATTTTAGGTTAGTCCAGTCATCTGGAAACAAGATCCAGGGTAGATGACTAGGCTAATATCTCCCGTAAGGACCACAATCATATTGAACCTGAAAAATTTTTTATTTCTAAATCTCAGAGATAAGTAGTACTTATTGTTTGCAAGATACCTTTTCAAATCTCATCAGTTAGATGATATTTAATGTTGATTAAAAAATTTGATGATAGTAACTTCCTATTTGGCTTCAATTCTGTTTTAAACACACGAGGCGGAGAAGCTGTCCGTATATCTCCAGTCACTGGTGATGACACACCCATATCTCTCCGCTGCTCCTCTGTCACTCAGCAGAGAGAGGGAAAAAAACGTCTCACTCAATATACTGCAACATAGCAACACTCTTGAACCAAACTAGTTTTGGTACTTCTTTGGCGAAATAAATCCTTATTTGGGTCTGAAAAATCGTTAAAATTAGCAACAAACACAGATGGAAACATTGGGAAGCAGAACTGTTCTAAGGGAGTATGCACTTTGATTGGCTGGTAGCGTCACGTGGGGCGCTGTGCCGGCTAGATGCAGAAATGAAAGCAGACTAGCGCTACAGCCCAATATTGCCCGTTCATGCGTAAAATGTTAACCCGTTTGTGTTCATCCACAAGGAGGGTAAGTTATTTTCCAGGACAACTCCAACGTTTCCAGGACATTTTACTTTTCTTCCCATTTTCCATGTGTTTTCTATTACTTGAACATTGATCTGTCATTTTCCAGGTTTTCCAGGACACGTGGGAACCCTGAATTCTCCCAGTCTCTGAGATTCACAAAGATCTGTTATAACTATTTCCACAGTTTGAGACAAAGATAAATCAAGCTTTTTCTTTTACAGCCTCTTTATCAAACACTTTGCATGCTGAACTCATAATAATACAAAACTGCACTCACTTTCAAATCCATCTTTAAAACTTTCAGTAAGAAAGTATTTGGTAATATCAAATATATAACTATCCCATATTGTATCACTGTACTCTCACTGTGAACATCTATCCAAAACCTGTTCGTTCTTGTAAGGCATAGAAATGCTTGACAATAAACATGATCATACCATCTGTTCAGAGTCAGAAGTAGAACTGTCCTGTCCACTATAACTGCCATCATCATTTACGTGACTGTTGAGAGGGTCCTGCAAAGATGTAAAGAAGACACATTTAGTTATTTTTATTATTAGTTCAAAGAAATCCCATCTCTCCATTTTCTATACCACTTAATCCATTAAAGAGTCGGCGGGGGCTTGATCCTATCCCCGTATTTAGCAGGCAAGAGACAGGTCGCCAGTCCAGGGTTTACCCTACCGGCCAACAAAGAGAACCAAACAACCACTCCAACACGCACACACACACACCTAGGGAGAATATAGACTGACCAATTAATCCACCATGGATGTCTTTGGAAAGCGCATACACGGGGAGAACATGCAAACTTCACACAGCAAGGTCCCCGTTTGAACCCCTCCCCAGTCAAGGCCCGAACAAACGACCCTTGTTCCTATAAGGCTGCGGTCTAACCACAACACCACCGTGTAGTCCAAGTTAGTTCAAAGAAATTATTTATCCAAAAATTGTGTTAACTTAGCAGGTTAGATTCACACACACAAAACAAAAAAAATCTGATATCCTTATTACATAAAAATAGCTGTAGTAAATATCTACAATTGTTTTAAGGTGATTCAAAGACATACAACAGAACTTTGTCAGATTTTCTGTGAATAGCTAACTCAGCATCCACCTTGCATCCTACATGCACAGACATAAAGTCCGCCCTATATTGACTTTTTTCTTATGCTTTGTTCTTTCCTTTTCTCTTTTGCCTCTACTCTTCCAAATGTCTTTTTTCGCGTTTCTTTGCTGAATCATCCATGGTGCATGTTTAAGACATCTGGTGTGTTTATATCTGCATTTGACGTGGTGCTTAAAGCAAAACTTAGCTTCAACTGATGCAGCGTCTCAGAAGAAAAAGTTGTGTAGTGCGGTTTCTCAGCTTCAGCACGCTGCTGGACAGTGACGGCTCCAGAAATGCCCACAATTGATGTCATTGCGCCATCAAAAAAGTCAGTTTTAAGACTAGAGAGTTTCGTCTTTCAATGTATACAGTTTAAGCAGGAATGGGACTTTGAAGTTAAATGAGACAAATACAATTTGGAAACAAGTTCTTTGCAAAATAAAAGCCCACCTCAAAGTCTGAATATTGACTTGTTGCATCACTGTCCCCTTCTACGTGCTCATCAATGGACTGATGTGGAAGAGGAGAAATGCATAGCTCAAAACAGAGTTAATTCTTAATTGCTATGTTATAAATTATATTATCAGTGAACCTACCTCTTCAGCTTCGTCACTCAGCCTCCCCTTTCCAGCATCACTACGATCTTCTGCGTTGCCGATCAGTTGCTAAATGAATAAATGAATGAATAAGTAAAAGCTAATCCTGTATTTAGCCTTATGAAATATCTGATATTTCAAAACATTATTAATCAGGGACCTATTACAGTCATGGTTTAAAATTCACAGTGCATGCACAAAACCAAATATAGACTTTGACCATAAGTTTTTAGCTGTTAAACAATGAAATGCAAACCCACTGCAAAGGAGACAGCTGGGACAGTATTGTCATCAATGTCTCTGCATGTGGGTTCCTCAAAGAATAACTGTGGAAGAGAAAAGACCAGAGTAACAATAGTAGTATTTAATCTTAATCATTATAATGACAACTGACATGAAAAGATAACAAAATTGACATGCCTCTTCAGATTCGAGATTCTGCCTTTCTTCTTCAGCATCGCTGCCATATACAAAGTGTTTGTTGGAATGCTGAAAAAGAAGTTAATATAGCTACCTCAAAAGTAAGCTTCATGGTCATATTTCATCTCTCGTTTGATGGTAATTTTGAGTACATGGCAGAAGGCATGACATGCATTTACAAACCAGTTTATAATTTGAGTTGTTAAGCAGTTAAAAATGTAAACTCACTTCAAAGTTAAAGTCCAGATTTCCATCTGTGCCATCACTTTCTCCATCTATGGGGTCAAAGACTGACTGCCGTGGAGATAAGAGAGCATAAGTTAAACATGCTGTTTAAATGTAGGCCGCATCATGACAATGAACACAAAATAAAGACTGAGTGACCTTACTTTTTCAGATACATCATTTATCCTTCCCTTTTCAGCATCACTGCTTTCTAGAGCGTGCCAAGTGCGATGCTAAAAACAAACAAACAGGACAGCATTTATTTTATATCAATAATGGATTAATCTGAAGACCAATGTTTTCTGTCTTCAAATCAAACTTTATCTATAAAGCACTTTTCAGACTAAACAGCTTTACAAAGTGCTTTACATAATGAAAAACCGCAGTTTTGCATCTCAAAAAAATATACAAGCAATCACACACACACCCACTCACTTTAATACAAACACTAACTAAATGGACATAGAACCCCCACTCTGTCATTCCCCTTGACCCCAACAAACTGTCTCTAACTTAAAGAAAATAACAGTTTAAAGGAGCCTGTCTTGGCTCAAGAAAACTCCCCTCATGTTATGTTTGACCACTGCTTCCCCACTATAAGAGTATTTATGCATATTTGGCACATATCAAATTTTTTCAATCACCAACTCATACAAAAATGAATTGGTAGGTATTTCCAAAACTATATCAAACTTATACAGTTGCAATCATGATTATTCAGCATACAAATGTGATCTTACCTCTGGATGATTCAAAACTTTGCATTCTTCAATGGAGTCATAATCAGAGCTGTATGGGAATTGGTTAGTGCAATTTATAACAAATTTGGATGAACATATCAATCTGAATATCTTTAGAACATCCATAAATGTGCAGGACATATAATGACTTAATTATTAACCGTTACTGGTACATTTATTTACCTGTCTCCATCAGCATTGGGATCTGGAATAGAGAATTATATTAGCTTTTTTAGTTGCATGTACAAATTTGTAACTAAGTAAACATGCCTACATAAAGTTCCCACATTAATTTAAATTACAAGCAGTGGGATGACCATATATATATATTTTTTTGTCTTGACAGGATACAGCAGACTGAATAGCTAAATAAACTTAGCTGAATCTGTTCATGTACCATTAGTAGTTTTCTCCATACGATATTTTGTCGTCCGGGGTAAAGGGACGCTGCCATCTCGCAAATATCTTCTGTATAGCTTCCTTTTCTTACAAGATGGTTCCATTTTGGAATAGCTTTGGCTAAGTCTATACTTGCACCCAACAATTTGGTGCCAAATGAAAGCTAAAAGTTAGCAAAAACTGAATGGCTCTGTTTTGACGGCCTGCTGCTGAGGCAAGTAGTCAATGGTAGCGTCCTTGTACACCAAAGCACTGTAGGTCAGCGGATGCCCGTGGAAAATCTGATTGGCTCTGGCTGGCTGTCAGTTGGCTAGCTGTTGCTAAGGAAAATACATGCTAGAAAGGATGCGCGTGAAAAATCTGATTGGCTCGTATGTCCCTTGACAACCTGTTGCTAAGGTAAATCATACGTTTAGTTGACTGAAAACCCATCAAGGAAAGCCAATGTATGTTCTGATTAAATGGGTTAAGGAAAACAAAGTAAGTGTGGGGTTGGACAAATATGTTCGGGACAAAAAAATATTACGTGACCCAAAAAGGATTGGATTGGTGGAACATGGTGTGGTTGGACTAAACCCTCCGAAAAACGGGTGGAAAACTTATCCGGCACAGATACTCAGCGTAAACGGTAAGTAAATCATATTAATATGGAGTAATATAATTAGCATAGTCGTTGTAAACAAAATGTATTATTTGTACCTATTATTCACAGTATTAGCGATAATTGTTTTCCTGTTGTCAATGAGAACAAAATGACTTCGTTCTTTGGGCTACTGTGTGTTCAAGTTGTTCTCAGAACTCGTTTTTCCGAGATAACTTAGGCGGACATGACGACATGTTGCAGTTTTTCCGAGTTGTGAACTGGTAAGTTAAATACTTAAAACTAATATTGCTTATAGTCAATAAATAAAAAAGAGCTCGGAAAATACGAATTCAAAACGTGATTCCCAGGTCGGGAAAAACGAGTTCAGAGAACAACTGGAACGTACCATATCCTATCAATCGCACAATTCTTCTCCAAGCTCCAAGAGGAGAAGCTCTACTGGCTGAAGGATCGACATTGGTACGGTTAGCCTTCAGTAGAGCAGAGCTTCTCCTCTTGGATCACAGATAAGTATTGTGCCACTGGTAGGATATACGAGGTGGGCGTAGTTAACGTGGAAAAGCATGAAACGGAAAGTTGTCGCATTTGTGTTTCCACTCATGCAGGTTGAATATAGTAGTTTTAATGAACAGCTCACTGAGCTGCTAAAAGTGTACGAATATGTTTAAGTCACATGTAGCATTTAAAAACACGGATACCGCCGTGTGCTCCCCCGCTTTGCCACAGACAAAGTTTTACATTCAATAAATAAACGTTTCAGTTGTTCATTGTACATAAAGACATATATGGGAATTGTGGCTTCAAGTCATCTCCATGCCAAATAGTTGTTCTGCTCAGCCACTGAACCTGGTGATTCTACTCAGCACAGTGAATTAACCTGGTTCCGTGGCTGAGCAGAATAATTACATGGCATGATGGAGATGACTTGAAGCCACAATTCCCATCTCTGCATTAAGACAGCCATGCATTTTAAAAATGCTCTAGAAATACAAACCGTATATCTACTAACTGTGTAAATGCATTTTTAATTGAGTAGTTTCGTAGTCATCACTGAAAACAATACTTTGTTGTCCCTTACCTTTTGTCGGCAGAAACGTAGCTATGCTAAACTGAAAGCTCAGAGGATGGAGTAATTGTGCGAGCATGCGCATGTATGCTACTCTGACGTATATTCTGAAATGACAGGACACGTGACACGCCCACTGGAAACGTAACCATCGCAATGACATACTGTGGAAATCTGACACATAAATCCTTTATCAGTGGTGAGGTTTTACCAAATTTGGCATGTGTGCAATGTTCCAGACTGATCAAATTACAAAAACGGGTCAGATTTTATCAGGATACATTCAACAGATGAGAAAAAGATAATAAAATATTCTTACCTTTATTGGTTAATTAAGTTCCACTTCAGTGTTCATCCGAAAGAAAACACGGTGATGATTATAAGGACCATTCTGGACTGAGAAATTGCCATTCAGTGAAGATTTTCAGAAGTGGCTTGATTAACCTGAGAATATTCAGCTTTTAACACTTGTACAATCACTGTTCTTTTGAATTCGAAAACAGAGTCTCATGGAAATAAGAAAGGAAGAGGCAAAATGGATTAAGTTAAATGGAACTACACCATCAAAAACAAAGGTATGTTACATTATTAATAAATATGGGTAATTTTGGCAGGATTGAAAGTTTAATCTTCTTTAAAAATTATGAAAGTGTTTTTGTTTTCTCTTGTGTGCATATGAGTGGTGCACCCACAATAAAGTTGTGCCCTGGTATCACTAGAGAGCAGAGCTACTCGGTTTGGTCCTATTTTAGACATTTCTGTTATTATGTACCACTAATTTTATTTTTCCCTCTGTACTGTCACAGTATCTTTACTTTTCTTTAATGCATTTGTCAGTACTATCAGGATGAAACTCATTCCTCTGATGATGAAGAGGAGACAGATCAGAAGGTAAATGTGTGCATTCCACTCTCATCGTCATTTTATCTATTTAATTGATAGTCATTTAAATGGATTTGATTGTTTCAGAATGTACAAATAATTTATCAATATTATATTTTACAAACCTTAGTGTATACATCCCATATTCATTTAGGAGATTATACTGTTTTGTGTCTTTTAAATATACTTTTCTACTTTTCTTTCTAACTTGTTTTGTTAGACAGTGGAAGGCATGTACATGACTCCAAAACGGCCAAAGGCAAGTATAACACTGTTAACAGATGATTAAAAACACAATCAAGGAAACGTTTTACTTATTTATTTATTTTTACTTATTTATCTTTGTTCATTTATTTTGATAACATAACCCAGTTCAGCCAGGTCATACTTTACAAGGTATGTTCTATACTGAGTATGAGTTGTTGGGGCAAAAATAGGACTGGATTATTGAGATTCAGTATGTTCTTTTGTTCAGTGTGATAATTTATTAATCCTCCTAAAAGAATATTTTAGGTACTTTTCTGCCTGCTATTATTGATACTTAATCAATTATTTTAACTGGCAATATTACACATCCCCTCAAGTCTAAAATTTGTAAAATTGTCAATGGCATCACTTTTTAGCTGGGCTCTAATTGAGGGTCTAACACAACCATTTTTGGCGTGCCACTGTGACATAAACTAGCACACCAAAGTACTTAGACCTCAAATTTGCTAAACTTTATTAAAAAACAAATTTTCAGGTATTTTTCATTAGAACCTTTTGTTTTCAAATCATCCATGTTATGTGATAACAGATGTCTTTCAGATATGTGCATGGTAAGAGACATTAAACAAATCTACACTCACCTCCACAAGATCAACAAAATATGAAGAGGCACCAACATTTAGCTTATATCACATCTTGGACAACTCAAGTCACAATCCAAGTTCTGCATTAATTTAAAAAACGTCATACTCTACATCATTGTCTTTTCCTCTACTCACAGACAGATTACAGAAATGACTTGAAGGAGCTTGAAGACAAATTAAAAGACAAGGACAGGGAGATAAGACGCCTAAGGAGACTGAATTTACAACTGCAAGAGGGTAAGAGGGTGGCATTTGCAGTAACTATTAACAATTTTAACATCGTAATAATGTTATAATACTAGCATTATTATAATTATCAACACAATTGTTCTCCGTTTGTTTTGATTTAATTAGGGCTAGAAGATACAATCTCCAAAGCCGTTAAGAATGCCATACAGGGAGTCCAGTTAGCATGCAGTCATCCATTTTCGGCTGTTAAGAGCCAACCAGTCCCTCAGTCAAGCCAATATGAAGAGGTACTTGCATGATAAGGAAAAGTGTTTTTTTTTTTTTTTTTTACATTTGTATCTGTCCAATAAATGCATTGGTATTAGAAAAATGCCATTAGGTTCTCCATTAAAACCCATCTAAATCAGGGGGCCGTATTCATAAAGACTCTTAGGGCTAAAAGTAGGTCCTAACTGGCGAATTTAGGAGTAACTCCTAAAAAATGTGGGCGTGTCACTCTTAAATTTAGGACTCCTAGTTTCTTAAGATAAAAGTAATTCACAACCACTTTTAGGCCTAAAAGTGGCTCCTAAGTCTGGGAGTCCTTAAAAGAAGTGTAGAGGACTCCTTACTCCCTAAGACCTGTTCACAAAGACTCCCAAAATGGCTGCAGCCCGACTCAATGTGTTGGACACTCTGGATGATTCTGAATTGACCAAAGCTGGAGCTTATCCCAGCTATCAGCAGGCGTTAGGCCGGTTACACCCTGGATAGGACGCCAGTCTGTCGCAGAATATGAGGCATTTCACGTTTTTATTGGTTTTTAAACTTCACCCTCTCTGTAAGTAGGCTATTGTGTGTAAGTTGTATGAAGTGTCAGTCTCTTGGCCGACACAAAGATGTCATCATGCATTATTTCTGCTATTTGCGCTGTTCATAATTATGCTTTTACTGACATTGAAGTGCTTATTGCTAATGTGTGTTCCAGAAATAATGTGCCATAACAGTGTTTTGGCTTATTTTATGAAGCAACACAACACCAAGTATATATCCACTACTAAATTAAACTGCTTGGTTTGTCTGATACTAATGAACATGCTCAGAAAAACCATGAGTTCTCCATCATGTATTCAGCCAACCAAAACAACAGTCCCTGTTGTTTTGGTTGTGCCCTGACACTTTCTTAAAAGAACAGGCTCTCATTGTTTGTCCATCCATTGTAACGCTTGCACACCTATAGAATAGAATACAGATCAGATATCTGATATAAAGTTAAAAACAGTCCAAATAATGTCTCATAAATATCAATGAAAGTAAGTGTTTTTTAATTGTATTTAAATGATTAAAGTAGGATCAAATTCAAACATAATCAACTGTTTACTAAAATAATCATAGAGCACATACACGACACATTTGGCACCTACAGTGGTTATGTTTTATACTTTGTCCTTTTACCTTTGGAAGTTGGATTCTCTGCTATTAAACATAACGATCACATACCTTTCAAATACAAAACCTTTTAAGGCTTATCAAGTAAACTTTTAGTATTACATTTATGTAACTTAACCTGATCTGTCAGTTTTTGGTATGAATTTTGGTATGATTTTTTGGAACTAAACTATATCAATCCTTAAGGGAAAGCTTACCTTTACATTGTAAGAAAATGTGATCATTGTTACTGTAGATTGAAAGATTTTTGCATCAGGTTGTGAATGTCTTTTTCTTCGTTATGATTGTAGCCTTCATTTGTATTACCTTTATGCTATTGCATTCAGTGAGGTGTGCTTTACACTTTAAGTATCTGTAATGTATTGATTTTATTTAAAACCTACTGGAGTTATTTGATATTTTCCATTATATTATTGGCCTATATGTTACTTGAGGTGTAAAAACTTTGAACAACTTGGAATAACATTGACACCTTATTGACAAATCAGCTGTTTTACCACACAGTGGCACTCCTCTGATAATCTGGGATTTGGACACTTTAGAAAGGTATTGATACATAATCTTGTCCCTCATATCTGCAGAACTCTGTCGATCATCTTATGAACCCCGTGGCCATAAATATGGCCAAAAGGTGTGACGGGTTTAAAAAATTGACAAGGACTGTGATGGATGCCATATTCACTGAGGAGGAAATGGGATCCACTTCAGTAACAGGAAGGAAGAGCATCCTCGGTGACATAAGGCCGTCACTCGACCAAGCCAAAGTTCAGCTTGTGATTGGTAAGGATGAGAATATTGTTTTGAGGGTCCAGAATAATACTGTATAAACTTATTAATTTCTTTTAAATACTTGAAAATTTTGCATGAAAATGGATTAGTGTAAAAAATGAGGTCATAATCCAATATTATAAAGTTATTGTGTCAACCATTTACACCTATTTGAAAGTAGCACTATACATAAATGTTTAAACCAATGTGTAAAGCCACTGTGATGTTTCAATCCAGAATGTTGACTGACAATTTTTACCTGGTTTAGATTAATTGAAATTTTTATTTGTTTTTATCAAATCAATATAATGAATTAGAAGATGAAAAAGATAAGCCTTGTTCTAGACTATGACAGCTGCCGGCAGGAATTATACTCACTACCTTTCTGTCCTTCACTGGACCTGAAGAAGCCTCTAATTTAACTTGCTTTGTTGTTTCTTCACTGTGTAGTGTAGAGTATGTAAAGAATTGTCCTTTATGTTCAGCTGCTTCTGCAGCATCTTCTCAGGACAATCAGCTTCATCGGTTCCAGACTTATCTCCAGCACTGAACCAGCCCTCTCGATCAGTTTGTTTAGCCTCTTTAAAGCTACCCTTACTGATGTTGCATTGTTAGACTTTTTTTGGAATGGGTTAAAATGTGGTTAATAAGGTAATGGAACTCTGAAATACAAAACAGACGCCGCAGGTATTAAAAAAAAACTATTATTCCACTCTCATTTTCAAAGAAAACACCAAAAAATCCTTGCAGTGTGACCCCCTCGCCTAGGATTAGCCGAGGAACCTGCCTGTCAGACTTTTGATTTTGCATTATGTCCTGGGGAATGGGGGGGTGGGGCTTTGGAGTGAAGCGGGACTGTTGATGATCTAATAATTATGCTGTGCTTTCTGAAATGCAACATTGGTAAGGGTAGCTTGAAGTGTCTGGTTCAGATGCTGCAAAGCTGACTGAACTTCAACAACAGACTTATAGAAGATGGGAAACATCTTGGAACAGACATTGAATGATCTCAGCTTCCACAAGAAGTAAAGTCTGCACTAGCGTTTCTTCTAGATGCTTCAGTGTTACATTTCTAGACTAGCTGAACTCCAAGGTACGTTTTCCCCCACAACCTCCCCCACTTCTCCCAGGATTGTAAACAGTGCTTTGTTAACTATTAAGAGATTGTTGACTTCAACAAATATCTGTTTAGTTTCGCTGGTGTTTAAGATGAGGTGATTGTTACTGTACTCAGCTTCTTCTCCATCACTGATAATGCCCACAGCTGCAGGGTAATCAGAATAACTTTACAGTTGACGGGACTCAGAGTGGAAATCTGAGGCAAACACGGTGGAGCTCAGCTGAACGAGTGAACAAGGAAACATAAAGCAAAGTAGAGTGCAACAAATAGAATGTTGATTTGAGCTTAAAAAACAGTGCTTATTTTGCCTTAATGCGCTCTGGAATTTTGTCAGATGTTACTAAAGACAGCACACTTCTTCCGAAGTTGAATCCAGGCAAATACTGGAAGTAGATCCACCACCATTGCTACCTTGATGTCAACACACCAGTGGTCTAGATGTGCACTGATATGTCAGAGAAATCTTAGCTGACATTGTCAGAGGAAGAGAGAAATGAACAAAGGAAGAAATTACATGAGTACTGAACCCAAAACTATTTATGTGATTACTGAAAGTTGTGTTTTATTTTCTACAGATCATGTACTGTAAGAAAAGTCCACAGAGACATCAGCGACACTGATATCAAGGCCTGCATGGCTCAAAAATTAAAAGATGTCAGGAGGCGTGGCAAGGAAACATGGTAACCCGTTATTTTCGTTCGTGTATTAATTAGTTATAATTTATAAGCAAGTAGAAATATCTGAATTTGAGGAGTTAGTCTGTTAAAGTCAAACTAACCTTCTCTTTGAAAGAATATACTGGATTTACACTAATGTAATCTTCTGTGTTATAATATTTCAACAACAGGGAGCCTGCTGGACCAGTTCAAGACTAAATCAAGAAAGAAACAGACAAATGTGTTTTGTTCTTGACACATTAATGTTGTACTGTTTGTACTGTGATGTTGTCCCCCCCCCCAAATAAACAGCATTTGTTTAATTTAAGTTCTTGTGAAATTATTTAATGTGGAAGTGGCCATAAGCCTTAAGAAGCACTATTTGACTTTCCTTAAAATGTGTGTTTCTGACTTACTTTCATGCGACATGATTGATGGTGCAAAGTACATGAGTTCCCAAAGAAATAGTGACACTGGTTTAAAATCTGCCAATATGGATGAATAGTTTACAGTAAGCACTGCAGCATTATCCACATTTTCATACATAATGTGATTTTGGAGTATCACATGTGCCTAACATTGTGCATCAGGATCTATGTGTCCATACGTTTTTTTGGAATATTTTCATGTGAATCACATGTGTGTCACATGTGATTCACATGTGACACACATGTGGTTTTGGAACATTTTCATGTGATCCACACGTGCTGCACATGTGATCCTAATGTGATCCACATGTGGAGCACATGTGGATCACATTAGGATCACATGTGCAGCACGTGTGGATCACATGTGCTCCACACGTTAACGACATGTGAAGCCCATGAAAACGTTCCAAAACCACATGTTTGCACACGTGAATCACACGTGGTTCTAATGTGATTCACATGGGAATCACATGTAAACCACATGTATACCACATGTGATTCACATGTGCAGGACATGGGAATCACATGTGGTGCACATGTGATTCCCATGTCCTGCACATGTGAACCACATGTGCAAACATGTGGTTTTTCTGTAAGGGAACAAAAGAGCCTAGAAAGACTTCAAAATAGATCCAAGCTGAACTTTATGCTCAAGGAACATCAGTGTCAGATCGGAACATCCTTCGCTGTTTGAGCCAGAGGACAAATCATAAAAAAAACAGACAGGAGTATGCCAAACTACATGCTGACGAGCCACAAAGCTTCTGGGAGAATGTCCTGTGGACAGATGAGACAAAAATGTAACTTTTTGCCAAGGCACATCAGCTCTATGTTCACAGACGGAAAAATGAAGCATATCTAGAAAAGAACACGGTCCCTACTGTGAAACATGGGGGAGGCTCGGTTATGTTCTGGGGCTGATTTGCTGCATCTGACACAGGGTGTCTTGAATCTGTGCAGGGTACAATGAAATCTCAAGACTATCAGGGGATTCTAGAGAGAAATGTGCTGGCCAGTGTCAGAAAGCATGGTCTCAGTCGCAGGTCACGGGTCTTACAACAGGAAAATGACCCAAAACACACAGCTAAAAACACCCAAGAAGGGCTAAGAGGAAAACACTGGCCTTCTATGAGCCCTGATCTCAATCCTATTGAGCATCTTTGGAAGGAGCTGAAACGTGCTGTCTGGAAAAGGCGCCCTTCAAACCGGAAACAACTAGAACAGTTTGCTCATGAGGAGTGGGCCAAAATACCTGCTGAGAGGTGCAGAAGTCTCATTGACAGTTACAGGAATCATTTGATTGCAGTGATTGCCTCAAAAGGTTGTGCAACCAAATATTAAGTTGTGGGTACCATCATTTTTGTCCAGGCCTGTTTCATGCATTTATTTTTTAAATAATTCCGTTGAAGCATGGATGAAAAGCAATGTCTGACTTTCATTGGTCAACATTTATATAATTTTTATTTATTATTACTTTTGTCAGATTAAAGTTATTTCTGTGAGCATTATGAGTTTTTCTTTGATTTAATGAAGGGTACCAACAATTTTGTCCACGTCTGCACAATGTATTAAAAATTAACTCAATACGTTAAGTCCCTGATCACACTCAGGACATGTGTCATTTTTAACACATCTGTTCTTTCCCTGCAGGTACCAGGATCTGCAGGCAGACAGACACAAGCTCTCTGAAACAATATTAATGTTTTGATTTATATCGACCTGATTCTGAGGTGGAAGAAGATAAGACTGCAATATAGCAATTTATTTCTTGATGGCTTTTTATAAAAAAGCGATTTAACCAGAGGTGGGTGGTAATTACATTCATTCAATTACATTTAATAAAACTTTAATCAATAAATCAAACTTTATTTATAAAGCACTTTTCCAATTACAAAGCCTCTCCCACGCATGCAAAGGGCTCCCACATGAAACACTTTTGTTTCACTATTGAGTAACAGTTTGGAACAGATGTACATTTAAGTTTAGCTTTACTGCACCATACTCTTCAGTTTACCTGAGTAATATTATTATGAAGAATAACTATTCATGAGTAAAATTGCTAGTTGCTCTACCACTGATTAAAATCCCTTAATGAACCAGAAGCATGTTAAAAACAAACAAACACACAAAAAATAAATAAACAGACACTTTGCACTTTGTTAAAGGAGACCACCTGTTTCTACCCAAGCTTTGGTTTTCTAATATTATTTTCTATCTGTTGAGCTTGTTGCATTTTAAGGTCAATTAAATGTACAGTAAACACCATATATTTTCACTGGAAGTCATTATTATCTTGTTCTAAGATATATATCAACATTACATACTGTAAGTGGTGGCACTATATTAACAAAACTGACTTAGAATCTTATTAATTATGTTTTAAAAAAGTTATTTTGTAATTTTGTTACCCATTTTTTTATTTTGGTCTTTGAATCACCAGAAATGATCCATAATTTTAAAATTATTATATCAGATTTTACTCAGTGCTAAATTAGCCTTTTTCCCCAAACACTTTTTTACTCTTACTTGAGTAATTTTTGGATGGCTACTTTTTACTTGAATGGAAATATGTTGTAGTATTGCTCTTATTTGAGTACCAATTTCTGGGTTCTCAACCCACCTCTGGAATTAACAGAAACGTATCTCTGGTCTCCTGGGGGAGACGTCTCTTGATGAGAGAATCTGTTAAGTTAAGAAGTGATGCTCTGTGGTGACATCATTATTGTCCAATCCCTGCCTGAGTGGGTGGAGTCATGGAAATGGAGGCAGGTAGGTCACTTTCTGCAGTCAGAGGAAGTTTGAAAGTGAACATAAATTCTTGACATCAGATCAGTGAATGAGTCAGAGTTTTACCTTTGGCTTTGTGTTGGTACGGACAGAAGACCACCAGGTGGCAGAGCACTCTGAGCAGGAGGGAGGCTGGCAAAGGAGGTGGAGAAGTGGGCGGTGCTTAAGTTCAATGGTTTTCTATGGAGAGAATCTGATCAGTTCAATGCTGGACAGAATATCTGTTCATCTGACCCTGGAGCTGGATGGAGATTCTCCACGAACCCTACGTATTCTACCTGGAAGACCAGCAGCATCAGAGAACATGACCCTCCACCAGGTGAGAAGCTCTGATGAAGGCCTCTACAGGTGGAACATCAGTGGTCATAGAGAGCAGTGTTTTTCAAATCTGGTCCTAATGGTCCACTGCCTTTCATGCTTAAGCAGCACTTTTGCTCCAGCACACCTGATTGAAATGATAGCGGTAGCTCCTGCATGCATCAAGTTGTGCAGAAGCCTGTGAATCACCCAGTTATTCAGATCAGGTGTGTGTTTAACACCAGCAAGACAGTGGTCCCTGAGGTCCACGGTTAAGAAACCCTGACGTAGAGTCTCCATCCAGCTGGATTTCCAGCAGGTACTTTTTGAGGTACCAACCGAATTCTGTGGTACCTACCGAGGACCGATTCAGGTAATGTGAAACAGTGCCTTGTTTCGGTATCTGTCCATCATTAATGAGAACTTGTTATGAGATATCACTTTGCCATGATACCAGATAGCGTCGCATGTGCGAGATCGTAATGACATCAGTTGCTGTGAGCGAGCCATAAACAGAGCAAGCAGCATGGCAGAGGGAAAGTGCTCTAAAGTTTAGATCCACTTCACTTAATGCGATGGAGTTTACGTGCGCTGCAACATGTGTGAATAAAAAGTACAAGGCCAGTGGCTGGAACACGTCTAATCTCAGATGCCGCAATGTTTAAATACAAACAGTTTTGTGGTGTCGAAGTTTGTTATTGTTTCATTTGTAGTTTATAATAGATGGTCTCCTCATCATAGTTATTCCAGAGGGCAAAGAAGAGGAAAAGGAGTAAATGGAGATGGGTTTTAATTTTTGCATAATTTAGAAAATAATGAGCAGTTGTGGTTAAAGGTTTTCACATTGAAAAAAGTTGTACAACACTACAATGATAAAATACAGTCGTATATATTTAATAAAAAAAGATATTTAATAATTAATAAACACTCAAATGTGTCGAAAAATTTGTATCATTATGTGTCTTTCTTAGGAGCTTCTGTCTGCAGTTTTAATATCAAGGCTAACGATAAGCTAGTTAGAAGGAAGAGCAGCAGTCAGGTTGTGCCAGAGGAGACGGTGTCAAAGTTGTGTGTTGCCAAATAGAAAAGTACAGAAAGCGGTGGTGCAGTAGAGAAGGTAGGGAGGAGACTGTAAAGCTGTAGAAACACAACATCTGATCTGAGATCTGGTTCAAACATCCACATCCTGGAAGCTGCTGGAAGCTCGGAACTGGAGGCAAACAGACTCACCTGTAACTATCAGGTGAACGATACTGATGTGGTCAGAGGCAGATTCAAATCTCTTTCTGCGGTTTCTCTGTTTAACTCGACACTTATATGTTCCACTATCAATAGTCGTCACCTTCTTCAGAATTAAAGAGACGTCTCCATTGTTCACATCCAGCAGACCCACCCGCTTGTGAAAGCATGGAAGTTTATCCTCTTGATCATCATATTGTTCCTGTATTAAAGAACATGTTTTTCCGGCCCCAGATCAGTCCCTGTCCAGTTTACATATATTACAGTTTTCTTCCCATCAGCTCTACATGGCAGAATGACATCTTGTCCAGGTTTAGCTGTGATTATATGATCTTCAGGAAAGCAAACAGAGCAGAAAGGTCAGAGTTCAAAGAGGAATTTACACACCTCAAAAGCTAATCTAAAGCTGGTTTACAATAGACATACCTTCATATTAAAAAGTGTAACTTTTTTGATTCACTTTCTAATGTCTTTATAATTAATCAAGAATTGTCAAAGCTGGCGACATGTGGTCAGGACTCAAACGCAGACATGGCTTAATTGCCAGTTTGTTAATTACCAGGGTTGAATAATGATGCTGATGATCCAGAGGAAGAAGGCTAGGATAATCAGACAGGAGACCACAGGAATAGACACACCGTAGGGAGATGAAAATGAACCGACAGGGAAAGAGAGGAGGTGAGGAGAATACAGTAAGTAACGCAGAAGGGAAGGATTCAGTTAGGAATGATTGGGGACACATGTTAGAATGATGATGAGGGGAGTGAGTGAATCCCATCTAAAGGCAGATTCCAAACGCTGGATTTTAACCAACTCCCAAGTGTGAAAGAAAATATTGCCTAGATCTCAATTCAGAAGGCTACAAGTAGGATGGTCTTTTAACTGACTGACTAGCTCAGTGGTGCAATAACTCAGTAACTCGTAAATGTCGACAACAGTGCAGTATGCAGCGAGATTCAAAGCGCTTATGAGGAAGCGACACGCTGAATGAACCGATAATGTGGCCCGCTCAAACCAAGGCCTTGGTCACGTGATTTCTCCATTCTTAAAGCCCGCTTCGAATCGAGACTTTATCTAGCACATCTTTTGCTTGAGACATTCCACGGAGGTTCATTGACTATTGATGCCATGTTGGTGCCGCACTGCTAAATTTCCAGCAGAATTTGGGAAAAACAGCATGTCTTGCATAAAAATACTTTCTCCATCCAGAAAATGTCAGGTTGACTTGGAAAAAAGTTTTGGCTGAGGTATTCAGTAAGCAAAGGCTGTACATTTTAATTCTAAGGTTGTCCACTGTTTCTTTAAATGTTTTTCCTCTAATAGTGTACCAACTCTACCTTTTTGATAAAGCTTTTAGTTAGCATGGCTTAGGTTATCCAGGTTGACAACTTTTCTTCTTCCAGAGCTGGAGCAGTTTTACACAGAATGAATAGCAGGGAACCCCCCCCCCCCAAAAAAAAAGCATTTAATTCTCATCAAGTTAAACCCGTATTATAGAGTCAGAGGTTAAATACAGCAGATATTATATTTTAATCTCTGCATCTGCTGCAGTGAGAATGAAGGTTTGTTGGGAGATAAATTGAAAGCTCCTGCACCGTAAATTCAGGTTTTTAGTCAATCACACCATCTCTCATGAAAACACATTTCTTATCAAAGATAAAACTTACCTGCAGAAGCAATGGTGAAGGAGCTTAGAAGCAGCAGAGTCCAGGCATGTGATGCAGTTAGAGAAGCAGCCATTTCCTCATCCAGAACATCAAGCACTTCAAAACTGAGTTCAAAATGAATCCTCTCAGGAAACACATTTATAATACACTGTTAGTTTCTGAATAATCCTAACAAAACTCTAACTTTTTTTTTGACAGAAACGGATGTCTAAAGTGATTACTCTCTTTGACGACTTCAAGGAAGAATGTAGAGCTGTGAAGGAGAGTGATTGGGCAAACACTCCACCTTCTTCTTAAAGCCATCCTCTTCTATCAGGAATTTTTTTAGCAAGAACTTCTTGACAGAAAACACAAATACATCAAAGCTGCAGAGACATATTCTCAGGTCAGGTTGAAGTCTGTTGTGTTATATGGAGACATTTTGGCTTTGATGTGGAGTGTGAAAAAACAGGAAATTGCAGCTCTGTCTCTTTGCAGAATTTTCAAATTAGAAACTCGGTAAGAAGTCATGTACGTAGACAGGCCAACAGTAGAAGTCACTTAGGACATTCGGTTAGAACTAGTTGTAAGGCATTGGTCCAAGTAAGGGAATAAGATGATTAATAAGTTGATTAATCAGATATGCAGGACTGTAAGGAGGCAAGACTTAGCAACAGTTTGAATGAACCAATCATGCTTTGTGAAAGAGGAGGCTCCCAGATATGTTAAACTTGAGTGTAAGATATAAAAACTTGATGTTCATTTTAGATTTTTGTCAGACTCCGTGCGCTGACCGTCTGAGTGACGTACTCAGATGCTCTCCTGTCATCTCTTATAAGTAACACACCCTCAGCCCTCTCGGCTCTGAGCTCTCTGCACTTAGGTTTCCTCTTGGCTACAGCAAATCTGATCTAAAGCAACAAGATGAGAGAAGAGAAACAAGAACAGACACTTCCACTGTACTGAAGTTGGTTTCTGTTCAAGCAGCTGCTGGTTAATGAGTTTGTGGTCAACATAAAGTGAAGCAGTGACTTCTGGAATTAAACAGAACATATGTAACTTAACCATTGCCTGCTGGTGGTAGTGGTAGAGCCCGGTGGAGCCTGTGTCCCTCTGCCTCGCCTCTGTCAGTGTCAACAATGCAGTAGGTTGTGTTGTATCTTATTTTTCAGTTGCCATCATCATTCTGTGAATGTGTGTGTCAATGGGTGAATGACTGAATGTAGTGCAAGGTGCTTTGTGGTCCTCTGACTGAAAACGCACTATACAAATGCAGGCCATTTTACAATTCACCGTCTATGTCTCTGTGATGGACTGGCAACCTTTCCCCAGTGTCCCAAGTCTCTCACTTGTTGACCGCTGTAGATAGGCATCAACAGACAATGGCGGTGTAGATTTTGATGAACCTTTGCATGGTCAGGTCTTCTTACCCTCACCATGTTTCCTGGTCGGAATGTAGACTTTCTTGCTCCACAACGCTTGTCAGTGTAGAGTTTAGACATTAACTGTATGTTTCACTGTCTCTTGAACTGTAGTGCGTTTTTTATTTCTCTCTGAAGTTGGGACAACGTTCACTTTAGTTTTTGTGCAGGAGTTCTGATGGAGATACTCCAGTGGTGTTGCTCTGTAGTTTTGGAGGAAGTCTATGTCTACTTGTCAGGTTGGGTGTTTGGCTGCCCTCTGGCCTCATGCATCTTTTTGCCCTCCGTCACTCCCTGTCGGTGACTGATGCCCCTGTCCACTAGTCGATGGTGGCTGTTGATGCCTGGGGCTGAGGGCCCGGATGCGGCCTGGCTCGGTCCTGGGTGGGCCGGTGTGTCGGGCGGTCAGTGTTTTAGGCCGATTTCCTCCTTGGATTGAATGGGGCACCTCTTAAGGGGGTGCCGGGGTTGAAAGGTAGGTTGGTGGCGTTCGGTGGGTCGGTGGGGACCGTGTCTTGCCGGTTTTGTGGGTTCTGCTGCCTGGTCGGTTTCATTTGGGGGGGCTGTCCGGCATTGGCTGGGCCCCTGGTCTCAGAGCTCTGTGTGGGGCGATCTGGACCAAGAGGCTGGTAGATCTGGGTATCTGGGTGCTGGCTGGGTGCAGCCTGCGGAGGGCGTACATCCGCTGCGACTTTTACTGTGGCTCCCTGGTGTGTGTATGGGGGGGTTGGGGGGCTGGGTTGTCAGCGGTGGGGATTGGCCCGGGGTGGCGGTGGCATGTGTCTTCCGTCAGCAACCTGCGGGTCCCTTCTGCCTTGCGGCGGCGGGGAACCCCTGTCAGCTGATCCCTGGGGCCCTATTGGGTGGGGCGGGGCGCCCCTGGTCCCCGTGGCCTCCGGGTCCTAATATGGACCCGCCCTGGCGTAGCCGGTTTCCGGCTGAGCCCATGGGCTCTTACCTGCGACCACCTGGGCCCCAGCATTGCGGCTGCTGGGTGTTCCCCTTGGGGCTTCCATCTGATCCTCTCTTGGTGGGTGGTCGGCCCTGTGTTGGTCTGCCTGCGGCTCCTGCGCTCTGTGGGACTCTGGCAGGAGTTGTATAGTAACGAAGTAAAAATACTTCACTACTGTACTTAAGTGTATTTTATGATACTTTCTACTTTTCAGGAGTTGATTTTTTTTGTGACAACTTTCACTTCTACTTCACTATATTTCCGAGCTTAATTGCATACTTTTACTCCGATATATTTTAAAATTCCATTTAGTTACTTGTTACCAAAAAAACAAAAGAAAGAAAGAAAGAAAGAAAATGAAACAGTATTTTGGCTCCGCCCCACTCCCTCGCTGACTGAAGGCAGTAAAGTTCGGACATGCCCTGGGTAACTATTTCTACTAACACTTTGCCTGCCATTGTGGGTGTGTACCTAATTTCGGTAACACTTCATTTTAGTGTTCATGTTAGCCACTAACACATACCTAACTCGCTGTATAAGTGACTAATAAGACGTGTTATGCAAAATAAGTCATTTGTTAGGCGTGAATTCACAAATTTCTTGTTTGCTGCCAATAAGGCTTTTATCATTGATATAATCATAAGGCCCTAGTTGGCCCTTAACATGTCATTTAAGTCACTTATGCAGACAGCAATTAGGCATGAATTAGTGACCGACACATGAACCCTGTACTGAAGTGTTACCCTCATTTCTAGTAGTGTTCTTGACCAAGTGTATCATAATAAAAATAAAACTTCAGACTGCCTTTGCTTGTTATTTACTTTTACTTGTACTTTTGTTTACATTACTTGAGTACATTTATTTTTACAGTACTTGTAATACTTAAGTGCAAGAAATTTCAGATACTTTAAGACTTTAACTCAAGTAACAATTCAGTCAGTAACTTTGACTTTTACCAAAGTCATTTTTTGGAGAGCTACCGATATTTTTACTTGAATGTGATTGTTCAGTACTTTATACAACACTGGACTCTGAACACATGCGACTCCGACCTCCTTCATGTCTGAGTCGATTCCTGTAGGACGGATTGACGGTTCCTTACACCAGCAATCAATCACTTGCATGGGGAAACCTTATTCAGACCTGCATGCTTGCACACACACATAGGTGAGTACGGACATATCTTGAGCTGAGGTTATCGTCATTAGTTAGTTGTTACCAGGAGCTTAACAGAAACATTAGTGTTGTGTTCATTAATCAATTTTTATATGTAGTGAATGTGTAAATCTTAGTTCATATTACTAAATCTGTTTTGTTAGTGTTGTTTTGTTCTATTGGTTGTTTTTGTTTGTTTTGTTTTCCCACTTCTCTGCCGTCCAACAGAGGTGGAGGACTGGGATGTTTTCTAGTGTACTTTGTTTGCCACACTTCTACCAGTCCTGTTTCTCTTCTTCATCCTCTTTCTTTCTTCCTTCTTATCTCAATTTCGTGTCCATAAATTCAACAAATAAAAAAACAAGCTAAGCTGATCTGAGGATACAAGATGAGAGAATAAAAACAAGATGAGAGACTTTTACTGCATTGAAGTTGGTTCCTGTTCCAGCAGCTCTTGGTTTGTTAGATGGCCTCTGTATGTAATTCAGCTGAAGATTTTTCCTCCAACAGAAACAAACTCAGAGGATGTTTTGTCTCCATGTGATGCTGAGTTTGGGGGTTTCTCACCTTTATTTTTATCTATAACCTTTTCCTGGTTCATGCTGGAGAGAAAAGCTTTTAGAACGTCTGACATTTAGTGGTCCGCAATTTATTTAAATGTAAACTTTTTTTACCCCCCCCCCCAGATTTACAGTTTCACAGAACACAAATAAACAGTAAAAATCAACATGAAGTAATGATGTCTGGAATTAAACAGAACCTCTCTCACTCTGTGATACACACTAAAAACTCCTGGGTCAAAAATGACCCATAATGGGTTATTTTTGACCCAACTCCTGGGTTAAAAAGGGACCAACTAATTTATGGGTTATTTCAACCCAGACAATTGGGTCATTCTTTTTGACCCAAATTCTGGGTTAAATACCTGACCCAAATGTTGGGTTAAAAAAACCCAACATTGTAGCTAATATAACCCAAATTCTGGTTCAAAAGAACAACTCAATATATGGGTTGAAATAACCCAAAAAATAGTTGGTCCCTTTTTAACCCAGGAGTTGGGTCAAATATATCCCATTATGGGTTACTATGCCAGTAAGCCTTATTTCAGAAAATAAAACTCATTTACTGCAGCTTTCCATCTATCCATTTTCTGAACCGCTTAGTCTTCCAGGGGTCATGGGGGTGCTGGTGCCTATCTCCAGCTGTCAACGGGCAAGAGGCAGGGTACACCCTGGACAGTTAGGACAAACAACCATGCCAAACAACCACACCTGAGATTTAAAGTGATCAATTAACCTGACTGTTTGGACTGTGGGAGGAAGCCAGAGTACCCGGAAGGAACCCACACATGCACGGGGAGAACATGCAAACTCCATGCCGGGAAACGAACCCACAATCTTCTTGAGGCAAGGCAACAATGCTAACCACTGCGCCACCGTAATTTCCTGCAGCCAAACACAAACTAAAAACACATATTTTTGGTGTCGTTCTTCCTCTTCTTTTGAATTTCTGGTAGACTCATGTGTATGTCTATATTGTACTTGTACACAACTGATAATGTGATTGTTCATATTATAGAGAATTGTTGACATTATAATATAATAACTCCATAAAATACACCACTCCAACAAAAAAAATACATTAGAGAGAGAGCCAACCCTATAACCCATAACATGGGTTATTCTTTGAGAAATAACCCAGAAACCCAAACAACCCAGGATTTGGGTCAAAATATTAGCCATATAACCCAGAAAATGCTTACTCTCTGAAAAAATAACCCATAATTTTAACCCAACACAAATAACCCAGAAAATGGGTTGAAGAAATAACCCAGGAGTTTTTTGTGTGTATCAAAGCATTCATGTGAATCATGTTGGATTTGTTAATATCATGCATTCTCTCATCACCCTTTGGGAGTTAAAGGTCAATCTGTCACGTTTCTGGAGTTCTTCTGGAGATTTTTAACAAGATGGAGTTTTTCAAACAGCTCTTTATGGTAACAAACATTTCTCACAGCCCACAGAAAGACCTTAGAACCGTTCTGTCCAAAGCTGTTGGTAAACGGCCTGATGTTTCCAGTCTGTTCAATGTGAATACTTTGGTGTTTGGTGCCTAAATATGACCCTGCATTTTTTAAGAACACCTTCAAATCAGAGTGTTTGATGATGCAGCAATATTTTGTTACACAAACTTGACTGAGAAAATCAGGAAGCTGTTGGTTTAAGTTGTGACTTTCTGACTGAGTTTGTGCTTTTGTCACCCAACAGGTCTGATGTATTAAAGCCACACCAAGCAATACTAGCATAGAGGACCCAGAGTGATTCATGAAGACTATTCTTGTTTTTATCTTTGTTCATCTATACCTAGAAGGTTATGGTGATGTGTTTGAATAGTTTTTACCAGCTACTAATAAAAAGTAGACAAAGCAGCTGCCCACAGAAGGGAGTCTCTCACTCACCAAGGATCTCTCTCTGGGCAGACGACGATGGAGTCAGAGAGAGTCTGGAAACCGTCTCCAGGAGCTCAGCTCCAGAGGACCAGATGTATCCGTCTGGTACCGCTTAACCTCTCACATCACCTCAGGTCACTTACGTTCTGGTGAGGTAACGTTTCATGGATTTGAAGGCAGATTGTGATGCTAGGAATCGGGTAAATCAGCAGTGAGGTGAACTAATGTGTGATAAACAGCAGCTCACAGAATGCTTGTCAGATTTACTGTAAAATTAGCACGTTCTTCTCTTTTCGAATATTAATCAAGTTCACAAAGACACTAGCTTTCAGGAAGTTCTCTTTTTAGAGAGCACACTGAAGTAACCTGAAGTCAGTCCTTCAAACGCTATTTATATGTCAGCATCTAGTTTGTGCATCTCTACCTACTTCAGTTCTGCTCAGCTGAAGCTTCAGAGGGATTCAGTCGCTGTTCAGGGGAGATTTCAGAAGAGGAACAACTTTAATAGTGTTACTAAATGTTTCAGAAGTTTGTGATGGTCAGACAAAATCAGGAAGTTGAGGTTCAAAGTCTTCAAGTACACAGAAACAGGATGTAGTCGAGGCACGCTGGAGATGTTTTATCAATGTTGAAATCTTCTGTTGAAAAACCTTGTGATTGGTTGAAGAGACGAAGTGATGAACAAAGAGGAAGAGGAGCTTTTTACCGTCTGTCAACCTGCTCTGCACAATGGAGGGAACATCAGTCCACAGGCTGCTGGGTGAGTCCCATCTTATGGATGTGTGTTGGTGTGGAAATGTTGGGAGACGATCACTGCTGCTTCCTACAGCAGAGCGCTCATTAAAGCTCCGACTAACCAGAATTATTTATCTGCAGCTCTGATCTCTCTGCTGAGCTGCTCAACAAACCAAGGTTAGAAACTGCTTCCTTCAACTCCTGATCTCTCTGTTTTATTCTGTGGAACTGATGAAAGGATAAATGTTTTTTCATTTAAGCTCGTCTGACTGTGAGTCCCAGCAGATCTCAGTTCTTTAAAGGAGAATCTGTGTTTCTGAGCTGTGAGGAGGACAACAGCTCTGCTGGATGGACTGTGAGGAGGAAGACAACCAGATAAACCAGGACTCAGTGTGGAGATGATTGGGGGAAAGCAGCTGGTTCTACTTGTAAAATGAGTTTTGCTAATCCATTTGAAAGTGGAGTCTACTGGTGTGAGTCCATAGAGGGAAACACCAGCAGCAGCATCAACCTGAACATCACTGGTAAGATCAGAGTGAGGACTTAGTGTTGATGAAGCTGTGTGGGAATGGATGAAAAGCTGTACTTTGTCTCTGTGTTGAGGTGGATCAGTGATCCTGCAGAGTCCTGTCCTCCCTGTGATGGAGGGAGATAACGTCACTCTGAGCTGTCAGACAAAGACCACTCCCTCCAACCTCCTAGCTGCTGATTTCTATAAAGATGGCTCCCTCATCAGGACTGAGGTTGCAGGTCACATGACCCTCCACCAGGTGACCACCTCTGATGAAGGCCTCTACAGGTGTAGCATCAGGGCTTATGGAGAGTCTCCATCCAGCTGGATCTCTGTTAAAGGTCAGCAGCTTTTAAAATGATGTCATAACTAAACTGATCAAAGTTGAAATTATTAATGTTCCTCTAATCGGTGTAAATTATGTGTAACTAAACTGTCATAGTCAAACAAAGCCTCAAACATGACTTCATCTTTGACTCTCTGCAGAAAACCCCACAACCAGAGCTCCTCCCACTGCAGAAGCTCCTCCCACCTGTGTAGCTCCACCCTCTGGTTCATCCTCCCTTCATTCTGTTTTCACTCTGGTCTGCCACCTGGTGGTGTTCTCTCTGTCCTTCATCTCCACCATCCTCATAGTGTCTTTATATCGACAAAGAGCCAAAGGTAAAAATCACCCTGATTCGTTTACTGACCTGATAATCCAACCAATCACTGACTGCCGGCTGTTTGTCACTGAATCCTGCTTGTGTTTTGCTTTCTAAATATCTCCAGCTTAGCATTTTTCTACATTCATTGTTTTTGTGGTAATTCATTCATTTTTTCTCCAACTTTCTCTAAATGCAGGAAGTGACCCGTCACCATCCATGATGATGACTCCGCCCACCCAGGCTGAGGTGGTACCAGATAATGAGTATGATAATGTCGCCACAGAGCATCACTTCTGACCAAAACCATCTCATCCTGCTCTGCTCCTGATGTGTTTTTTTCTGGGAAAGCTGGGTTCATGTATGAATTATTAAAACTTAAATAAATACAACTGATGACCTTCTTATAATTCCATTAATCCAAAAACATCAAGAATCAAACACATATTTACACACATGTAACAATAGTTTTATGAAGTTTTACAAACATTTTAAAAAGCACATGAATAAAACCCAAAACAAAAACTTCTGTCTAGTTCTATAAAATCCACCAAAGTTTAACAAATCTCCTAAAACTGAGCCTGTTATCCCACAGGAAGTGGACGCCAACACTAAAGGTGAACCGGATGCTTCACCAGCTAGAAGCTCACAGCTATGAAGGGAGAAAATGGTTCGTGGTTGAAATATTAACCTGGTGGTTGGGGAACAAATACAAAACTGGGATGAACAGCTCCCACAATTTATTAACATTATATATATCGACCACTAAGAAATTCTTAGTTACGGCCCTCAAAACTACGGTTTCATCTGTCCACACACAGACACTGACAATTTATGTATTTACTTGTAAACGTTTTAAAAAAATGTTGCAGATTTAACAGAACACAAATAAACAGTAAAAATCACCACTAAGTAATGATGTCTGGAGTTAAACAGAATCTCTCTCACTCACTGTAATATCAAAATTCATGTGAATCATGTCCCACTTGTACTTTGGCATTTCTGAACTGGGACTACGAACTCGCAGCGAGCAATAAAGATGGCGGATTCACTCCATGTTTACCTGGAACTCCATGTTAATGTGTGAGAACTGTGATGTAATCGTTCACAAAACTTAAAAGATAGTGGAGAAAACTGAACGGGTTGGAAAAATATAACCAAAACAATATACAAAATATCTCCACAGCAGCTGGGGTGACTTACTTATTGTTTTGTGTTTTCGTACAGACTCTAAATGCACAACACACGTCATTTAAGGGCTAAAAAAAGTTGAATTTTCATGATATGTCCCCTTTAAAAGTGGGACCTGATGGATCTGGAGGGGAAAAGAATTCCACAGCTTGGAAGCACAAACCGAGAAAACTATTTTTGTGGGATTTACAGCAACATATCGGGCAGATGGAAGAAGCTGGTCCTGGTGACCTGAATGGGTTGACAAGGTAGGGAGTCAAGCTTATTTATACAGCCCATTTCATACACCAAACGGGAGCCCAATGTGCTTTCCACAGTTAAAAGCTATAGTGTCACATCATATTAAGTAAAATACAATCATTGAATGTTAACATGGAACATAGTACATAAGAATGAAGGCAAATTGAGTAATTTGCGTAAACTTGAGTACAAAAAATTACTTAAAAGTAGGAATATAGAACAGAGATAAAACAGCACAGAGTAGGTGTACATAAAAAAAACATATAGAATAAATACAACAGCCAAGATAAAGACTTAGTAGACCACAGACGCATGGGTTAATGTAAAGCATCTTGGAAAAGTTTGGTTTTTAATCTGGATTTAAAAATGGAAGTAGTTCCAAAGACAGACTGCATAGTAGCTAAAAGCAGCCTCTCCATGCTTGGTGTTTTTCTGCTGACCATTGGCCAAACCAGTTAAAAACCTAGCAGTGGCGTTTTGCACCAACTAAAGGGGGTGAAGGGAGGACTTATTAGCACCATAGAGAGAGGGAAGTATGGATGACGGTTTCAAACTGGCACTTACGAATGATGAATTTGAGTTTGGGTATTCCACCTTAGTTGAAGAGAAAAACCCCACAGGACTTTAAAACAGAGTTGAACTGAGCATCCATCTTTAGTGTGGAATCACACAAGGATTTAAGTGAAGAGGCCAAAACAAGGAATTAGTTTATTATCAAGGCTAATGAGAATGACTTCAGTTTTTTTATTGTTGAGATGTAGAAAATTGGCTGCAAGCCACATCATCACCACTTGGAAGCAGAAGAGGAACTTGTTGAAAAAACGTGAAATCAACAATTTACAAAAAAAAATATCAGATGGTTTTCTATGTTCTTGTTTTTTCCAGACAATTTCTGGTTAAAACAACCTCTAACACAAATTAATAATTTATAAATGAAAAACCTGAACTGTTGTTTTTTTTTAAACCAAGAACTGTTACTTTAGAACATGTTCAATGCCTGAACAAATATTTAAAGATGATGGTTATTGTTGCGTTTTCTGTTGTTTTTGTCCTCATATTGAGAAACCAGAATGAAAATAATAATTTTTAGTTTACATTTTTAAACATTTACTTCACTTTTTAATCATTCATTCAGTATGTAGAAATACTTTTTAAGGTGAAACATTGAGACGATATCAGTAGGAGGCGGTAGCGTCCCGTAAGGTGCTGATCATTGCCCAGAAGAAGCATCTCTAGTAAACAAAGCAGAAAGCGGAGCTTATTCCTCCCGATTTAGTGAAACTCTGCGGGCTCGGAGATGAAGGGTGACCCGGCGGAGAGTTCGGTCGAACCGTCCAAAGCGGACTCTCTGCGGGGGTTTGTCACCGAGAGGCTCGCCGCGGCCTCCAGGGAGATCCTGGCCGCGGTGGAGAGGGCGGTGGCCGCCTATGAGGAGCAGGCCTCGGGGTTCCGCCTGGAGATCCACCGGCAGAGGATCCAGCTGGAGCTGCTGCAGAACCGGTTCAGTGCCGGAACTCACGGTCCGTGTCACAGTTAGATCTGTGCTAGAACTGTGCTCTTAGCTGCAAGCAGGAACTCCGTTAAGATGATGAACGTTTTAAATGTTTTGCTTAAAATACTACATTTTGTTGCAAGTAGGGACAAGACCAAAACAGTTTTGGCAAAATATCTTAAATATCTGACACGACTTCTGACCACTGCGGGACGTAATTTATCAATTTATATTTTACACAAGTGTCACACCACAAATACTGTATTTTTAACACTATTGCATGCCTTCTATTTCATGGTAATGTTTGTTAAATCTAATCAAAAGAAGGTGCTGAAGGTGCTCATCACAAAGATGAGACTCCGATGTCTTACAACAGATGGTTAGGAAAACACTGAGGGTGTTTCTCAATGTCAAGGCGCCCCTTGCTTCCTTGGTCAATAAAATGGTTTGGAACACACTAGCCTTACGTAACCGCGGCTGCTGGCTTACGTGCTCTGTTTACGTCCCGCCCATCGTAGTAGAATATTACTTCAACCATGGAACTGGAAATGTATAACGAGGTGTACTTTATATATATATATATATATATATATATATATATGTCAGTTAAATCAAATGTGCAAACAAATTAGTACCTGGTAGCCACTGAAGCTGCAACTACTAGGCAACTAACCAACCATATGTAACTGCTTTGGATCTAAAAGATAATTCAAAAAAATAATAAACCCAAAATTTTAGATACAAGCCCATGGTTAAAATTAGTTGACTTACATTCAAAATAGAAATTTACCCCCGAAGTAGCTGCTGCCGGCTTGTACGGCTGTATTCTGGGAAATTTCTGACCAAGAGAAAGCATGATGGCCAATGGCCGCTCTGCTTTGTGACTGCATACCACGGAGGCCGCCATTTCTCCTCCATTGCTAGGCCCCCATTTAAAAAGCATTGGACTTTAGACAGGCTAAGAACAACTTTAAAGCCTGGTTTCAATTTTTAAAAACTTTCTATGGCTACATATTCTTCCTGAGATAACGCTGGGCTCGTCAAAAACTTTGGCAACAGGCTGGTTTTCGTAAGATAATTTTTTTAAATCTTGCATAATTAATGAGGTGACTGGACTTTGATTGACAGGCCGTAACACTACATTTTAATAATTATTTCAAGTTACTAGTTCTTACCTTTTAAGGTTTGAGAAATAGGAGAACCGTCAGAGGAGCGCAGATATGGCAGCAGTCAGGCATGGGGCTATTAGCCTTTAGCTTAGTTAGCCAAGTTTAGCATCAGAGCTAAAGATGCGGGAGCAGAATGGGTGCGATTACGACCGAACTACACGCCCATACACGCCCCGCGATGGCAGAGTCTACAGTGAAGATCCCGCCCCTATGCCCTTTTTAGGAACATGCTTCATCAGAGCTGGGGAGGAGGAGTCTGTGAATCCGCCATGAATTCCCCCATGAAAGTCATTCTGGTAAACGGGGAGGAGTGAGGAGGCGCTGTCTATTCTTTTTTACAGTCTATGATCAAAGCACGTCTGATATATCCTTGGTTAGTTAGCTAAACGGCTAACAAACGGAGGACAGATTCCTCGGTAGAACATGAACATTGGAACGCGCCTTGGCGGTCCCTGATGAAGTATCTCCTAGGCAACCGGGGCGGGACCAAGGCTTCAAGGCGAGGTTCCTGGGCATTGAGAAACACCCTGAGAATAATGCCGCTGTTTAAATGTACAGTTGATCTTTTCCTCACCCTCTGAGCAAGTGGACGGTGGATCTTGTTCTACCGTATCCAACTTGGTTTGGTCTGTTGCATTAGATGGCCAGAAAAACAATTTAAAATGCATTTGTAACTTAGGTTACTGAAATTGTAACTAGTAATATATTGCTGTATATTTTGTAAGTAATGCATTACATTACTCAGTTACTGAAAAAAAGTAATCTATTCCTGTAACTCATTACTTTTGTAATGCATTACTCCCAGCACTGGTTATAATGATTATAAAGCTAACATTTTATTGATTTTTACCTTGTTTGATTTTTCAGATGTACCGTCCAGCATTTGGCATGCTGAGGAAGGGGAGGTTGATGATTCATCCAGGTTCTTGCTGCTGTCTTTCAGTAGATGTTATTATTATTACACACTGGTTGGTTTAGATGATCTCCAGTAACCTGCTGTTGCCGGTTTTCATCTTTCAGCTCTCCATCACCTCGGTCCCAGTCTGATGGAAGGAACCCCGGCAGACCCCAGGTCAGTGGGGCAAGGAGGACCGTAGACCTCAGCGTCCGCTTTGTGAAGGACTCCAGGATCAGCTCCCTCTCCAGAAACGGTGCCTTTCCCTCATAGATCTGGAAAACATATGTAAAAGTTCAAAACATTCCCTCTGAGAGAGCGGCTCTGGATGCTAAACGGGCCATTTAGGGGAAAAGAATCAGCTTCTTTATCCCACTCAGACTCAAAGGCTGCGTTGGAGGAACGTAGCGTGTGCTGCAGAAGTATTCACACCCCTAAAACCAAGATCAAGTAGTGCCTAGCTTTGAAGCTGAAAGAAGAATTATTCAACATCTGTACTCAAATTCAGTTTTTGCTATGGATTTTCAAATGGATTTACGTCTGGACTTTGACTAGGCCATTCCTACACATGAAAATACTTTGATCTAAGCCAGGGCTGTCCAAAGTGTAGCCCGGGGGTCATTTACGACCCTTGGACTGCTTTTGCACGGCCTTCAACCACCATTTAAGATTGGTTATTTCAGCAATTGGCACCAGAACACATATTAATGATGCAGATGGAAACGTTCTTTTATAACAGCATAATTTTTGTTGATGAATTAAGTGGATTAGAAAATTATCCATGGTACAAAACTAATTATGAGTGACCAAAACTCTGTTCTTTCTGCTGAAAAAAAAATCAAAAATTTGCCCCCTGAAATATATGAAACTACTTTAATTTTTTTTTTAAACGGCAAACCTCAAAAGCCCAGTTTTGAATCTACAATCCTTTAAACATCTGTTTATATAATAATTCCTATTTTATGTTTCAATTCCAATTTCACTTGTTTAATTTATTGTTAAGCAGGTAAAACATTTTTTTACATTAATTATATATTTTTTGGCCCATGGGCACTTTTGACTTGATGCTTTTTGCCCTTGTAGTAAAACGTTTGGACATCTCTGATCTAAACCATCCGATTGTATTTTTGGGTGCATCTTATTCTGCTGTAAGGTGAACTTCCACCCAGCCTAATCTCTCATCAAAACTCAGGCTAGTTTAGCATTAAATAATTTTCTTTGTTCCTTGGGTCTTGTAAATATGCAGGAAGATCTGCCTGTTTGTTCCATAATGCTTCAGAAGCAGATAAAAGTGGCTTATCTTCCCTCTAGCTCGTAAAACTAAAACTCTGCTGATTTAAGCGTATCTTCTGAGGCTCAGCTGCCCCGTTTGAAGCTACTCTACAGGAAGATGTTTTAACTCAACAAACCTGTCCTGCACTGTGACTTTCTCCTCTCCATCTGTCTTTCTCTGCCTCCAGTGGTGAAGAAAAGTCCGCTGGTGTCCCTGAAGTGTCCTCGAGGCCTGCAGCAGCGGGACTTCCTGAGCCTCCTGAGGTCCGCTGTCCCTCAGCTGGCCGGAGACGACAAACCATTCGACATCCTGACGTCGGATAAGAGGCGGAGACTTCAGCCTCTGACTTTGAAGACGGTGACGCCAGAGGAGATCGTGAGAAATGCCAGATCGACAGGCCTCAGGAAGACAACGCTATATATTAGAATGAAGGTAAAGAAAAATAGAATATTCCTTATTTTCCCATAAAAGGAAAATTTGGCTGTAACAGCAGCAAAGGGATGGATGATAGAAGCGTCCAGATTCAAGCAAGAAAAATAAAGTATAAAAAAAAGAATTAAGCATAGGATACATACATTAAGGACAAAAAATAAAATAAAATCTAAATACTGTATTTGAAACAAGGTGGCATACTCAGAACTGAATTTGCAAAACCTATAGTTGTGTAAAAAAAAAAAAGTAAATGTAGTATTTACAAGAAGTTAAAAGGATTTAAACTGAGAAAAATCTGCGATCCCTCTTTCAGCAATAAAGTGACACGATTGAGGAATTTAGGATCCCACTAGAAAAGTATAAAAACTAAATTACGGATAGAAGCCAAAGCACTGTGCAGTTATTTGAATGTGCAACTGTGTGGGATAATTTAAAAACAGAACAAAAAATATTTACAGAATGTGCTTGTGTAGTTGGACATTACAAGAATATCAGAGAATAATAACTGAGAAAGAACAATGTGCAAATTAACATGAGAAAAAATGTTGATAAGGTGAGTTTAGGGCGACCGGGACTCCTTTGCGTTCTTCTACCTGCTGGTGGCGCCTGTTTCCAACCTCCTTCCTGTCCCCAAGGCAGCCGTGCTACACTGTACTACAACATAGTAGCTTGTCAGCATCAGTGTGAATGGTTGAATGACTGAATGTAGTGTAAAGTGCTTTGTGGTCCTCTGAATGAAAAAAAGCGCTATACAAATGCAGGCCATATACCATTTAAACAGTGAAAATTACAGCAGGGTGTAAACGTTGTTGAGTTTGTTGGTTTTAGAGTCTGAGAGCTGCAGAGAGGAAGGACCTACGATTACACTCTTTCATGCACCTAGGATGCAGCAGAACCAAGTTCTGCTTTTGATGTTCTTTTTTTTTTCTCTTTTCCAGACGCAGAAGGAAGCTCAGGAGGAGATTCCTCCTTTTCAGACGGAAAAAAGCTCTACCATTACCGGCTCTGGGAAATCTAAGCAACACGCAGACACTGGGTAGGAAAAGCAGCTCTGGTCAGAACTCTTAGCTTTGATTGATTCAATCATGCAAGAAAAAACCTCAATTGTTCAGAAAAAAAAACTATTTTATTGAATTATTGTGGACTTTTACTGATTTCAAATATAAACATTGATAAGGACTAAACCCTGTGGTACTCCACAAAAACTCTGAAGGATGGTTAAGCTTCTGTAAATTAATATTATTGGAGTGAATGCTTCAGTATGAATATATAAATAAAGCCGAATGTCATCATGAAGTGTTTTTTCTTGGTTTCTTTTCTTGGCAGTTCAACCTCACAGCACCCTCACATGGAAACAGAAAATGACTCTCTGGCTCCCTCTGCTGCTGAGTGGGGAGGAGATGCTGTCGGCGAGGATGAAGGAAACACTGGAGACACAAACGGAAGCGACAGCAGCTGGAAACTAGATGCTGGTGATGAAGAACGGGAGCGGAGAGACTCGAAGCTCTTCACCGAGAGAGAAGATCAGACTGCTGAGGTCTGGACAAGAACTGATAACGGCACGGCTGGTTCTTCCCGTAAGGTCTGCAGAGCTGCTCAGGAATCTGAGGATGCAGGAAGTGTCTGTGGAGAGTCAGGTGAGGCATCAAAGGATCATTTTTATAGCGAGAACAGAAGTGAGGAGCATCCTCACTGTGGAGAGACTCTTCTCAGTGTCCTAAGCCTGAATGAGCCCCTGAAGGCCCATTCTGGAGAGGATAACCACAGTTCATCCGGGTTGGCTCCGCATAGTGGCCACAAACCCGACGAGCCTCGGCACGAATGCCCAACCTGCCAGAAGGTGTTTGACCTGGAGACGCAGCTAGAGGCTCATCACAGGACTCACAGGAAGTGCAAAACGTACCTCTGCGGGGTGTGCGGCAAATTCCTCAGCAGCAACAGATCCCTGTCCCGCCACAAGATGACGCACTCCGGGGAGAGACCCCATAGATGCCAGATCTGTGAGCGGGGATTCAAGCTGGCCACCACCCTGAAGCAGCACGAGAAGATCCACACGGACAGAGAGAGGCCGTATCTCTGCGACGTCTGCTGCAAGATGTTCCTGACCAGCAAGCAGCTCCTCATCCACATGAGGACACACACCAACGAGAAGCCGTACCGCTGCGACCGCTGCGGGAAGGGCTTCACCACCAGGGGGCCGCTGACCGTCCACATGCGGGTCCACACGGGGGAGACGCCGTACCGCTGCCCGCACTGCGGCTGGTCCTTTAAGCGTAAGACTCACCTGGACGACCACGTGGCCATCCACACGGGGGCCAAGCCGTACGTGTGCGGGATCTGTGGGAAAAAGTGCGCCCGGAGAACGTACCTGACCGTCCACATGAGGACGCACAACGGGGAGAGACCGTACAAGTGTTCACTATGTGAGAAGGCCTTCACTCAGAGCCACTGCCTGAAGACGCACATGAAGAGCCACAAGGCCGGACAGAATGTGCCGTAGTGCTGACTTGTTTCTGACTTTTAAAACTGAAATACGTATCTCGATTAAAAGTCTCCTTCACTGAAAATCGTGAAAAACTGTTTTTTGTTCAATACAATTGGTCATTCTGAGCTGCATAAGGGTGCTGCATGTGAGCATTTTCTCTAAACCCCATTCCCTACATTAGCTGCAGAACAAAACTAGAAAAGAAAACGAGTGAGTACGGCAAAGCCGGTCCCTACTACGTCACAGGGGAAATTAGTATTCATGGTTTTGCTTACCTTATCTAGCAACGAAAAGGTTGATTTTGCAACCATGACAGAGCAGAGCACAACTCTGCTAGTAGAAGCTAAAGCTAACCGTTAACAACAGAGCTAATAAGCTAAGCAAATAAGCTTAATGTCTTTGTGTCTGGGTTTATTTTTTTTGTTCTGTTAATTATAAAAATTTTTTTTACCAAATGTAGAAGATACCAAAAGCAGTAGGGTTAATTTATGTTACATTATTTTCTGGTTTACCTCAGACATATCTCCATAAACAGTTATGTTAATAGGTATATATGTATATGTAGGGGAATTATCTATTAAAAATAATTGATAATTGTTATGATCTATCTGGTTATGTTAAGAATATTAACTAATAATTGTAAATTAGAAGTTAATTATTCTTTAAATCATTTAATCGGGGCACCATTCTAGCCTCTGGACTAGAAACAAAATATTATATAGAATCAAAAGGGAATTATCAACCTATAACCTCACTTATAATAATTAATTATTAGTGATTATCAGAAAGATCCTATCCGAAAGAAATTAATTCTTTGCAATATTTCATTATTAATAATATAATTCATTTTGTGTCAATCAGGTTTTACTGGTTCTTTTTGTCTTTGTTGTTTAAGTTTGGTTTGAAACTGATAATACGTTACAGAGTAAACGTTTAAATTATGCTGTATTCGATAATCGTCACAACTGTTGAATAGAACAAAAAAAATCTGGCTATTTTGTCCACTTCATTGCAGATCTAGTCATAAATGTGCTGCTGAGAAGAAGATTGTTTCAGCTACCAATCATAAGCTTTTGTTCTGGTATTGTGATAAAATATGAGCCTGACTGCCTGTTATAATTATATGCAAACCTTCCTACCACAGGGTTAAAATTTTTTTTTTTATTCTTCATTTTAGGCCATAAATCTCCTAAATCACCTCATACTGTCTAATATAAGATATATATATATATATATACTCTAGCTTTCTTTTCAGTTTACACCTTTACTTATTGTTTCAACCATCAACATTTTTTCACTTCATTTGAGATGCTTGGGTTATAAGATAAAGTTAATCAGCTTAAAGTCCATTAACAAGGAAACAAAAACCAGAAAAATGGGTTGAACAAAGTGTTTTGATGTCTTTGTGTTTGTTACAAACATATTTAAGAGGCAAACAAATCACCTTCATTACTGTACTAACATGAGGTCAAGCAGCGAACAATCGAGTGAGATTTGGTTGAAAAAACAATCACCACTGAGAGCTTGTAACAGCATCCAATAAATCAGCACTTTTCACATTTATCCTAGATATAAATGCAAAAGGATTTAACATACTCTCATGTTGTATATTGTAAGTAAAACGCTATGCAACTTCAGTAACTCCCATCCTGTTTCTAAAATCCGGTATTTCTGGGAAGCTCGGTGAATTTGCAATATTCACAGTCGGATCACAGATAATCCGTTGCATAGTTTTTGATGTATCCGTCACATTTTCTCAAACATCTAGCAGACCTGAAATGATCCGAGAAAAACGAGTTGCGAATTCAAATTCTGTCTTGTAGCTTGGCGCACCTGTTCTATGTGATGACTTTGTGATGATTGATGGTTTTTTAGTGAATGTTCTCTTGCTAAACAAATTCACTCAGCTGATCTAAACTGCAATAAAACTAATCAGTGCAGTCAAACTTTAGCTTTATATTACTCTAAATAGCTGTGCTTCCATTACCCATGGAATTGTGCAAATTGAAGTTGCTAGCAAAATGTGCCTAATGGAAACACGGCTATTTTGAAAAAAACCTTGCCTTTTTTGATAAAAAGTTTTTGCGCTTTAATGAGGTGATTTTTCGAGTTTATAGAAATTAATATATTTCGCAAAACAGTGGTGGAAACACCTTTTTCGCATCATATGAGTCACATGAGCAACAACCGAATGTTACTACGAGCGAAAAAGACGAAGTAGTAGTAGGAAGAGAAAGATGACGCGGCACGTTTAGATTCACGAAGAGTTTGTCCGTGATAAAGGCATAACTAATATATTAGATTCAAAACAGCAAAGAAACAGGAGAATTTACTAGGACCGCTCCAATGCCTCTACAAGCCGTCTACGTTTCCTCTCCTCATGGCTGATAATGAGCGTTAGTGCTGTGCCTGCAATTTGAATATATCCGCTGTAAATGTTCACGTCCGTCGCCACTTTTCTTCCTCGTGTGAAAACTTATGATTTAAACTGAGTTTGTTATTTAATGGAAACACAGTAATTGCGAAATTGTGTTTTTTTTTCCAACACTTAGACAATATCGACAAAGTTTTGTGCATATTTGTAATGGAAACGCAGCTAGTGTGTAGCTTTTAATTTTTAACACGGTTATTAGTGATGTGTATTGGGAAGAGTCTGGTGATATGATACGTATCCCAATAGATGATACAATATATTGCGATTCTACAAGTAGGACTATATATTACGATTTTTAAAATGGTAGAAAAACTGTCACAACATTTTAAACACTCAAACTTGTTTCATACATAACACATCCAGTTTCATTACTAGATCTAGTTGATCAACTAGAAAGAAGGTGAAAATAGCCACAAACTAGCGGTCATACTTTTAATTTTACTTCAGGAATTACCAAATCATTAATGGTTTCATACAGATTATGAACAATAAAATGCGTGGTAATGCTCAGGCGCAGCTATAGGTAACTGAAGGATGAATTCAGCAAACCATAAGAAGAGAGCCGCACAGCTCGGCAAGCTCCACTCAAATGTGGCTGTCTAACCAATGAGAGAGCTGGTTACATTCGAGGAGCAGCTGTGATTGGTTGAACTTGGTTTTCAGTGTTCTCAGGGACCAGGAGGGTCATACAAATGGTAAAAGGAGAGGGTAAACCATTTAGGAAATGCGATTGCAAAAAGGATTTGAAAATGAGAACTGGAAAGAGAAAACAGATTTAGAAAAGGGAATAACTTTTTTAAATGTATGAAAAGGAAAGATATTTACAATGTCATTTATTGTGTTATTTAATTCTCCATTTTGAAATAGGATTTGAAAAACATTTTCAAATCACAGTATTTAATAATCAAATAATAAATACAATTTGCAATTCCTCTTAAGTATTTAAATTTAAAATGTGTAATTACAAAATGTTTTTCAAATTTGTCGTTTTTTGTATGGATTAATTGTTGATTTTGAAATTATATTTAGCAATCTATATTTTTAATTCACAATTAAGCAGTTATCGTCAAAATGCAGGATTTGCTTTTCCAATGACCCCCGTACCTCCATACATTTTAACCATCGGGCTTATATCTAAAATGTTTGTTTTATATATTCATTTATTTTTTTATTTTTTAGATCCAAAGCACTTATATATGGTTGGTTAGTTGCTTAGTAGCTACCAGGTACTAATTCGTTTGCACATTTGATTTAACAGCCATATAAAAAAAAAAAAAGTAAAACGCTCGTTATACATTTCCAGTTCATTTCAATTCAAATTCAATTCAAAATTCAAAAATACTTTATTGATCCCAGAGGGAAATTAATTGTTGTTGTAGCTCATTATTAATTCATTCTTCAAGGAGTTGTAGACCATTATGACTTTGGGGAAAAAGGATTTCTTGTAGCGGTCTCTGTTGCAGCGAAACTGAAGAAGCCTCCGACTGAAGATACTCTGTTGCTGTAGGACGAAGGTCTCACGAAGAGGATGCTCAGGGTTGTCCATATGCTAATTAATTTTATGAAGACTCCTTTACATCATTATTTCCAGTTTTTTCACAAGTGTCCCTAGAACAGAAACAGCCGTCTTGGAGTTCATCCATCTTGTTAGCTAGTGATCACACGTTTCCCATTATGACTGATGAAAGAGATTGTTTGAATTTCCTCCTTCTCTGTCTCCTTTGCTCTCCTGCTCTGCATCCACGCCTCCTCCGTCTCAACTCATCAGGGATTTCTGGCTTCAGTTGAGGTATTATTTCAGTTTTTGCAATTTTAAACAGCTGCTCCCTGTTCCATGGCTGAAGTAATATTACTACCAAATAAAATCCGCCAAAGACGTTTTTGCTGGTGTTTATCTGTTCATGTCTGAAGGAACGAATGCAATAATGACCAACTGAATGAATGAATGGACTACTGATCCCACAGTGTGAACATTTAGATGTTGAGGAAGCACAAACATTAAACAAATATCAATACAAATGAACACAGAGACAGTTAGCTTTAGAGTAGCATATCATAAAAATAAAATAGAAATGAAGCTGTTCACAAACTAACTCAGAGTTGATGACAGATTTGGATGTAATATCCAGCAAATGTCAGAAATGGGCCAAGAAGCAAGTGATTAAATTCTGGGGATGATCAGATGTTATGAAGGAATCAAAACTTTACTGAGTTACTTGACAGAGGGCTCAGCTCTCCTAAGCTTTTCTATTTTTCTAAGATAATTTTCAAGATACCTTTCTAGTTTATTATATTTTTATGAGCAGTGACTGTGCAGATCTTATGTTAGATGCATGTGCTACTGAGTAGATAAGTGACTGGACGTCCAGTATTATATCTCTTGTTTTGTGCGTGCGTGTGTTAAAATGTACAAAACAGTAAAGTTTATCTTGCCAGTCCGGGGAGCTTTCTGGGTGCTCAGCACCCCTTAACCTCTGATCCTAGAATCGCCCCTGAAGCAGTCCTTCATTAATTGGCAGAGAATGAAAAGATGAGTATTAGGAGCCATCAGCGAGAGAAGAGATGGACGACATATTTCTTTGAAGGTGTAGGAAGACCTTGGGAAAAGGAGGGGCAAAAGAGAGAGAGCAGAAGTTTATTTGAAATGTCAGAATTCTCCAAATCTTTTCCAACTTTATATGTAAGTAGTTAAAGGAAGCATGTTGGTCAGATAGTCTCTAGAAAAAGTCCACTTACGATACCTGAATGTGGAACGGAGATGGAACAATCTCTACACCCAATGTTACACTCCATAGTTTATGATCTAAACAGCAGAATACTGCACTTATGGCCAAGACAAACCCCTTGGTTTAATGGAACAGTTCCCTAATTTCTTAGTTGAGATGGCCTCAGATTTGACGGCGCTTCACTTAGTGGTGCAAGTCATGGTTTGAATACACCAATAGATAAAGATCGTCAGCGAGTACCAAGGTTTCCCAAGGTACACATTTTTACAGCTATGGCTAAGGGTGCATTCACACCAGCCCTGTTTAGTCCACTTGAGTAAAACTAGTTTGTTTGCCCAGAAAGTGCGGTTGAATTGGGGAGGTATGAATGGGCATTCAACCTCTGATTCAGACCAAAGTAGCGAACTCTAGTCCACCTAAAAGCGTAGGTTTTGGTTCGATTGAAACAAACTCTGCTGCGGTTCGATTGCACATATGAATGGCAAGCAGACCTGGGACCACACCAACAGCCGGAAGCAGACTAATGTGCAGGGTATCCTGGGTAAATACAATCCAAACAACCACGCATGATGGATAGACTAAGGCTGGATCTTGTTCATACCTTGCTCAATGTCTGTATAAGGACATATGTGCTGTGAAGTTCTGTGCGCCCCTACTTATTGCACACTGCCTGCTATGGAGCTGTCTCAGCCTTCTTATGTAAAAAAAAATTCCAATCATTCTTTGCCTCTTCTCTGTTCATTTGGAGTTGCTGCAGTGGTATTTATCTGGCTCATTTGCCAAATACAACAGATCAATCCTAAAACCGTCACAGTCTGCTGCCACTCAATCTCTGTTCGGATTTCACTGTAGAGGAAGTTTCCCCCATCAAAAGAATAACTGCAGCACCACCAAAGCCACCTCAGGCGGAGAGTGGAAATAGTTGCAAAAAAGTTTTGGTTCGTAAAAAAAAAAGATAAAAAAAGAGCTGTGTAAATGTGAACCGCACCATCTAATCAATTTTGTTCCCCAATTTAACTCCTTGTCTTGAAAACGTTTCGTGTCTCATACAAGAGGCTTCTTCACTTCTGAATGAACGGATTGGGAGTATCGGATATATAAGTCTGAAAGTTAGTGTCGTTTAGGCTTAACATTGTTAAACTCTCAAGACCACTAGTGGGCAGAAAACAGAACTCAGACCGGATGGTGACCATAGGGGGCGTCCTTGACTGAGGATTTACACATTCAAATTAGAAATGTTGAATCTTTCTACAGTCAACCGATGGTCGAATTATATATAATATACAGACGTGGACAAAATTGTTGGTACCCTTCATTAAATCAAAGAAAAACTCATAATGGTCACAGAAATAACTTTAATCTGACAAAAGTAATAATAAATAAAAATTATATAAATGTTGACCAATGAAAGTCAGACATTGCTTTTCATCCATGCTTCAACGGAATTATTTAAAAAATAAATGCATGAAACAGGCCTGGACAAAAATTATGGTACCCACAACTTAATATTTGGTTGCACAAGCTTTTGAGGCAATCACTGCAATCAAGTGATTCCTGTAACTGTCAATGAGACTTCTGCACCTCTCAGCAGGTATTTTGGCCCACTCCTCATGAGCAAACTGTTCTAGTTGTTTCCGATTTGAAGGGCGCCTTTTCCAGACAGCACGTTTCAGCTCCTTCCAAAGATGCTCAATAGGATTGAGATCAGGGCTCATAGAAGGCCAGTGTTTTCCTCTTAGCCCTTCTTGGGTGTTTTTAGCTGTGTGTTTTGGGTCATTTTCCTGTTGTAAGACCCGTGACCTGCGACTGAGACCATGCTTTCTGACACTGGCCAGCACATTTCTCTCTAGAATCCCCTGATAGTCTTGAGATTTCATTGTACCCTGCACAGATTCAAGACACCCTGTGTCAGATGCAGCAAATCAGCCCCAGAACATAACCGAGCCTCCCCCATGTTTCACAGTAGGGACCGTGTTCTTTTCTAGATATGCTTCATTTTTCCGTCTGTGAACATAGAGCTGATGTGCCTTGGCAAAAAGTTAAATTTTTGTCTCATCTGTCCACAGGACATTCTCCCAGAAGCTTTGTGGCTTGTCAGCATGTAGTTTGGCATACTCCAGTCTGTTTTTTTTAATGATTTGTCCTCTGGCTCAAACAGCGAAGGATGTTCCGATCTGACACTGATGTTCCTTGAGCATAAAGTTCAGCTTGGATCTATTTTGAAGTCTTTCTAGGCTCTTTTGTTACCATTTGGATTATCCGTCTCTTTGATCTGTCATAAATTTTCCTCCTGCAGCCACGTCCAGGGAGGTTGGCTACAGTCCCATGGATCGTACATTACTGAATGACATGTGCAGCTGTAGTCACAGAAACATCTAGCTGCTTGGAGATGGTCTTATAGCCTTTACAGTTAACATGCTTGTCTATGATTTTCTTTCTCATCTCCTGAGACAACTCTTTCCTTTGCTTCCTCTGGTTTATATTGAGTGTGGTACACACCACGTCACCAAACAACACAGTGACTACCTGGAGTCCTATATATAGGCCCACTGAGTGATTACAGGATTGTAGACACCTAGGATGCTGATTAGTGGACATACCTTGGATTAACATGTCCCTTTGGTCACATTATTTTCATTCTTTTCTAGGGGTACCATCATTTTTGTCCAGGCCTGTTTCATGCATTTATTTTTTAAATAATTCTGTTGAAGCATGGATGAAAAGCAATGTCTGACTTTCATTGGTCAACATTTATATAATTTTTATTTATTATTACTTTTGTCAGATTAAAGTTATTTCTGTGACCATTATGAGTTTTTCTTTTATTTAATGAAGGCTACCAACAATTTTGTCCATGTCTGTATATACTGCTCACAAAAATTAAAGGAGCACTTTAAAGAAACACATTAGATATATCAGATCTCAATATGAAGTTGGATATCTATATAAATAACGACAGGGCAATGTCTTAGGAACAAAAGGATGCCAAGTCTTTTAATAGAAATAAAAGTTTTCAGCCCACAGAGGGCTCAATTGTATAGACACCCTTAAATCAGAGTGAAATGAAGATGTGGCAGGCTAGTCCATTCTTTCAAAAACGTAATTTCTGCAACTCCAAATGCTTTTCTGTATCTTGTGCATCCCCCACAAGCTTGTATGCATGCTTGACAACGTCGGGGCATGGTCCCAATGAGACGACGGATGTTATCTTGTGGCATTTCCTCCCAGATCTGTGTGAGGGCATCCCTGAGCTGTTGTACAGTCTGAGGAGCAACCTGGCGGCGCCTAATGGAACGAAACTTAATGTCCCACAGACTTTCTATTGGGTTTAAGTCAGGGGATCGTGAAGGCCATTCAATTGTTTCAATTCCTTCATCCTCCAGGTACTGCCTGAATACTCTTGCCACATGAGGACCTTCTACGGCCCTGTCCAGCTCTCCGAGAATAACCACCAGTCTCCTGAAATGTCCCCCATGTTCTGGAGATTGTACTGGGAGACACATGAAATGACCTCCACATGTAAAACCAGTACTGCTTAGAGTTTTCTAATTGTTGCCACTGTAGTGCACCTGTTGTTAAGTCCATGAACACCAATACAGCTGAAAGTGATTAATGATGCCCTCAGCTGCTTAACCAACCAGAAAATTATCAGACAGGTTTAATTGATTTCATGCCAGGCCCAATAAAAAAAAGTGTTCCTTTAATTTTTGCGAGCAGTTTATGTGCAGGCTGCGCAGTGGACACTTGTACGCCGCAAAGACTTATGAGTAATGTGTTTGTGTTATATGTAGAAGTTCTCCGTTTTATATTATAGTTTGTGTTCCAAATGTAGTCGTGTTCTTTAGTTATCCTTTTAGTTATGTTATTGTCAGTGTTTGGTGGTGTTTGTCCGTGCACTATCTTAGAGACTGTGGTACACGGGATTTATCTGTCTGCCTTGACTTCTTTGTTGTCTATTTTTGCCTGGTCATACAGGGGTTGTATAGAACACTGCCCCCTTGTTGTTGTACTGTAAAGGATGAGAGAAATTCAACTCAAATTCCCTCTGGTGACTTATCTGCTTGATGCGGGCATAATATTCATTAAACTCTTTGTTCCTTTATATTTAGTTTTTCAGGTTTTCATATTTACAGGCTGTTTAAACTTCACATAACCATACATTATTGGCAATTTGGTGTGTAATTAGCATTCCTATAATGCCTAAACGGTATGATGTACGTCTCACCTGCGAAGATTTTACCTTGAGATTGGTAGTTGAATCAGCCTCTACACATCGATGCTTCGAATCGTCGGCAATTCTGGATCACTCCAGGTGACCATAGAGGAGATAATGTGCTGGTTAATTCGCAGATGACAACAAAAAAAGACGACAGCGGTGTTGTAGACTGTATTGACCGCCATTAATGCTTATTTTCCTACTGCTTCTGTCTCTCTTGACCCCTTGTACATTCAGCCAGTCAAATAGTGCCTGCTAATAGTGGTTACTCGCAAGTTGCAGCGTGCGTACCCATCACGTTAATTTTAGAGCACCCGTACAAGTGATACAACAAACAAATGTAAGCCACGTGACGTAGCGTTGATGAACACGTGTAGGTGTAATTAAAAGCAAGAATATACCCAGCCTAAAAAAGAACAGCCATGGTAAAGTTGTATTTTGCACTGGAAAAAACACAGCCAGCAAGTAATAATTTAAAATTACTTTTACTGGGATGATACAAGGACTAAAAACGAAAGAAAAGGGACCATGCCAACTAATTCAAAGACAACTGCCTCCATAGCACATATTGGAGTCATGTTTGTAACCCATTGCAGCATCTAGAAAACCTGTACCTCATCACCTAACGAGACATTCGAGCCAGACGTTGACATGATCACAATTATGACAGTCCGCGGCTTCCGTAGTAGTAATGACGTGTTATAACGGCGAGAAGCCAGAGAACACTGCTCAGTTGCTTGCATTCACTTAGCGCACCACTAGTTGGAGGTAATTCTTACACACGGGGGCTTCAAATATTGGGGGATATAATTTTCCTGAATAAGATAATGTTCAGGCAAAGGCTGAAGATTTCTCCAAAGTATTTACCCCGAAAAATTAGAAAAGTAAACATCCTTCAGAACAATGGCATTTTTAACTCAGAAATCTGACTGCTTTTCTTCATGTTGAATAGTTTTAATATCTGTAAATGTGCAAAATCATACAACTTCAGAAAAAGGATATTTTGAGAAGGGGTACTTCAACAGTAAGACATTCTTGTGAAGTAAATTTATTTATTAGAAGTAACAGTTGAATTAAAAGGTACAATAAATTACGTTTCTTAAAGTTTTGCAACAATTGTTTTTCAAAAAAGAACAAATAGAGAGATTTTAAATGAATGAAGACAACCCTGTAGGAAATCTAGTTGCTAATTATACAATCAGTAACGAGAGAGAAAAAAAAGCCTTAAACTCTCCTTATAATATGCAGGTTGTTGTTGTGATTAAGAGCTGGTATAATCACTGTTAAAATGTAAGCTAAAAGCTCCAAAACATCAGCACTTGGTAACCTGATTTGAACTTTTAGCAGAAATATTGTGAACAAGTAGGGAAATAAATCAGTGTTGTAAAAGAAAAAGCTGCTGTAAACTGGATCAATCACCTCCTCAACTCAAATTTACTGACTCGTGTTCATATTCATACTTATAGAAAATCTGAGAGTGGGTGTTTAATATGGTGTAAAGGTTAAGAAAGAATCCTGGAAAAAACATTTTATGTTTTGAAGTTATATAAAATCTCATTAAATTGAACTTCAATTTCAGGATTAAGAAAATTAATACTAAATTGATTGTGTTTTTTTGCCAATAAATGTAAAACTTTAAGAGAGAATTTGAAATATTACTCATGTTACAGATAGGATGATTTAAACAATCACTCACCTAAGGCGAGTCTAGGTCTAAAGTCTAGGTCTCTAGACTTTCAGCTTGTTGTTCATGTCTGGGATGAAGATTTGAATCATGACCCTTAAACCTGACCCTGTGTATGTTTACAGGTTTTTAAAATATTTTTTTGCATAATATAAGAATATGGGATGAATTTTACGTTACATTACAGAAGGCAAATATTTTTTTAATCATATTTTTCTTCATTTAAGTAGCAAAGCAATAAAACAACAGCCAGAATGCCCCCCTTCCATTCATTTGCATATAGTTTGCATACCCCCCCCCCACCACCACCAACACCACCTGTGATATACTACAAAGTAACCATTTAAAAAAAGAACATAAGGTCCGACCACATTAATAACATTGATAAATGGGCATGATTCATTCTGTCAACTCGATTAATCGCGACTAAAATGCCAGTAACATCATGTTTGTGACTCTTATGTAAAACATTTCCTTTATTCAGAATTCTTTCTTACTACTACATTTACATAAGTCTTATTTTTCCTGAAGATGCTGACTGTTTTATATTTCATGCATTATTTGAACAGTAAAATATGTTTTTTTTCTGCTCTGTACAGAAACAGGAATGGCACCACCAAACTGCTGGGCAAACTGAGCCACACTATAAGTGAAGCTGACAAACACCAATCACTGTGGCTCAGGGCAGATGAAACTTGTAAGAGAAAGCAAACAAAGTATCCAAAGTATCCAAAGAACAACAACCACAGTACTCCTGTTATAGTCGCGATGGTTTTGAAAGCCTTTTTCTTTGCCTGATCAACTCTGTCTCCACGCGCCTCGCCAGGCCTTGGGCGGACGAGAACACGGAGAACGGAAAGGCTGCAGAAGGAGACGACAGCAAAACTCAGGCTTGATAAGGAGAAAAGTTCAAAAAAGGGTAGGGCGGGGAAATACAGAAATACCAGGGCACTCCATCCTAGAGAAAAAATCCAGACACCTCCAACACTAATATTTCTGATCGTAACGCCAGTTGAGTTCTTCAGCTTCAAGTAGGTGATGGGGTGAATTACAGCCAGGTAGCGGTCCACACAGGTCAAAACATGAAACAGTATCTCCCCCACAGTCGTTATTGCTGAAATGGACAAACCCACGACAGAGAGATACGGAACGATGTATCCCATGAGATAGCAGACAAGTCCTGGAGCTTCAGTAAGCTGCATGAGGACTGTGTGGTAGGTCAGCATGTCACAGTGGCTCATTGATTTAAATGAGCACCGCTGCCGCCACCTTTGATAACCCAAGTAGAGGACCAATACTCCGAAAGGGACGGTGAGGACGGCTCTGGTGATTAGGAAGACAGAAACTGAATTGTGCGATTTATTGCAGTAGGACTGGAGGTGAACTGAAGTGTTGGATGGGACGGACCAATTAACAATCATAGCGACAGTCTGTAGAGGACGTCTCAGATGGACGAATGCTGCAAAGCAGAACACATTCATGATCAATGTACTGTTTCCAATAAAGCAACCCCCCCCCCCAACACACACACACACCAACAGCAGTTGGTGGTGGATTTCAGGAGAGGCAGAACCACCACACTGACACCAATGAACATCCAGGGACAGAATATTGAGATTGTGGACTCTTATAAGTACCTGGGTGTTCACCTGAATAATGAACTGGACTGGAGCCAAAAAACTGATGCTCTCTACAGGAAGGGTCATAGGTCAGAGCAGGCTCTACGTAATACTGAGGTCATTTGGAGTTCAGAGAGCGCTGTTAAAGACCTATGACTCTGTGGTTGCATCCGTCATTTTTTACAGTGTTGTATGTTAGAGCAGCAGTTTATCTACAGCTGAGAGGAAGAGGTTGGATAAACATATACATATCAGTGAGGTCAGCTCTGTTCTAGGATGCCCCCTGGATCCTGGTGGTGGGAGACAGAAGGACTCTAGTTAAAATAACATCTCTGATGTACAGAGTCTCCTCCACCCCATGCATGGAAATGTTACTGAACTGCAGAGCTCCTTCAGTGACGGACTGCTGCATCCTAGATGCATGAAGGAGCGATTCCGCAGATCCTTCCTCCCTGCAGCTGTCAGACTCTACAATGAAAAATCCATCCATCTTCTTAACCGCTTATCCAATTCAGGGTCACGGGGCAGCTGGAGCCTATCCCAGCAATTATCAGGCGTTAGGCAGGGTACACCCTGAACAGGACGCCAGTCTGTTGCAGGGCCAACACAGAGAGACAGACAACCATTCACACTCACATTCATTCCTACGGACAATTTAGAATGATCAATTCACCTATCATGCATGTTTTTGGACTGTGGGAGGAAGCCGGAGTACCCGGAGAGAACCCACGCATGCACGGGGAGAACATGCAAACTCCATGCAGAAAGACCCTGGACTGGGATACGAACCCACGACCTTCTTGCTGCAAGGCAACAGCGCTAACCACTGCGCCACCGTGCAGCCACAATGAAAAATGCTGCCAACAAATATAATGTCTACAAATATAGTTGTTTACATCGGCACTACGTTTTTTTATTGACCAATTGCAATAATTTGCACCCTGTAGGGTGCAAATTACACTGTACACTATATATGCTAACTACATGATAGATTTTTTTACTGCTCATTTTATGCGCAGTAAAATGCACAACACACCTCTTGAACATCTTGATGTATATATTTTTTTCTTTATCTTCTGTAAAAAATATTTCTTTCTGTAAGTGTTTCTCAACACGTTTGCACATTTGTTTGTTTTTTCTGTTTTTGCATACTGTTTTGCATACTATTTGTGTTTCTGTTGTTGTTTATGCATATTTTTGTTCTTGGATGCTGCTGTTATAACCGAATTTCCCCTCATAGGACTATTAAAGGTTTATTCTATTCTAGTCTAATACAGACATTATGATGAAAATCATTATTGGGTTAACTGCAAAAAAACAAGACTCATCATCATAAACATACGCAAAGCAGATTGAAAATGCTTGTATTTATATATACCTAAAGCGTAATTCTTAGCTTTACCCATTTTATTAAATATAATGATTTCATGTTTGCAAGTTATGACTTCTCAAATGTTTGGAAACACTGCATTTTTTTGTGTTTCTTTTTCAGTTGATTATTTACTTACATTTTCCAAAGTTGTGCTAAAAAACAACAAAAACCTAGACATTAAAAGGAAGAAATCTGCTTCTCCCTGTTTATTTTTAAACCAAATCTTGTAAAAAGTGATAATCAGGATGTCTGGTCAGAATTATCACCTACGCTAATTAGAAAAAGACTCAGAGAGCCGACCTCCTAGATGATGATCCAGATCACCCTAAAAATTCTAATCACCCGTTCCTGGTCTCACTACAGAAATTTCCTGAAAATTGTATCCCAATCCGTCTATAACTTTTTGAGTTATGGTGCTAACAAACAAACACACAAACAAACCCTGGTAATTACAGAGTTATATGGTGTATATATACTATTAAAAGAGATAATCAGGATTAAAATTATGTATTCTGTACAAGATTTTAACATCTAAACCCAGGAAATGGTGTTAACTATCTATGGTACTATCTTTAAACATTCAACACTTGTTCAATACTATAAATCAGAAACCCATTTGTTGTTCAGCTCCAACAGAATGTAATTTTAGTAGTATAAGATGTTATGTAATAATCTTCAAAAGCTTATTCTGCAAAAACTACCAAAATTAAAACTGTATGCTACATTAAACAGTAGATGAAGGTTTAAATGCCAGTGTTTTGTTGACCCGAATGAATTACTTACAGAATAAAACGTACAATCTAAAGATCTTAAACTTTAACTAGCACACCAATATTTATCACAAATGGAATAAAATAAGACATTTAAATATTTGTAAACCATAAACAACACCCACCTAAGTAGTATTTGTATGATTGTCCTTAAGTGTGTGGACTCTCACTGACTGCAGCTCTCTCGTATTGTACCCAAATGCTCAAGGACCATCATCATTGTAAATAATATATATCTGAGGAGGTGAGGACTGTAGTTGTTTGCATTTTTACATGAAAAAACAGGTGCAGACTTGGTCATGTTCTTTACGGTAAATTTCAGCAGGCAAATGTTCATCTTAGCCGGCCACAAACGGAGGTCAGAGAGCCAGGTCAGCTGCAGAGGAGTGAACATCCAGCAGACTTTTTTTTTTAAAGGAACAATTGGATATTTATCAGTCTTTGTGTCATTTGATCAGAATCAGAATCAGAATCAGCTTTAATGGCCAAGTATGACACATACAAGGAATTTGACTCCGGCAACTTTTCTCTCCAGTACCGAACTTAAATAAGTGAAATTAAAAACGGAAATAAAAATAAATACAAATAAAAAATAAAGGATAATATATACACCAAACCAGAGTTATTGTGCAGTAAGTATATACAGCAGTGCAGAGTTTTAGTTTATTGTTCATGTGAGTGGACTCACACTCTGTGACTATTCAGAGTTCATCAGAGCGACAGCCTGGGGGAAGAAACTGTTCTTGTGTCGGGTGGTTTTGGCGTACAGCGCTCTGTAACGCCGGCCTGAGGGGAGGAGCCTAAACAGATTGTGGCCAGGGTGTGAGGGGTCAGTGGTGATTTTTCTGGCCCGCTTCTTGACCCTGGCCCGAAATAGGTCCTCAATGGAGGGAAGATCAGTACATATAATCCTCTCTGAGGACCTGACTGTTCTCTGCATGATGACTTAGCAAAAGGCTAGTTAGTTACTTAGGGCCATTGCGTCAGTGTTTAACCAGTGTAAAGCAATTGATTTGTGTTGCCTGGATGAAGTCAGACTGATTTCTGACAGTTCTTTCAAAAGACACTAATGAGAGCTTGCCAATTGAAAAGCTTGTTGTAGGGAGGACACCTGTAGTGAATGTGACCCCAAAAAACACATGAGGTCTTATCTAAAATATTTCTTCAGCTATGAACATGGGCTGGGAGTATCAGACTAAATACCCAGACAATTGCAGTACTGCGGCTGTCCATATTCCATTTTGTTTAATATGTGAGTAATCATCTTTGATGAGCCAGACCATTTGACTCACAATAACAAGTTAATAAGCGTTACTTTGGTCACATGTCACTTTGACTGGGTCAGAACAATCTGGTCATAATCTATTTTTACCTGTAAATTGGTAAAATGATGATGACATTGTGGTGGAAAACTTTATATTAAAAATCATCTGTTTTGTGTATTCAACTGTAACTCATAGTCACTGTGTGTTAAGTCTTTATTATTGTTGATCAGTCTCACTGAATGACGCTGTGGACTTAAGTCATGGTCAAATGGATAGATAGTAAAATTCCTGCTGTGTGCGTTGCCGTGGAGATGACCCTCTCAGAGTGAGCGACCTGACATCCTAAAAGATTGTGGCTTCCCAATCAGGCAGAAGACGCATCAGAGTCTCCAAGAGTTACCCTGAAGAAGTTTCTATCTATATGAAGCTGACAATTGTGAGGTTAACGAGATTAATAAAAAGCTGTGGTTGGTATTTTACATGTTCCAATGTAAATGTCTGTCCTCCTTGGCTTGATCAACCTCAGTCTCATTAAATCCTCCAAACATTAACAGAATCTTCTTTTATAATTTTATTTAAGAGTTTCTCCAGTAACAGCTTAGTACACAACATGGGGCTTTAAACCCACAACCCTAAGACTGAGTGTCTCGTGCCCTACCAACTGAGCTAGCCCAAACAATGCAATTGAATGATTTCTGATAAATATGAACATTTTGTTTGTAGTGGCCCGAATCTTCACTCTGCTACCACACTGGAGACTGGAAGTGCCACTTAAGCCAACGTATTTAAATTGAGGAACATTTCTCGTGTTTGTATACATAGATGCTGATGAAGTGGGATGGAGGGGGTGTAAACACAGCAGTTTTTTATTTAATTTATCTAAACATACATATGAAGGAAAAGTGTCAAAATTTCTAAACTGCGCATGTTTTCCAGCTAGACCATAGCAATGACTTTAAAAATGACTGTTTGAAATGTTGGATTGTGCACAGAAGCCACATATTCTGGTCATTTCCATTAAGAAAATGTTGTCAGATGGACTAAAGCATACTGGAGAGGTATTTAATCTTGCCTTGCTTTGAGACATGCAAAGAGACACTTCATCACTGTGACACGAAATCACAAGCACATATCACAATACATTTAATGGGACCAGCATTAGACAAGCAGAAACTAAAGGACTACAATGCCAAGCTACTGACGAGGTTTGTTTTTCAATTCCATAACTCTAAGGCTTGTAAATAAATCAACCAAGGCTGTTTTAACCTTACCTAACAGCAGTACCTTTACTTTGCTTGAGCAGCACCTGGAAGGGTGAACTTCTCACTTCTAAGAATATTTAAGATACAAGATAAAACTAACAACTATATCTCCGACTAATTAAACTCTTTTCACACATTGTAGTTTATTTAAAACTTTCAAATCCAAGCAAATTACAAATCTATTGTTTTCCTATTACGGTTTTTGCTTATTTCTTATTGTTCTGTTTCCAAATTAAATATCAACAGAAGCCTAGAAGCAGAAATGGACTGCACCACAAGAATCTTTTACTAATTTGTATTCCAGTCACAGACTTTCAGTAATCTTATATCCTCGTCTAAAGCCTTGTTGACATGTTTTTTTTGTTTCTGTTTTCATGGTTTCTTTTTGTTCCATTGTTTAAACCAGCTTTAAATTGTAGTGCATGTTTCACAGAGTATGTTGCAAATTTGTCTCCTAAGTTGTCCTTGAGTATTTCCCCAGGTAATAGACCATCCACAGTTATTGTATGCCTGCTAAAGATGAATAAAAAGCCTTAAAATAATTTCTTCTTTGATGCAGTAGCATATATTCTTGAACAAAAATATTTTATTTTTCTACAATAATTCCTTCAGTCAAAAATTACCCTATTTTGTTTTTAATGTTACCCTATTTTGTTTTGAATGTTGAAAAATGATCCTGTCCCCGCTTTTAACATCTAGGTAAATTTTTGTAGATATTTTTCTGGATTTTGGGGGCATGTGCGATATGTAAGCCCTTTACCATCTAAAGACAGGAAGAGGTTTAGGCAGAAGCTTAAAATCTCTGTTGAAGGCCAAATCAAAGTTATTCGAAGCTCAAATCAGATCTGGGAAAAAAAGACTTTGATTTGCTTGTGTCCTGGTCACAAATCTGCTGGGGAGACAATAGCTGCTTTTGGAAGGAGATCCTCTAATTGTGCGTTTACACCGCACGCTTGACCAATGTGACGAAACCGCCTGTTTAAGTGCACATAGGAACAAAATACAACAACACCACATTCAAATTGCCCTTAGGTGTGAGTGTGTGTGTGCATGGTTGTTTGTCCTGTCTGTCTCAATGTGGCCCTGTGATGGACTGGCGACCTGTCCAAGGTGTACCCTGCCTCTCGCCAGTTGACAGCTGGAGATAGGCACCAGCCCCCCCCGCGACCCATTGAGGATTAAGCGGTTCAGAAAATGGATGGATGGATGGATATAAACAATAGATGTTCACACACTAAAATTACGAATAACTGAACAGCAGTACAGCATTTTAAAATAATACCTTGTAAAAATTATCTCTCAGTCACTGAAAGCAATCTGAATGTAACACTATGCTAAAAATAATCTCTCAATCACGGACAGAAATATTAAAGCAGCTGTACTAAATATTAGATCTCTATCAGGGAAGTTTCTCCTAATCAATGATTACATCATTACACATGATATACATGCTCTATTTCTCTCAGAAACTTGGCTAGATGAAAATACAGAACACACTGTACTAAAAGAGACTTGCCCAACTGATTATCACTTCATTAGTGAGACGAGGAAAAACAAAAGTTGTGGTAGTCTTGCTGAAATCTTCCACCAATCACTAAACTTCAAAAAAGGTATCAATAGGCGAGTTCAGCACCTTTGCATATTTAGCTACTGAAACAATTGAACCAAACAAAGTCCTATTTGTGAACATATACAGACCACCAAAACCTAACACAAACTTTTTAACTACTTCAATGACTCGTCGCAATCTGCTGGGATTCCTTACATAGAAAACTTTTAACTCATTGGATTGTTTATGTAATTGTATTGAAATTACTTTTGTTGTAAAGTGCCTTGAGATGACATTTGTTGTGAATTGGCACTATATACATAAAAGTGAATTGAATTGAATCTTTTCTCTACAATATATCTAGACTATGAACAGATAGCAATTGTGTGAGAGTTCAAAATTCATACTGACAAGCCCCAAGATAGCGGAACAAAAGCACTAAATGACACCCTTCATAACTTTGACCTAACCCAACACATTAATGAGCCAATGCACAACCGAGGACACACTCTGGACCTACTTATTAGCAAAGACTTAAATATCTCTAACATTGCCACAACTGATATTGTTTTTCTGACCATTTCTTCATCTCATTTGAAGGCACCATCCTAGCCAACATATCTAATCAGAGTAAGACCACTATTAAAAAAACGCCTCCTTTAAGAAAACTCAATTGGACACTTTAAACTGATCTACAATCCTACATCACCAACATCCACCAACACACATTCATTAAACAAACTGATAGATAATTTTCTATCCAACATCTCGGTCACGATGAATAGGTTTGCGCCACTTAAGGTTAAAACTGTGTCTAGTATAAAGAAGTCTCCGTGGAGAAGCGACCCACTGGTATGCAAAGAAAAAAGGAGTGCCGGTGCGCCAAGAGAAAATGGCGGAAAACTCGTCTCCAGGTTCATTATTAGATATATAAAGAGAGACTGAACAAGTACCAATTAACCTTGAAGGATTCAAGGGAATCATTCTTTTCTGAGATTATTCACAGAAACAACAATAATGCTAGGATATTATTTAGCTACTCCTAGCTCCTAGCTACTCCTCCAATGATAGTGCCCCCTGAACTAAAACTCCACCAGGGCCTGTAATGAATTTGCCAGCTTCTTTAATGAAATTATCTTTAACATCACAAGGTCAATCAGTACATCAGCTCGAACCCCAATACCAACTTTGAGCCCAATTAACACCCATGCAGAGAAAATGACTTATTTCCAAACAATAAATCAATCGAGCTTTGATGAAATTATTGAGAAACTAAGCTCTGGTAACGGCTACTTGGATATCTTACCAACAGGTTTTCTTAAGAAGCTCTTCCAAGCATCAGGGGGGATCTGATCCAAATAGTTAACTCATCCCTCCTATCAGGTGTTTTCCCCAAAGACTTAAAAAAAAGCAGTTATCAAACCAATACTTAAGAAGAAGAACATAGACAGTACGTTGATGCAAAACTACAGACAAACCTTTAATCTCCCATTTATGAGTAAAATTATTGAAAAAAGTATTTTCCAGCAGTTAAACAGCTTCCTAGTAATGAACAACCACTTTGATATTTATCAATCTTGTTTTTGTAGGCACCCCAGCACAGAGACAGCCCTCGTTAAGGTTTTCAATGACATCCGTACAAATAGTGACCATGGTAAAGCTACAGTACTTGTACTATTAGACTTCAGTGCGGCGTTTGATACCATTGATCATGATATATTACTGGAACATCTAGAGAGCTGGGTCGGACTCTCTGGTACGGCACTGTATTGGTTTAAATCCTCCCTTAAGAACAGCAACTTCTTTGTATCACTTAACCAATTCTCATCACACAATACAGAAATGACATGCGGGGTCCCTCAGGGCTCCATCCTAGGGCCCCTCCTATTTATCATCTACATGCTTCCACTAAACCAGATTACAACTACCAATAATGTTAACTATCACAACTACGCTGATGACAATCAACTTTATATCTCAATGTTACCAGATGATGTTGAACCCGTCGAAATCCTCAATAAATGCATTGAGCAAATTAACAACTGAATGTCCCATAATATCCTCCAACTGAACAAAAACAAAACTGAAGTACTTATCTTTGAACCCAAAAAACATAGACTATATATCAGTAATCACATTAAACAGGTCCAACTAGAAACTACCAACCAGGCCAGAAATCTAGGTGTAGTAATGGACTCAGACCTGAACCTCCAGGGTCACATGAAGGCCATTACAAGGTCAGCTTTCTATCACATGAGGAACATTTCTAGGATTAAAGGAATGAGGACACAAGGAGACCTAGAAAAAATCATCCATGCATTTATCTCCAGCTGCCTTGATTACTGTAACAGTATCTTCTTAGGTCTACCTAAAAAAATCTATGAGAAAGCTGCAGCTGATCCAGAACGCTGCTGCTCGTGTTCTCACTAGAACCAGGAAAGTAGAACACATCACCCCTGTCCTCAAGTCCTTACACTGGCTCCCTGTAGCTCAGAGAATAGACTTCAAAGTGGTTTTAATAGTTTATAAATCATTGAATGGGTTAGCACCACAGAACATTAGAGATATGCTATCACAGTACAGACCACATAGATCACTCAGATCCTCCAGCTCTAGTTTACTGATATTCCCGAGAACCAGAACCAAACATTTGGAAGCAGGTTTCAGTTTCTATGCTCCTTACATCTGCAACAAACTACTGGGAGAATGCAAAGCTAAAGAGACACTGAACTATTTTAAGTCTAAAATTAAAACCTACCTTTTTATAATTGCCTATGAATGACTGATCCTATTATTGCTTTTTTTTAACTTGCTTCTCTCTAATTTTTATTCTAATTAATGTCTTGATTATTGTCTTATTGTAAATGCTTTCTTGTATTTTAATCATCAAAGTGATTTATGCTGTGTTCCAATTTTAATTATGTAAAGCACCTTGAATTGCCTTGTGCTGAAAGTTTACTATACAAATAAAATTCCCTTGCCTTGCCTTGATTTAATAAATATATTTAAATGGTTTAATCTCTCTAATACCTTGACCAGGGATTGTCAATTGAAATCTTTAAGCAGGCTAGAGTTTATTAAACTTTTTCTTTTTGTTACTTGGTAATTCAGATTCAGATTATAAATGTAATGCTTTTGAAATGAACAGTGATCAATGTTACATGTCAATGTACGTCAATGTATGACTTTGTTCTTTGTCTTGTCTTCAAATCATTCTAGTACTTCATCATTATTCCTTGTCCCCTTTGGTCGGCAGTGCAAACTGAGATGTCAGCAAACACCTCATCGACTGAGACATTAAGAAACTGTTTCCTCCATCTGTCCAGTCCTTTCATAGGGTCGCTCACAGTCATCTATATTTTGATGATTCCCCTTTTTGTCTTTGTCCTCGTTGTTGATTACCAGCGATGGAGGAAGCAACGTTCTTGTACAACATCAAGCCATATTAACGTCTTCACATATAACACGGTTGTTCTGGACCTTCTATGTGTCTTAGGAACCAGCCTAATGTTTTTCAGCTCTTTAGTTGAGGATCCAGACCTCTGGGTTGCTGGTAGTGGGCTTTTTATAATTTTCTCTACTGGACATATGCTGTTTCACCTCCTCACCTGCATCGAGCGCTACCTGGCTGTTGTGCATCCAATCTCTTACCTGCGCCTGAGAGGATCAGCTGGTGTCAGGATTAGAACCATTACCATTGGATGTGTTTGGCTGGTGGCCTTTGTCACAATGGTTATAACAAGCTGGTTCAATGTTCCATTTTTGACCATTTCTTTCATGTTGCTGTCCTTAACAACTGTAACTTTCTGCTTCTGCAGCCTCTCTGTTCTCTGTGTTCTGATTCGTCCAGGGCCAGGCAAAGGTGGTAGGAACAGGGAGGGGGCTAACCAATCAAAGCAAAAGGCTTTCCACACCATGGTCATCGTTACAGTAACTCTTACACTGAGGTTCATAACCAACCTGATATTCTCAGTAATACAGGCTTTTTCAAAGCTCTATGGATACATTTATTGTTACGTAGGATTTTCTTCAGTGTGGTTCTTTATTCCCAGCAGCCTGGTGTTACCTCTGCTCTTCCTGCAGAGGGTGGGGAAACTTCTAAGCCTGTAGGCATAAACCAGATTAACCAATAGGTGTTGAATTCTCAAATCATTATTGAATTATAATTCTTAGATTGTAATTTTCCTAGTAGATGCTTTGACTGTAGGAGAACATTGATTAAACAAGAAGTCTGCCTTGTTAGGTTTTTGTACACACATTCCTGCACTGGACACGGTTAAGGTTGGTCACTGGGCATATTGGCAGCGAACCAGGCAACCCACAAGCTGGAATGATGTTTTTATTGTAACTACAACCTAAATAAACTAGATTTTGCTATCATGCTCATGTTCCATATCCAACCTTCAATGAGCATTCAGTTATGTCATCAAACAGTGATGGACAGAAGGGGGAAAGCTACATTAAACACTGCGTTATATTTTAAATTTTTACAGATGGTTGTTCTTATATAGGGACCATATTTAAAAGTCTAAAGCTGGAGAATATATGTCTTAGAATAAGGCATACTGGTCAGGTGAGAGAGAGAGGTGGGGGACTACTTAACTGTGTAAGTTTTCAATTTCTTTCCCTTTTAGTTCAAAGTAAAATATTTTAGATGCAGATTATGTAAAAAATTATATTTCCAGTATTATGCAGGTTTAAGAAAGGTTTAACATTTTCGAAAATAGAGCTGAATGACAAAAACCCTAAAAACTTTTTTTCTTCAACATGGTTGCATGTTTTAGATGATTTTTATGTGCAAAGCTGCTGTTTTTTTCTTACCCTCAGATGTCTTAAATGTATTTGCATCAGGATCAGTATGACTGAATGCATTAAAGCAGAGCCACAATATTCCACTTTAGTGCATCAAGGTAGAAATCACTGTACATCATCATAATCCAAATGTTGTCAACATGTTGATTCAATCTTTATCCAAATTTTATTTAAATTATGTCAAGTATTGTTGTCTAATGAAAATTGTATTAATCTTGATAAACAAATTATAAAGCAGCAGGTTTTATGTGTATGGTGGTAACATTTTGGTCCAAATTTTGGATGTGTGGATGATAATTTGTAAAGTTTTTTGGTTTCAATTTGTGTACCTTTTTTCAGATGCTCATTGAACAAAGTACACGTTAGCTGCTAATGTTTGTAGATTAGAAATCTGAATTATGTATAAAAGCCTTTAGCCACACTGACCTGCAGTATGACATGGGGTTATAACTCAGAGGGAAATTAAATCATGAGATGCTTTTACAATATAAAAAAACTGCTGTCCATCATTATGACACACATATACATAGTTGTATAAATGATTTCCATTGGATGCCAGCAGACACACAGCCAAGAGGAGCAGAGGAAAAAGCAGCACTGGGAGCCACGCTGACGAGGTGTGTGTGTGTGTTTTTTTTAACAAAGTTTCTGAGGTTTCTTTTAACACTTTAAATAAAAACCTTATATTTCTGTTGGAACTACTTAAGGAGCATGCTAAATTACTTCTGTATGTAATGTTAGGGAAAAAATCATATGTAATTAAGATTTGTTTATTTATTCTCTGTTAAGGGGCATCTGGGACATGAGGACCTAGGAAGAAAACAAAAGTAATTTGTGTGTTTTTTTTATAATAATTTATCAGAGTAGCTGAACAGACGTTGTATGAGGAATATGAGAAGGAGATTTTGTTTTTTTTGTTTTCTTCACTCTGTCCCTCCATGTTGGCAGACAGGTTAAATTAAAGACTAAAACGCCTAAACCACTTGGTTTTATTTTTATTTATGAAGAACCTTTTTTTAAACCACAACAGTAAAGAAGAGCTTTTTGATGATAATATCTTATTTTAGACAGTAAAAGTAAATAAAATTATTTACAATTAACACATTTAGGCCAAAGAAATGCATATTTCCAAATACATTTATAAAACTTTTAAAATCACAGCTTACTGTATGTAATGTAGGCAATGTTAGTGCTATTAACAGAGAATAATATTTATTTTAAGTTTCCATTGACCTCTAAATGGCAGAATCAAAAAACACCATTAGAACAACAAAAACTAAACTTTAGGGTTGTCTTTGGTGGATTTTTTATTTAAAACACAGTTTTTCTTCTTTTAGTAAAATAATTAAAAGTTATTAAAGTAGCCACAAGTTGTCCTCATGTAAGATTAATGATACTTTAAAATATTATTGCTGAAGTACAAGTAAAATGTACAGAGAAGATGTGTAAACTACTGTTCAAAAGTTTAGGTAGTTGTGAGAAAATGCTGTAAACAAAGAATGCTTTCAGAAATATAAATGCTGATTGTTTTTTTAAATCAATTTAGAAAATGGAAAGTGAGCAACTGGAAGAAAAATTTAAGATCAATATTCTGCCTTCAAACCAACATCAATATTATAGATATATTATAGTCAGGTGTATGTATGTTTGAAACGCAGTCATTAATTGAAACAGAAACAGCTGTGTAGGAGACAGCTGGATGAGGATGACAATTGGATGAGGAACATCCAAACTCTACTACTATAGTGAGGTTGTATAAGATAGTTTCATGTCATGGCAAGATTTAGCACAGAAAAAAAAGGTAGTAGTTATACTGTATCAGCAAGGTCTCTACCAGACAAAGATTTCAAAGCAGACTGGAGTTTCAAGATGAGCTGTTAGAGCTCTTTTGAAGAAGCATAAAGAAACGGGCAACGTTGAGGGGCGTAGACGCAGTGGTCAGCCAAGGAAACTTAATGCAGTAGATGAAAGATACATCAAGCCTGTTACCCTTCGAAATCGGAAGACGTCCAGCAGTGCCATCAGCTCAGAACTGGCAGAAACCAGTGGGATCCAGGTACACCCATCTACTGCCTAGAGGAGTCTCCATGGTCTCCATGGAAAAGTTGCAGCCAAAAAAACATAATTTCAACCTTAAAACAAGGTCACGCAACTCAAGTATGCATGTAAACATAGGAAGTGGGGTACATAACAATGGTAACAGGTGCTCAGGACGGATGAGTTGAAATGTGAAATATTTGATTGTAGCAGAAGGTAGGTCATATGTTGAAGGGTATGACTGGCCCCAAATTTATTCTGCAGAAGTACAGCAACCCCAAACAGCCAAAGTCATTAAGAACTTTCTGAACATTACGACCGTGGCTCAGGAGTTAGGACTTCAGACAGTGTCTGGCATCCTCGCCTCTGTCAGTGCGCCCCAGTGCAGCTGTGGCTGCAATGTAGCTTGCCATCACCAGTGTGTGAATGTGTGCGTGAATGGGTGAATGACTAAATGTAATACGAGGCACTTCGGGTTCCTTAGGGACTAAGTGAAGCACTGTACAAGTACAGACCATTTACCATTTTTCAAGTTAAAAAACAACAAGAAGTCCTTAAAGTGATGGTATGGCCCCCACAGAGGCCTGATCTCAGCATCATGGAGTGTGTCTGGGATTGGATGAAGATAAGGAAGGATATTAGGAAGACTACATCCAGAGAACATCTGTGGTTAGTTATCCAAGATGTCTGGAATCAACTACCAGCCGAGTTCCTTCAAAAACTGTGTGAAAGTGTACCTAGAGGAACTGATGCTGTTTTAAAGACAAATGGTAGTCCCACCAAATATAGAAATATACGATCAAGGCTTTTATGTTTGAAAGCATACACCACTTTTTACACTGTCTTAAATATTTCCACAGTACTGTACTTCTAGACCTGCCCACCCCAGGGAGCCACATTTATGTGATCTCTTCCATCTCTAGAAGCACCTGTGAGTGAACATTTGTCCACATTTAACGGTAAAATAACAAAAGCATTCAATGTAAAGTCTCATTGCTGATTCGAATGTTTTCAGAAATGGCCTGCAATAGCGCTTTTACAGTCAGAGGACCAAAAAGTACCTTAAACTATATTCAGTTATTCACCTATTCATGCGTACATTCAGACGGCAGTGTCAAGCTACTACATTGTAGCCATGTAGCGGGGATTTGAACCAGCAACCCACTGATTAATGGACAAATTCCTGAGCCACGGTCACCCCTGAATGGTTTCCATTTTTTTCCTCCTACTATGTCTTTCATCTCATCTTGCAGAAGAAGATGGCTGCCAATTCCTCCCTCCATTCTCCAGTTCAAAGCTGTTACTCTCCACAGATGACTTTCTTCACCTCAGTTAGGTTGGTGCTCTACATCTTGATGATCCCTCTGTTGGTTTTTGTCCTCGTTACTGGTGTACAGCGATGGAGGAGACAAACTTCCAGTCCTCATATCGATATCTTCACCTACAATGTTGTGGTCCTGGACCTCCTCGGTATCTCAGGAACCTGCTTTATGTTTTTTGGCGGCACTGCTGTTAACCCAGATATAGAATACATGGGAAGCGGTATGTTCGGCATTTCCTCAACTGGTCATCCCATGTTTCACGTCCTCACCTGTATTGAGCGGTACCTGGCTGTTGTGCATCCTGTCTACTATCTGCAGCTGAGAGGACCAGCAGGTGTCAGGACAAGGAACATCATCATCGGATGTGTTTGGCTGATCTCTGTTGGTTTGATGTCTCTGTCTATGTGGTTAGGGGTATCATTTGTAACACTGTCGTTCGTGTTGCTGTCTGTCACATGTGTGGCTTTCTGTTTCTGCAGCGTCTCTGTTCTCTGTGCTCTGATTCGTCCCGGGCCAGGTGAAGGATGCAGGACTAATCGATGTAGCAACCAATCAAAACAGAGGGCTCTCCACACAATGGTTATAATAACGGGAATCCTTTCACTGAGGTTTACTAGCAGTCTTGTCAACTCTATTGTACTAACACTTTCCAATCCCTTTGGATACATTTTCTGTGCCGTGGGTTTCTCTTCAGTTTGGTTCCTGTTGCCCAGCAATCTGGTGTTACCACTGCTCTTTCTGCAAAGAGTGGGAAAACTAAAAGTCTGTGGACACAAAGCAGACAATACAGCTTGAAGTGACCTGTTGCTGAGGCATGCTAAGCCCCACCCTCCTTAGTTACTGCTGATAACAGCTTATTTCATGTTTGAAATGAGAGCATTCAGTGTCAAACAATCCCTAAAGAAGCTCTTGACAACATTTGGAGGTAACAACAATTGATAACTTTGACGAGCATTCAGAATTGTCAGCATCATGCCTGAAAGAATAATGTATAAAGTAGAACTTCATAAAAATAACCTAAAATCAGAAGTATAGTATATATACATTGACAAACCATATTTGTGCCTTGAAATAAAAGTACAAGCCAAAAAACTGCAAAAGGGTCCCAGGTCCCCTTGCTTCTCTATTGGAGCGAGAAGACAACAATGTGTGTGTTTTTTTTCCAGGAAACTGGTAGTTGAATGCTATTGTTTCTTTAACATAAAAATTATCACTGAAATAAGACTTTAGTAACCTTCAGATAAATGCAAAACAGAGGGATTATAGTGGAAGCACTTTGCCATTATCTATTGGTCAGAGTTATATCTTTATTTATATATTTAGCTAATATACTAATTAAATACATACCTCTCTATCTTTTGTCTCAGCTATTCCTAAATTTGCGCTCCTTGGCGGAAATGATAAACTGATGACATAAATATTATGTCAAAGTAAAACTGATACGGTGTCACAGTACCTCTGTTCTACCTCTAGATACTGTCCATATGCACGGTCTTGCATTCGGATTTTTACATTACAGTTCTTACATTTAGCGCAGTGAGGTACATGATTTTTTAATCACTAGCTATTCAATAAAATATCTATTTTTAATAGATTTTGAACCTGTCAGCCAATTTTAATCACGAGACAGAGCAAAGACTGAAGAAAATGTTCTTCACATTCAAAAACTTCTTCCTGGGACTGAAGTTTCTGAAACATTGAGGTATTGCAGAAGTCTTATATGTTTATTTTTATTTTCTGTACATGTTTTTTAACGTTTAAAAATTTTACATAATAAAGTGTTTCATTGATTTATTCACCAAATACTGAGAGGAAGCAGCAGTTTCCAGCTTCAAATGAGACCAACATCACACCATTTACTCCTTTTCATTTATTTAAATCTGTGTTCAATCAATTCTTTACAACTTGTGTCATTACTTTTATCACCATGGTGGAGAGTTTTATTGATGTCAACTCTGCTTTACATAGAAGATGAAGTTTAATGACGCTGTTCTGGAAGGGGAAGTTATTGAAATGAGGTTCTGTGGAGTTATCAGCACTCAGCTTCTGAATAACAATTGACAGGGCTGATTTGTGACGTCATCATTATGTATTCCCTGTGGCAAACGCAAAGCATTTTAGGAATCCACAGAACAAACATAATGGATTTAGGTTTAGGCGGTATGGTCCGACAATGTTTTCTCTAGCCCACTGCATTTTGTAGGATTATATTCTGTTTTTCAAGTGAATTTTTCATTATTTTCATGCCAGAACACTAGCTTGCTATGCCAAACATACCCATAATTCTTTGCGTTCTAATGACGTTGCCGCCCAGTTGGTCACATGTCTTTACCAAAACTATGCAGGTGGCAATCAGCCCATCCAAACCCTTAGTGAATGCATTCAGCAAATCAATAACTGGATGTCCCATAATTTATTTTTGGACCCAAAGAAGAACAATCAGTAGAGTGTACTGATTAGGCTCAGAACCTAGATGTAATGATGGACTCAGAACCAAACCTTCAAGGTCACAAAAAGACAACAAGAAGGTCCACCATCTATCACCAAAAGGACATTTCTAGGATTAGAAGCAAAGGGACGTTGCTCAAAGAATGGACTTTCTTTACTATTGTATTTTATGCTTTTCATGCTTTATTCTTAATTGTTGTTTTTACTTTCTCTAATGTTGTATTCTATGATTGTCATTATTTAATCATGTATCATATATTTTGTTTGTTTCTTCATCACTGAATCATGAACAGCAACTTGAATAACCCTGATGTTAAAAATCTGCTATACCAATAAAATTACCTTGGCTTGCCTGGAATCAGGTGATCAAGATCTTCAATGTCCCCCCCCTGAATCACATCACTTCCATACTCTTCACAAACAGAATAGGATGATATTTTTATTACATTTTAAGTCTAAAAGTGATCTATAAGGAAATTAGAAGCACATATATTAAGTATAAAATCTTAAGGTGAAATTTTTTAACTTTTTGTTACAGAACTCTCTGCTTAAAAGCTGCCAGTGCAAAGAAAGCTCTGCCATGGTGGCAGTTCTTTGAATGGCTCATCAGTAAATGTCCAGGACTGTTCGTCATTGAAGCTAGCTCTCTCACCTTTAGTGTATGATGTTGTTCTTACAGATGAAATACTCAGAGTAGTAACTTCTTCACATGTCAAACCATCTCGTTGAAAGGTTTAAAAAGGAGATATTTTGGTGGAAGGGGAAAAAGCAAACGGGCACAGTTTTTTTCTGAAAATGTCAGTCAGTTAAAACACAGCATTATAAACAAAACACTTAACTTTGAAATGTAAGGTAATAAGTTTAGCCTACCACAGTGTACCCTGTGTACCCTGACCACAGTGATGAGAAAAGCATGTAGCGATACATAAGTTGCATGCTTACCTTCAAATAAGAAGCTCACATTTAAAAGTAAAACAAAATTCCACCTGTATTCTTTATCTTTAAAACTTTCTTTTATTTTTTTCAGTGGCTCATTATCTTTTGTCTTCATCCTCAGTTGTTGAAGTAAACTGAGATGCCCACCATCACATCTTCCTATACCTCGCTCCACTCTCTTTATGTTAGCTGCTTTTCTCGCGAGACCAGATGGATCATGGCAAGCCTGTTAGTCGTCTACGTATTATTCATGCCTCTCTTTGTCTTCGTCCTGATCGTGGGTTATCAGAGATGGAGGGAGCAACACCTCAGCTCTCAGCACAATTCTTCCAGCCATGTCGACGTCTTCCACCTACAACATGGCGGTCATGGAACGGTTTGGTGTCTTAGGGATCTTCTCAATATTTTTCGGCCTCATAGCTGGAAACTCATCTGTGGTGACAGCAGGTAATTTCCTTTTGTGCATAATCACAACTGGACATATGCTGTTTCGCCTCCTCACCTGTGTGGAGCGCTACCTGGCTGTCGTGTATCCCATCTTCTACCTGCAGCTGAGAGGATCGGCTGGTGTCAGGATGAGAAACCTCACCATTGGATGTGTTTGGCTGATCTCCCCTGTCGTTATGTGCCTAACGTTTTGGTTACGAGTTCCATATGAAACCACGTCTTTCGTGTTCCTGTCTTTCACATCTGTGGCTTTCTGCTTCTGTTTCGTTCGGGGCCAGGCGAGGGCGGTAGGAAAGGTGTTCTTACTGACCAGTCAAAGCTGAAGGCTTTCCAAACTATGGTCATCATAACATGAAGTCTCTCGATGAGGTTCATCAGCACTCTGATTGCATTTATATTAAAAAGCATCTCTGTGCCCAATGGATACATATTTTGTGTTGCAGGATGGGCTTCAGTGTGGCTTTGTGCCCAGCAGTGTGGTGTTACCTCTTCTATTTCTGCAAAGGGTGGGAAAACTAAAACTCTGTTGACAAAAACCAGCAAAGAAACACAAATGTGGCAAACATTCAGTGGATTTTACTACTTAAATTACCTAATGTGAGATTGTCAACCCAGGATATGGCACAGCTGCATTCAGACTTTATTGTTAGCAATTTACAGCCTTCAATTTTTTGGTAATCATCTTTCAAAATCTGTCTTTTATATAAACTAACATCCTGTAATAACATAAAGTATTTCTTTATGTTGAGAATTCCACATACAAATTTACCCAAAGCAAAGGTGTCCTTTCTCTGCTGTCATTTTATCTAATTATTTTCACAATGCTTAATCACTTTTGCACATTTTACTACAATCGTAGATGATGGAGAGTGCCAGGATAGAAAAAAAGAAAAAAACTGTTGACAGGAATTTCTGCCAAAAAATACTAAACCTAACATATTTCCAAGAACGAACTTGGAATTTTTCCTCAGGAAAAATCATACATTTGTAAGAGGAAACTCAGATTAAAGGCATATTTTTATTTAAATATATATAAGATATTTTTCATTGTAAACTCGGAAATTCGCAGGAAAATTTTTGACTTGCAAATTATTGACTTTTCTAGATTATAGTTTCTTCTTTAAATTATAATAAATTAGTCTCAACAGGTTAGATTTTTTTGTCTGGAAATATACTCCAAAAATATATTTCTTCTGTGTACAATGGCCCTAATACTATGCTGTAGTTTTATACGTCCAGATTTACTTTTACTAATTACAAAAATGTTAGAATTTGAAAAGACTATGGCCGTAATGTTTTTTTTTTTCACTTGAAAACAGAGACCAACACAAAACAATATTTTTTTTGCCCATCAACTGTCTGACAATTAATAAAACAATGTTTTAAAATCACAAAAAAAACCAAATAAATCAATTTTGGTCTGATAAAAGGATGTCTCAGTCTTCATAAAAAAGCCTTACAGTTTAATTCATTTTGGATTAACATATGTTTTGTTGGTCTAGAAAATAATTTTAGCCTAATCTCAGGAAGAAGAATTAGAAAATCCTTGCTGTATTTAGCGAAGTTTTTGAAATATATATTTTGAATTCAGAGTTCCTGGATGTTTTTGACCCTAGCAAATACAATTTTAAAGTAAAAGAAAAATAATAAGTGTTGAACCAAACATTTTCAAATTAAGAATATTAATTTATCAGCTCCATTTGCTGGACAACCAACTTTGTAACATTCTTGAAACAAAATTATTCCAAGGGCCACACTTTTTCATCCCAGGTAAAGATTTTTACCTGTTCAGAGTCACTTCTCTAGGTCATTGAAAGCTGGAGATGGGAACCACCCCTTAATGACTCTTTAAGGCTTAGAATTAAATGTATGGATGCTATGATATTCAAAATAAGGGAGTCTATTACTGCTCTACTTCTGGCATTAAAGGATAAAATAACATACACATAATTATATATTATTGTAAAGTTATACAGCAAATTTTTTGGGTTACTATATAATTTGTTCTAAGGAATGGGTCTTAATGTGAAGACTTTGAGTCCATTTATAAAACATTGAGTTTTCTCATGTAGCTCGGGTTTTAAATATTGTGTATTTATAGCAGTTGTTTCAGACTCTCATCCTTGAAGTCCAGTTTTCTTCAACTTTAAGATGTTTTACCTGAAATGATGCACCTGAGCTGGATGTCTTCATAACCTTCTGACCCTGAGTTGAAGTTCTACAGAGTTCTGCTTATGAATCGACTGATTTATTTGTATCGAAGGAGGCCCTGAATACTAGTCCTCAAATTACATCAGTTTGGGACCCCATTGCACAGAGATAAAGTGTGTACAATTTATTTTATGTTATGGCACTAAGAAAGTTGCTTTTTGTTTTGTATTTTGTGTATTGTGTGTAAACCTTTATGAGTGTACAGTGTCTGCAACGTGTCGCATGACATTGAAAAAACAATATCATCCTGAATTTGTTGTAAACTTTTGTTAACAGATACAGTTAGGTCCAGAAATAATTGCAATGACACAAGTGTTGTAATTTGAGAGTATTCACATCCAAACTGGAGAAAAGGTTTAGGAATTACAGCTCTGTAATACATAGCCGCCTCTTTGTTAAGGGTTCAAAAGTAATTAGACAACTGACTTAGGAGGCTGAAAAAAATAAAAAGGCTGCATGGACTCTTCTCTTGTTAACCTGTCATCAATTAGGCATCTAAAAGATCTGGGGTTGATTCCAGGTGTGGTGTGCATTTGGGAGCTATAGCTGTGAACACACAATATGCCATCAAAGTAGCTCTCAATGGAGGTGAAACAGGCCATCCTGAGGCTGAAAAAAGAAGAAATCCATCAGAGGGAGCAGATATGCTAGGAGTGGCCAAATCAACAGTTTGGTACATTCTGAGAACAGAGTGCACTGGTGAGCTTTGGAACTCTGAAAGGCCTTGGACGTCCACAGAAGACGACAGTGCTTGACAATCGCAACATCCTTTCCATGCAGAACCCCTTCACAGCATCCACTCAAGTGAAGAACACTCTCCAGGAAGTAGTTGTATTATTATCTAAGTCTACCATAAAGAGAAGACTTTGTGAAACTACATACAAAGGATTCACCACAAGGTGCAAACCATTAATCAGCCTTAAAAAATAGAAAGGCTGGAAATAACTTTGATAAAAAAATACACCTATAGTAGCCATCCCAATTCTAGAACAGCATATTTGGACTGATGAGACTAAGATCAACCTGTACCAGAATGATGGGAAGAAGAAAGTTTGGAGAATAATTGGAACAGCTCATGATCCAAAGCACACCACATCTTCTGCAAAACATGGTGGAGGCAGTGTGATGGTACGGGCCTGCATGGCTTCCAATGGCACTGTGTCACTTGTGTTTATTGATGATGTGACAAAAGACAGAAGCATGCAGTGTATAGGGACATACTTTCTGCTCAGATTAAGCCAAATGCAACACAGTTGATTGGACTTCACAGTATGGTTAATGACCCAAAACATACTGCAAAAGCAACCCAGAAGTTTTTGAGGCAAAGAAGTGGAAAGTTCTCCTTTGGCCGAGTCAATAACCAGATCTCAACCCAATCTAACATGCATTTCCCTTGCTCTAGACAAAACTTAAGGTAGAAAGACCAACAAACAATCAGAAAGGGAAGACAGCTGCAGTAAAGGCCTGACAAAGCATCATGAAGGAGGAAAACCAGCGCTTAGTGATGTTCATGGGTTCCAGACTTCAGGCAGTCATTGCCTTCAAAAGATTCTCAACAAAATATCGAAAAGTAACATTTTACTTAGGTTTATGTTTATTTGTCCAATTACTTTTGAGACCCTGAAATCAGGAGCATTGATACAAAAATAGACATAATTACATGTTTATTATTACTTTTGTTAAACCCCTTGAATTAAACCTTAAAGTCTGCACTTCAATTTAGAGCCCAAATCATAAAGATTTTGTCACTGTCAAAATATTTCTGGACTTAACTGTACATTTTGTAACACAGGTGTCTGCATGCAATGAAATTATGTATGCAGAAGTTTCAGTTACATAAAGATGCAATGCTGGAATCATTTTAATCAAAGGCATATATTCTTTAATAAAAGATTTACAACAGTGTGATGAAATACTGATTTACTGATCAAGTAATTGCTGGCTGCAGCTTTTGAATTTAACCACCAGCTTGTTAATCTATGTATTAAGCAATATTTGCTATACCAGACTATCACTCTTTATCTGAAGAATGAATTATTTTACCATTGTATTGAATCAATCCACACCAAAAGATCACAGAGATTTTTTCTCAAGTTTAAAGAATTTATTACAGATTGTTAAATATTTCAAAAGCAGCATATTTCACAATATATTCAATCTAGTCTAAATGAAACTATGCTACTGTTCTAAATGGATGCATCCATTTTATCAGAGAGAGGATAATATGGCAGGTGGAAGGCAAAAATCAAAACAAACTGATATCACAGGAAAACCAGCTTGTGTGCGTCCGTAGTGGGCGTGTGAAGGGGAAAAAAGGGGAGCAGACAGGCAAGTGCCGATAATCAACAATGCATGCGATCAACCCAGGAAAGACAAAGAGAACAACATGGTCTAACTAGTTAGCTTTAGCTAGTTCTATGGCTGGACAAAGGAATCATCTTTAGACAATGACCGCCTCTTTTCCAGCTTTTCCTGAGTTACAGCTCCAAAAAAATCCCGCTTGTGGAAATCAAGCATTCACAGCAAACAAACAGAAAATAGGCCAAATACTGCTTCTGCTTACAAATAAAATGAAAAAAAGGTAACTATTAAACAAATGCATGCGAGCTAATGCCCATAGGCCGGATGGCATTCTCATTCAGAACATAAGAAAATCAGTATCAGTGGAAAACACACACACATTTATCTATATGCTAAATGTGCTCCACCCAGGGATTTAGAAATTGGAACGTTCCTATTTTAGACATATTCTCCATTCCACAGTCGAACAACAGAGGGAGATAGACAAAATGCCTTGTTGAGTCCTGGGGCAGATTGATCATCAACTTCAATGTAGGTTGAAAGACAGAGGACGGAGTTTGCAGGCGCGTTCCTTTATGCACGAAGTTCCAGGGTGATTACTTTTGGACCGGCTGGGTAGAATCAAAAGGGAGAAGGGAATTGGATTGCTACTAGATATTTAAATTTGCCTCCTTCATGCAGCTCAACACTACAGGGACTGGCAAAGGTGGAAGCGAGAAGAGGGTTTTTATCAATTCAGTGATGTTATCACTGGCCAGAGACCAATGAACGCCTGCTGAGGTCGGCAAAATAGTCGCAGAAAGGGGAAGGGATGCTGGGAGACTGAGGCCATTTAGTATACTGTGATTAATCCCATCACCTTGGTCAGCAACAGTATGTAAAGTACAATTAAACATGGGAAGTCCATTTAGCATTTGTGGACCCTATCAGCTGAGATGACAAACTGGAGTAATGCAGAGGTCTGGGGGCTTCTGGGTTTTAGAGCTGAAGAGCAGATTGCCAGACAGTTCATGGTGACTTTGAAGGACAGCCACCTTTTGGAGCAACTCACAAAAAGACTTGAGCAGCGGGGGTTTAATCAGAATGAAAACAAGTTATGTCCAACTATTTTCTCTGTTTACCACAAACTCTTTCGTTTAACCTTTTATATGCATCGAGAGCCTGGTCAGCAACCCCCTTACTCCCGTTTATCCCAGCATGGCGTATTCTTTTGTGAAAAGCCAAATATCCCCACAGGCTGAGCACTTATGAATGACCAAAAGGTTCCCTTATGCCGTTTTGTGAAACAGGCTAATGTAACCTTCCTTCCAATATGACTGGGACATTAGACTGTTGTGTGATTATCTCAGAGTGAAAATTCTTACATATTTCACCTTTAAGATTTTTCCTGGGATGCAGTAAAATACCAAAACAATAACCCAGTTCAGACACGTAGACCGCACTATTACACTCTAATTTATACAGCTTATCCGTAAAGAAGTTTATTTTGGATGAGTAACTCTTTAAGTTGTCAAAATTTGTTTGACTAAAGCATCTTGAAAGCAATACTGCATGAAATATTTGCCCCTAACCTTCTAAAGATTAATCTATCAATTTATCCATTTTATTTGGCCTAATCTGGTGTCAGGTAACGTAGCGAGTGGTCTAAAGTAGAGAGGGTCTGACTGCTTTCTGCCCAGCCACTTGGTCCAGTTTCTCAGGGAGAATCCCGAGGTGTTCCAAGGGTCAGCCAAGAAGGAGAGAAGAAGGCTGACGGGTTCACTAAATAGTCAAGCCTTGATTTTTGCCGATAGGGATCACTGGAGTGTGCATGTTGGTTCATCCCCTAGGTTGCCTGAGTTTTGTAGACTTAGAGAAGGAGTTTAATTGTGTCCCTTGGGAATCCTTTGGGGGTTACTTCATGAGTGTGAGGTACCAAGCCCCTCTTTAATGAGTGTCAGAGTTTGGTCTGCATTGCCGGCAGTAAGTTGTATCTGTTTTTGGTGAGAAGTGAACTTCGTCAAAAATTCTGTTTATAACCTTGATGGATGGAATTTGTATATATAGCCCATGTTTCTAGGGGATCCTTTTTAGGGACATTAGGATCAGTATTCTCCTTTTTGTAAATTATTTGATCAGACCATAATCTCCAGATTTCACTGGAGCAGCTCCTTCAAATTTAAGCAGGAAAAGGATGGAGTGCCTTTTAACAGTACTTTTATGATATCCTGCCAGAGTAGAATGAGTTTTAATGACAAGCAGTTTATCACAAAAATAGGGGGAAATGGAACAGGAGATCAATAGGCGTAATAGTGCTGCATCTGCAGTGATGTGGGTCCTACAAAGCTCTACAAAGATAAAGAGAATCCTGAGCTGAAAGGCAAAGCTCTCGATTTACCAGTAAGTCTAGTTCAGGTGGCTCTGGAATCTCCCCTAATGATCGGTGGAAAAAAAGCACCTTCTACCCTACCAATGTGCATGGACAGGTGGGTATAAGCAATGGAAGAATGGTTACGCTTAAAGTTTAGCAACGTGGCAGGATCTGCACGGGTCATTTGCTTTGGTGACTTGTAAAGGGAAGAGCTATGGTATTAATAACATCTTACTTTTACAATATTCAAAATAATACCTGTCCATCATTGTGAGAAACAAACAAATAAGCATTATAGTAGGTTCAGACCGAACAGCAAAGAAGCACTCATTTATTCAAGAGGAACAGAAGAAGGAAGGAAAAGAATTGGAACGTTCCTCACCTAATAATAAAAACATGTGGGGTGCCCCAGGGTTCACTTCTAGGCCCAGTGATTTTTAGCCTGCATATGCTCCCTCCCTGCATTGCCAAGACGACACAGAACCTTATTTAAGAATAAAAGTTTAAACAAACCTCATCAAATGTAGACATTTTAACCCCAAAAAGCAACACTAGCTCTACACCACTTTTTGCTTTGTTTTTTTAAATTATTACATAATTCAGAAAACATTTTCTTTCTGCTTTTCTGTCTCAATATTAATCCCTTCTGCAACTGTTGTCAATCATTTTAATCAACATTTGTCTTATTTAAATACAATCTAATTCTCCTTATTTTGTTTGATTGAATATGTTTCCAATCACAGATTTTTTTTAGTTTTTAAATGTGCTAATCCACATGCAGTCAATTTACAGAAAGTGTTTTTTTTATTTACAGGATAAGTGTTATAATCAGAAATTTATTTACTTTACTACATTTACTAACTGCATGACAAGATAAAATTATTTTAAAAATATCCTAATAAACATGTATACTAGCAAAATATGCTGAATATTTTACTATTTAGTAAAAAAATAAATTATAATTTTTGAAATATCCTGTAAGATAAATAGCTAGATCTGATTAATGGCCCTGCTTTAAATATATTTTCCATTTTGTATAACAGGAGGCATTAGGTTATGAGCTTGTATGAAGCATGCAAAAAAAGAAACTTGCATCAATCATTGAAACATACGCACACAAACGAGTCTTTCATATAAATTGGTCACAGTGGAAAGCAATATTTATTAGAGACTGGACCTCACACAGGACAACAAGGACTAAACCTGACTGAAGAGGTGTGTGTTCCATTTAGATTTGATTAATAATGGGGTTTTTTGCTTTCATTTTTCTTGTGTCACAACAATAATTTAACTTATTTTGAATAGTAATTAGGTATAATACTTCAGAAGAAATAGTGTTTGGAAGGTTATCTTGGGTGTCATAAATATTTTTTTAAATTGGCCCGATCCTTCTTGAATGAATTATGAAATGGTGGAATCTGGTGCGTTTTTACTGTGACAATAGATGAGGGCTCCGTGAAAGTGCGGCAGCCTGTAATTGCAAACTACTTGTTATGTTCGACCCTCATTTTTCTGGGGAGTTTTTCCAGTTTTTTTTCATCACCACCATTTCTCTCAGCAACTATGAATTAGTTTGGACACCAATTGCAGTACTGATTGGAAAGCTTTCATCGTTATTACACTCTCTGTTATGTTTTAAGCTTTTAATCTGTCTGTGCTTCTCATTTTCAGACAATAATGCAAATGAAACCACCTTTCAACTCCTCCTCTAACGTCTCCTCCAACAACTCCCTCGTTCCACAACGTGAACGCCACATTGCCTCTGAGAAAATATCAATCATATTAAGCCTCTTATTCACTTATGTGTTGCTGACGCCTCTTCTCTTCTACATCCTCATTGTTGGTTACAAGAGATGGAGGAGAGAAGGTCTGAGCTCTCCTTTTACAACATGGACCTACACTGATGTCTTCAACTATAATCTGGTGGTCCTGGAGCCACTTAATGTGTTGACGACCTTGTTCTTCTTTCTTGGTGTCCCTACTTAGGAACCAGGTTTCCAGCAGACAGGAAGGGGCTTGTTTGACGTTTTCGTGTCAGGACAGACTCTTTTTGTCCCCCTCACCTGTATGGAGCGCTACCTAGCTTTTATTCACCCCATTTTCTACCTGCGCCTCAACGGCTCAGCAGGTATCAGGATGCGAAACATCACCGTTGGATGTGTTTGGCTGATTGCCATCGTAATCATGATCCTGATGATACAGTTGCGTATTTCCCTTGTCATCATCAATGGATTGCTTTTGTCCTTCACATCTGTAGTTTTCTTTTTCTGCAGCTTCTCTGTTCTCAGTGCTCTGATTCGTCCAGAACCTGGCAAGGAGGGCAGGACCAGAGAGAGGGCTGACCAATCAAAGCAGAGAGCTTTGCATACCATCATCATGATCACTGGAACTCTTTTCATCAGGTTCATGAGCAGTATGATTACCTCTATCATGCAAAATCTTCGAAAGCATTTTGGATTAAATATTTGTTTGATGGGGGGGTCTTCCATGTGGTTCTTTTTGCCTAGCAGTCTGGTGTTACCTCTTGCAGAGGACAGGAAAGCTACACCTCTGTGGGGCAAATGTGAAATGAAACAATATGATTTTAATTTAATACCAAAATTGGCTCAAATATTAAGTGATATGTTCTATCTGGGGTATAAGTTATGCAGGGAGAATTTCATTATTCAAATGAAGACACCATTTAACTCTTGAACCCCCTGATATTAAATGCAAGGTCAATCAGTTTAGGGGAACAATAAGGGACAGTAATAAAAATACTTTATGTAAGATACAATCTTTTGTAGACTAAGTAGAGATTATGCAACTATGATTCATATATGCTTTGTAAACTGATGTTTAATTTTTTTGATAATGAGAAGATATTTATTTGTTCCATTCATTATTAAAGAAGTAATATTACAAAAACAGCCTCCCTGGGCTGCCACCTTATCGCGGTGGAGAGGTTTGAGTGTCCTAATGATCCTAGGAGCTCTAAGCCCCTGGTAGGGTCACCCATGGCAAACTGGTCCTAGGTGAGGCATCAGAAAAGGCGCAGCCCGAGGACCCCTATGACGAGTACAATTATTGGACCCAGTGTTCCCTCACCCGGTCGTGGGTCACCGGGGCCCCACTCTGGAGCCAGGCCTGGAGGTGGGGCACGTTGGCGAGCGCCTGGTGGCCGGGCCTTTACACATGGGGCTCGGCCGGGCTCAGCCCAAAGAGGCAACATGGGCCCCCCCTTCCCATGAGCTCACCACCTGTGGGAGGTGCCATAGGGGTCGGGTGCAGTGTAAGATGGGCAGTGGCCGAAGGCGGGGACCTTGGAGGTCCAATCATCTGCTGCAGAAGCAGGCTTTTGGGACGTGGAATGTAACCTCTCTGGTGGGGAAGGAGCCGGAGCTGGTTGGTACCAGGCCCTTTAATAAGGGCTGTTAGGTCCCTGTATGACCGGTGTCAGAGTTTTGTTCCCATTGTCGGCAGTAAGTCAGACTCGTTTCCAGTGAGAGTTGGACTTCACCAAGGTTGCCCTTTGTCACCGATCCTGTTCATAACTTTTATGGACAGGATTTCTAGACGCAGCCAAGGTGTCGAGGGGATTCGTTTTGGTGACCTAAAGATCGGGTCGCTGCTTTTCGCAGATGATGTGGTCCTGTTGGCTTCATCTGAACGTGATCTACAGCTTTCGCTGGAGCGGTTCGGAGCCGAGTGTGAAGTGGCTGGGATGAGGATCAGCACCTCCAAATCCGAGACCATGGTCTTGAGCCGGAAAAGGGTAGGGGGCCTTCTTCTGGTCGGGGATGGGGTCCTTCCTCAAGTGGAGGAGTTCAAGTATCTGGGGGTCTTGTTCATGAATGAGGGAAAAATGGAGCGGGAGATCGATAGGCGGATTGGTAAGGTGTCTGTGGCGCTGTACCGGTCTGTCGTGGTAAAGAGAGAGTTGAGTCAAAATGGTCACGAACTCTGGGTGGTGACCGAAAGAACGAGATCACGGATACAGGCGGGTGAAATGAGTTTCCTCCGCAGGGTGGCTGGGCTCTCCCTTAGAGATAGGGTGAGGAGCTCAGTCATCCGGAGGGGGCTCAGAGTAGAGTCGCTGCTCCTCCATATCGAGAGGAGCCAGTTGAGGTGGCTTGGGCATCTGGTCAGGATGCCTCCTGGACGCCTCCCTGGTGAGGTGTTCCGGGCATGTCCCACCGGGAGGAGACCCGGAGAAAGACCCAGGACTTGCTGGAGGGACTATGTATCCCGGCTGGCCTGGAAACGCATCGGGATTCCTTCCGAGTAGCTGGCCGAAGTGGCTGGGGAGAGGGAATTCTGGGTCTCTCTGCTTAGGCTACTTCCCCCGCGACCCGACCCCAGATAAGCGGAGGAAGATGCATGGATGGATATTACAAAAACAAACATGCAGCTGTTATCCTCCGTTTGGTTGTGGATTTGTTCTGTTCCCTCTATTCCTTCTGCAAATATATGTTTGTCTTCATTGTGAGTTCCAGTTGATTGTTTTAGAGTGAAGGCAGGAAAAATTGCTTTTATCCTTGCCAACAGAAACATGAACATGGCAGGCTTTGGTCAACTGTGTTTTGGCTTTAACTGCAAGCTCTGGTCAGAAGAAAGTATCAATCCTGGTGCATTAGATTTAAAAACAAAGAATATAGCAGCTCAAGCTCGTTGGAGCTGGTGAGCTGCTGTATAAATACTTTCCATTTTATCGCACAGGGGGACAATAAGTCATAAGCTTGTATGAAACATGAGAATGTGCAGCAGTACAATGAATTTAGTCTACCAATCCATGTGAAGTGCATAGTGAAATAAATCAAAATTGTGTACAGAATAAAGCATAAATTGTTTGGCCATAAAACAAAAAGATAAAAAGTAAACATGTATATGCAGTGTTTAATGATCCTGGGGTGTTTAGGATTGCATCTGTGTATGAGTTAATTTTTTTTCCTTTTGGGTTGGTGTAGTGACAACAGGTCTTCACCATATTCTGGAGCTAAGACCTTTAATGATTTATGAACTAAGAGAAGTCTATTCTCTGAGCTACCAGGAGCCAGTGTAAGGACTTTAGAAGTGGGGTGACGTGTTCTAATTTCCTGGTTCTAGGGAGGACGCGAGCAGCAGCGTTCTGGATCTACTGCATCTGTGTGAGTCACTTTTTAGGTAGACCCGTGAAGACGCTGTTGGAGTAATCAAATTAAATTTAATTAAAGATGAACGCACGGATGAGTTTCTCAAAGTCATGTTACAATAATATTCCTTTAATCCTAGAAATGTTCTTCAGTTGATAGAAGGCTGCCCTGTTATTGCCTTTATGTGACCCTGCAGGTTCAGGTCTGCGTCCATTACTACACCTAGATTCCGGGTCTGATCAGTAATTCAGGCCTGAGGTACATGTGTTTGCACATGACAAAGAAAATCAGTGATTGTCAAATAAAGTATTCATGGAGTGAAGCTAAAATGTTCACATCCGCAAATGGAGGTCACAGTTGTTTATCATCACATGGTTGAAGTTTTATGTGAATTAGAAGCCGCTGAGGTTCACAGGCTATTTGAAACCTGTCATCTATCAGCTTTAATTGACTACTGAACTGAACAAGCAAAGGTCGGCTTTGTTTTCTTTGAAATAATCTATGAGATTCAAATGAAGACCAGTCCATCCGTTTTCAGATCAGTAAGTTGAGCTGGATGTGCTCACTTTGTTCAGAGATGTTCCTCCCCATGCAATAAGTGTTTAATAGTCAAGAAAAATGGGAAAGAAATTAAGACTTAATTTAATGTAACAAATATGTAAAAAAGCAAGAACAACATTAAAGCAACCTTGGATTATGTACTTTAGAGCAAAAATGAACTTGTGACTCAACAGAGACTCAAATTAATATTTCTGATCCCAATGTGATTACATATACTGTGAAATATTCAGGCCCTTTACAGGGAAGCTGACACAGAACATTATTTTTTTTCTTAAATTATACAGGAAATAGAATAGTATAAACACTGCCCTCCAACTTCTCTTCTATTTCTTGGCTAAAAAACAGAAAAGCCTCTGAGTCGCATATTTGTTACTGATGCCTCTTGTCTTTTACATCCTTTTTGTTGGTTACGAGCGATGGAGGAGAGAAGATTTTAACTCTTTTTTTTTTAACGACATGGAGCCATAATGACATTTTCAACTACAATGTGGTGGTCCTGGATCTGCCTCAAGTTTTGGGGACCTTATTTTTCTTTCTCACTAAGAAACCAGTTGTCCAGCAGGCAACAAAGGGATTATTTGTCATTTCCATGTCAGGACAGACTCTGTTGGTGGTCAAAGGGGGGGTACAACCCTGGGGGCTGGCAATCGGAGGCAGTGGAAGGCAGGGTCTGGTGGTTCAGGTAGTGGAAGGCTGGCGGTTAAGGGGGGTACAAACCTGGGGGCTTGTGGTTGGGGGTAATGGAATGCTGGCGACTATCTGTCAAAGGTAGAGGAAGGCTGGGAGGTTGGGGGTAGGGAATGCTGGGTGCCTGCATTCAAAAATGATTATTCCTGGGTGCTGGCCTGAGAGGCATCCAGAAGATCAGCAGTTACAGTGAAAGCATAGAAATTGTTGATTGGGATTCGCAGAAAAACCTTAGGTTGTTTAGGTGGCAGCTTAGAAACTCCTTTGTTTATACTACATTACGTCATTTATATACAGTCAGTGGTTTGGTTTAGACTGGATGCACCGCAGCGGGTTTTAGACTTGTCCTAGAAGTTCCTCGAAAGACAGGATTCTGGTTCTGTTTTTGAAGAAAACCGCTTCCAGGAGGTGTCAGGCTCCAACACTAAACACAGAGCTAAATGTAAAAGCATCTATGGTATCAATATGTAATATTAGTTAAATTTTAAAATAAAAGACATGTCCAGATTTGTGATTGGTGAACTATGTAAACATTCCATCTTTATCCTTGACTTAAGTTTTTTTTTTTGTCTCCCTGCACCTTTGAGGGCATGATCTGGTTATTTTTTTCGGTATACAAAACAAGTAGCTTGTCTTGGCAGTGGAGAATCACAAAATTATACATGACACCCTACATCGTTGCATAGATGATCCACGGACCTATGCGTCTGTGTGTACAAGCATGGTGCAGCAACACTGTCTTTTTTGAACACCTATTTAGTGGACTCAAATAATCTTTTTGCTTTTAAACAGATATGTTCTTTCATTTCTTTCCTCATTCTCACACAATGTTTTTTATCTCAATGTTTTTTATATAAGACGATCCTTCTTGCAGTTTTTATTAATCCTTTCAATCAACCTTTGTCTTATTTGAGTAAGATCACTTTATCTATATAATTTTCTACTTTATTGTTTTAACCAAATTAATGCACTTACAGTCGCTCATGTTGACTTACACAAGGGTGGTTTTAAAAAACACCTTTACAAACATTTTTGCAAACAAAACACACTTATACAACACGATACTGTAATTTTACACAGTCTTAACATTTGTAGATCATATTTTATAATCATTGGGAAACAATCTGAGATATATAAAAAATAAGCAAAAAGATGAATAACTTTCCAGCATTTGTTTGTAAGGTAAAAGAGCTAGATTTGATTGACAGACATCTTATTGCACAGAGGGACAATAAATCATAAACTTTTATGAAACATGCAAAACACCTGCATCCATCTTTGTTATATACCCAGACAAACTAGTCTGATATGCAGAACTCAGAACATCATTTATATGGGATTTGATCTCTGAGGGGACGACAAGGACCAAATCCATCTGACGAGGTGTGTCTTTTTAACAAATCAGCGTTTTCAGTTATTTTTTTAAAAGTTATTTCGCTTTTTGCCTTATTGTGTCACAGAAATAGTTTAGATACCCTAATTCTGCGTTCAGACCACAGGCTTTGTCAGCCTCAAGCAAAGGTCACAAAGCATCTAGTTTGGTGCTTCTATGTTGAAGCTTGCAAAGATTGCCACTTCTGTGCAAAAAAAGAGCGCGTGGGCGGGGCTTCTTCTGTTGACGGACATTCTGACGTATGATGGATCTTATTGAGAGTGGCTTGGCTTTATTTGCTTAAAGCTAGACAACATCGACTTCGGCTGCATTAGCGCTGTTTGTGGATACACCCTATTGTTCGGATGCGTTCTGAGTTTGGGGAGTTTAACCATTTGCTCCAGGAGCTGCTTATGGATGATGTTCTCTCAATGCTACTTTCGTCTGTCCCGCGCCCAGTTTGACAACCTCCTGAACCACATCAGTGCTTAGATCGGCTACCAAAACAAGTAAGTGTTATTTATGATTTTTTAAATCTGCGAGGACGGGTCATAAAGTTCTCTGAGATTGCAGACGGCAACGATGAGCTTGTCTTCCATTGTTGAGATACGTGTAGTGATATCACTAAAATGAAACCCTCTGATTGGTTAACGAACCGCTTCAGGTCCGTCAAAACCGTCAAAAGTTCAGCTATTTGAACTTCTGCGTTGCCGGCTTTTGGCGGTTTGAAGCTTGAAACGCAGGAAAAGCTTGAAAAGTTGACGGAGCCCAAGCTCACAAAGCGCTGACCCACATGCAGAACACCGTAGGTAGAACTGGTTCTAACCAGCAGGCACACTGGTTAGAACACGGTAGAATTGACCAGGGCTTCTGATAAGCAGATAAGCAGATCATGAGGAGATAAGTAAGAGTGAAGCCTTGGAAGGAACACAGAGAGGTAAGTAGCAGAAGATCACGAAGAGAGAAAACTTTGGAGACAATGATGGCTTGAGGTTTGTACCAGCATGGTATGACACTCAGGCACCAAAGGTCTGTCTGACAGCTACTTATGAAGGCGTCAGTGATGAGACAACATCCAACACCTGTGGAGGTGCAGAAGTCATGGTCTTTCTGTCCCCACCTTGATGGACAGCCAAACAGCTCCGCTGGGACCTCTGGTGGAATGTTCCAGAAAACAAAAGACAGACAAACACAGACAGACACCAACTTCTAAAACAAATATTCTCAGCTAGATATAGATCTAGGTCTTTCTTGGTCTAAATGATTCTGTTAATTCACTAACTGATAGATAACAAGTGGATTCATGCTAATCCTAAATGAGAAACAGAAGGACTATATTTACTATTTTGAACAGCTCTGGGGGAAGTTAGCTACCCAGATTAAAATGGATGAAAACGAATGCTCTGCAATCAGATATTTAAATGTACAATATGTAATATAGACATCTTGTGGACAAATTGGAGTACTGCAGTCCATAAAGAAAATTTTTTTAATTCACTCTTGGTCCCTCATCCCCTCCGCGCTGTGAATTTCATGGAGAGTTACCTGTTTCTGATCCTCCAGAAGATACACGATGATGAGTAAAGAAGAGTTTTACACAGTAAGATGATAAGAAGATAAGAACAAAAAAAATATTGAGTTGATGATAATTAAAAAAGTAGCCTTGAATGGTCTTGCGATAGATATCGTAAACATTGACTAAGTCCCGTAGCAGCATTTTTAAAACAGCAAAAACGTACAACCACCCAACGAAATCCATTTCAATGTCACCTTCCTTCCAACATGATTGGGACATTAGACTGTTGTGTGAATAATTCACCGTAAAATTCTTACATATTGTACCTTTAAACAGATAATATCAGCATGATTGTTCTTTTATAACCAACCAAAGGTGAGATCTGATACTTGTTTTATTGTGACTATAGATCAACTGTACATAATATTCGGATAGTATGTAATAGCAATTCTTATGCTGAATATGAATTAACCCTCATTTTCCTATTATTAATCCCTTTGCTTTTCATTTTCAGACAATGATACAGATGGCACTGCCCTCTAAATCCTCCAGAAACTCCTCTCTCATTCTTCAGCTGGAAAACTGCTACGCCTCTGATATATTGTTGATGATCTTGAGCCTCTTAGCTTTTAATGTGTTGCTGACGCCTCTTTTCTTCTACATCCTCATTGTTGGTTACAAGAGATGGAGGAGAGAAGGTTTGAGCGCTCCTTTCACAAAATGGAGCCACACTGACGTCTTCACCTACAATGTGGTGGTCCTCGACCTACTTAATCTATTGTCGACCTTATTTTGCATTGTTGGCTTCCTCACTGAGAAATTAGTTGTCGAGGAAGCAGGAATTGCTTTGTATTGCATTTCCATACCAGGACAGACTCTGTTTCACCTTCTCACCTGTATGGAGCACTACCTGGCTGTTGTCCGACCCATCTTCTACCTGCGCCTCAAAGCTTCAGCAGGTTTCAGGACCAGAAACATAATTATCGGATGTGTTTGGCTGTTTACCATTGTAATTATGATTCTATTGATGCACCGGGCTTTTGCCTTTACCATCCTCCATGGATTGATTATTTTCTTAACATCTGTAGCTTTCTTTTTCTGTGGCATCTCTGTACTCTTCGCTCTGATTCGTCCAGGGCCTGGGAACGGGGGCAGAACCAGAGAAAGGGCTGACCAATCAAAGCAGAGGGCTTTACAGTCCATTATCATGATCACTGTAACGATCTTCGTCAGGTTAATGAGCAGTATGATTACCTCAATAATACAAAGTTTTGTGAGAATCTATGGGTATAGTTATTGTTTGATTGGTTGGAGTTCAATGTGGTTCTTTTTGCCCAGCAGTCTGGTGCTACCTCTGCTCTTTCTGCAGAGGAAAGGAAAACTACACCTCTGTGCGGTCAGTGTCAAATGAAACAAGAATTTGTTTTGATATCACAAATTTTCTTTCTGGAAATAAAGTATGTGGGAGTGAAACAAAGTTACCAATACACAGTTTGATGCCAGTAATGGTCAATGCCAATTCCTTGCTTCAGTTGATTGACTTGTAACTGAGTTAAATCAATTAAAACATCCTGCAAATAATTTAAAGTGGGGTGGCATGTAAAATCCGCTTTTTAAAGCTTTTCATCACATTCTTATGTCATTCCCTTCTTAAAAACACGCCTAAAGTGTTTCTTAGGTTACTTTATATATGTTTTGCGTAATCTTTAAAACTTCTCGCGGGCCACCATGTTGAGTTCTGAACGGCAAATTCCTCCTAGCTACGCCCCTACGTTTTGATTACCGCCCATGTCTCTCCACAGCCCTCCCTCCCCCACTCCCTGAGCACAAAAGCCGAACGTCGTCAACAGCAGTAAGCTATCACCTGTGGAATATAGTATATACCTAGTTATTTTTTCCCGTTTGCACAATTTCTTTTTTGGGAACAAAAAAAGTCTGGCGTACCGAAGATGCTACAGTATTGTAATATGCTGTGACTGACATGGAAATACTGATAAACACTGTGGCTAATCACCCCGAGCTACATGACACCAGCTGTTTTTTATACAAAGACAGGAATGAAAAAAATAAACATTATGAAGAAGTTAGACTATTTAGACAGGAATGCTCTTAAGAGGTTTTTTGGTGGCTCTTAAAAGAGCCGTTTCGGCTGCAAAAGGCCCTTCTCCCTTGGCCGAGAAGTGAGCCATGAACAACTTCCTCACCCAGCCTCTCTGGAGGTGTGAACAAGACCCAAGCCTGTCTCCACCACAGAATGTCCAACTCCGCTCACATATTATATTAAACACTTTTACTAACCGCAGACAGATGGACAGCCGCTCAGCATTGTAGTTGGTGCTATAGTGGGCGAGGACTCAACCAACGCCTGATAAAAGCTCCTCAAACTGAGAGGCCAGTGTTTACGGATCCCCTCGATTCCCAGCTGTAGCAGTCCCAGCTCCGCCTGAGACCAGGCAGAACATGTAATGCGGGTCAGCTCGGAGACTAGAGCCCACCTACAGCCACGTTCCACATGCTGAGCTCGATTGAGATGGATGATGAGAATATAGTGATAACGTTGAAGAAAGCGTGTCGAAGGTGGTTTATTTAACTTACAGACATTTTTCGGTTATATTATAGCTGTACTGTACCAGAAAATTGCTCTGTCTGAAGAATGTGCCCTCTCCCCTTTTAACAGATGTTATACTTTAAAAAATCTAATTCACTTCAATTCAATTCTCCATCAGCAAGTTAGCAGCCACGCATACATGTATTGATCGAGGCATTTTCCTTTTATACTCCTCAGTTTGGGAGTCAGTGTTGCAAACCAATTCCCCTAGAGGACAGCAGAGGGTGCTGACGTTTCCTGTCGAGTCTGCCTCCCGTTGTAGTGATGTCTCTGTTTGACGACAGTTTATTTACTTCAGCTTGGAAAACGCACATCCACTCAAGGAGCAATGGCCAACAGAGAGCGAGTTTTGACTGAGCTGAAAAGCTTTGTACTCGAAATGCAGCTCATAAAATACTCTTTAAAAATGCATTTAAACAAATACTCTACACTTAATGGTGTTCAAAATCTCCAAAAGTCTATATTAGACAAACTGTCCGTGCAATACTGTAGAGGTACTTAGCTATTATTTGTTTGCGTACTTGACTTGTTTCTGGGTCTTCTTTGTTTGCTTATCTTGTGATTTGTCAATAATTGTAATCTTTATTTCTGCTGAAAAAAAATTAAAGTAGTTGAAAAAATAAGTCATAAAATTTTTTTTGTTGACTTGCTATAGAATATGCAACAATAACATGGACAAATGCTCTATTACTTTGTTACTTTACTATTTTATTTGTGTGAGGGATATTGAGGGAGTAATTTTTGTGTTCCATTTACCATTAAATTGGAAAGACTGGGATTCATGTTGTAGGGTAGAGAGAGTAAAACGAGCAAAATGTGGGATTCCTCATTTGACTTGTTTCTAGGTCTTCTTCGTACTCTCGTCATGCCATATGTTCATAATTGTATATTTATTTCTTCTGCAAAAAAAATCAATAAATGTTGGGAAAAAAGTCAGAAGAAATCTTAAAAAAATTATAGATTATGCGACTACAGGTTATGAGAATCATAGAAATAATGTGAACTGATGTATTATTTTACTTAGTATTGTATATGTGAGAGAGTGAAATTTACTGGTTCAATTTACCATTAAATAATGGTAATGGAGATGAAGATGAAATAGGCATATTGGTGCCTAGCTCTCAAGTAATCGTCTGACAAGTTAATCATCATTCAATCGTAATTGTTTTTTGTTTTAAACAATATTCAAACAACCTGAACAGAGAACTACATATAAAAATTAAATTAATTATTGCATTTATTATACAAATACCTGATGCGTTTCCAGCTCGGCATCAAACTGAAATACTCACCCACTATTTGCTAATCAAATAGTTGATTACTGCAAAGGTTTTTGTCATGAGGTTTGGAATTTTTGCCTTGGACAGATGATTTCTCCTTGGGGTTTAAATGTTGTTCTGGAGGCTTGAATCCGCGCTTCGCTGCCACACTAGAGACTGCAATTAAGCATCACGTCAGCCAAAGATTTGAAATGAGGACACATTTCTCCCACTGAAGCAATCAGAAGTGAAAAGACTCTCTGAACTAACCGTTTTCTGACCCATAAACTATTGGAGAAGAGCCTGCAATAGGAGAGCAGCAACAGGTACCAGTGTTTGGCACACATCAGGCTCTTTGGAGCGTGTATACCCAGCATTTACCTTGCAATGGATTGGCGAGATGTTCAGTGCATGGTGCACATATCCAGCTGACCACTGGAGATATGCACCAGCCCCCATATTACACTTCAAAGAGAAGCTGAATAGATAATGGATGGATTTTATTTACATGGACTCTGTGCGTAGAGTTGAAAAAAAATCTGCCCATTTGTACCAAGTGGTCAAAGGTGTGAATACTAATCTGTAAAAATGACAGACAGCCTTCAGATTTTTCTGTCACCGTTCTAAAAAACTGGTCAAATACGAAAAATATTCAGTTTACACAACAGAGAAAGTTTAAAAAAAGAGAGAAGGGGGCAGATTTTTAGAGCTAAAGTAATGGCAACCCTACATGGTTTCCCATACTTAAATTGTACGCAGTGCAAGTCGTTGGCGTGCAGCTGAAGTCAAGTCACAAGTCCTTGAAAAATGACTCAAGTCTGAATTTGAGTACACCATGGCCGACACTGTGTAGCGGGTACAATGAAATTAGTCTACCTACCCATGTAAAGTGCATACAGAAATCAAAACTGTACAGAATGAAATAGCAATCAACAATCCAGGGTTTTTCTGCGCTCTCCATCAAAATCTTGTAAGTCGTCACAGTCACCACTGACCTCCTGGATATCTCTCTAGCCGGCCCCCCAGGGATGCTCGGTAATGTGCTAAATGGAACGGTGGCGCAATGGTCTCTACGCCATGTTAGTAAATATGCTACAGCCTGTTTTTGTGATGCTTGGGGATTTGCGTCAGTTTCAAATAGCGCAAACTGTTGATAAATAAGGGTTTTTTTTCAGGAAGGAAAATTTAGCTTTTTATTCTGGGAGAGGAGAATCACAAATTTATACATGATACTATACATCCTTGCACAGATGATGCACAACCTGTGCATACAAGTATAATGTAGCAACACTGCATATTCTATAAAGCAGATTAGAATAATTTATTTTGATTTTAAACATATTTTCTTTCATTTATTACATAATTCTCAATGTTTTTATTTTTGTTTTGTGTCTGTGTCTGTAGTAAATCTTTGTCTTGCCAAAGAAAGATCACTTTATCTATATATTTGATTAGATAAATGTTTTTTCCACTTTAAATATTGTTTTACACATTCATGCACTTATTAATGCAAAGCACACATACCAGAATATTTTTTTATTTTACACATTCTTTATATTTTATGAGTCATATTTTATAATCACTTGGAACCATTTTAGATATATAAGAAAATATACAAAAAGAATCATATGTTTTCAGCTTTTGGTTGTAAGAAAAAAAGCTAGATCCGATTGACGACCATTCATTATAAATATTTTCCATCTTATTGCACAGAGGGACAGTAAATGATGAGCTTGTATGAAAGATGGAAAACACCTGCTTCCATCTTTGTAATATACCCACACACACAATAGTCTAACATGCAGAACTCAGAACACCATTTATTTGGGTTTTGATCTCTGAGAGGACGACAAGGACCAAAGCATCTGACAAGGTGTGTCTTTTTAACCAATCAGAAAATAATATTTAGCTTTTTTACCTTATTGTGTCACAACAATAATTTGGATACCTAAAAATCCTTTTTTATGCCTTTTGGATTCAGAGCGTCTATATAGTTCAGTTTCCAAGCTTTTTAAAAATCTTTTTAACCTCAAGTAGATTTATATTAGATTTATATTTTAATTTAACTGTAATTGCCTTCTTGTATTTTGATCATCAAATTGATTTATGCTTTGTTCCAATTTTAATCATGTATAGTACCTTGAATTGCCTTGTGTTGAAAGTGTGCTATAAAAATAAAATTGCCTTGCCTTTAACTAGGCTATTCTAACACACAAGTATCCTCAGCTGGATTTCGATCTCTAGGACGCTGTCTTACTTCGTCTTCACGATTCTGTTTATTCACTAACTGATGGATAACAGGTGGATTCATTTTAATCCTAGGTGGGATACAGAGGCACTCTGTTTTCCTAGGACATGTCCACTCTTCACGTGTTGTCTGGAGGGGATTTCATAGGTTGATGAAAACATCTGGGTTTTCATGGACTTAAAGGGGACCAATTAGCCCTTCTCTCATATGTGATGTCCTCATTGTGCTGGTGCCTTGTGGTTGGTTCTGATCCATTCATATACGAAACAGACATCGGGCTGTGATGCGCTGTACCGAGTGGCCATGCGTCGTTGCACCTGTTTGCAAGATATCAAACAAAAAGTTTAGCTTCAGAGATGAACATAGCTGGGATTTGTGTTTCTGTGCATGATAAAAGTGGAAAAAAATCCGGTACGTACACTTGAAATAATAAGTTGTTATAATGCTGTGCAAAGTAAGAGATAAGCTATAAATTGACTGCGGAGGATAAAAATTGGAAACCAGTGGGAGCTGGATTGATCAAAATATCAATACTATTGATATCAAGTTGGTATAGGCTCGATACAATTCTTTATTTTATTCTGGTGGCTTTCCTCAAAAAGAGGAAACGGCTAAGTCACCGGACTCGCCGCTCCCCTGTCAGTTCAGAGCAGGCTCCTCCCTCCTGTGTAGATGTTTAGCCGTCAAGCGAGTCACGTGACTTGGACGCGCTAAGCAAACAGCCCAGTTGCCGAGAATTTTTATCACACATTTTTGTATTACAGTTTCTCAACAGTAACCTACTTGTTTGTTGTATTTTTTTTTCTGGTTTGCATTTTTTTCAAGTTACAAAATTTGATGATAAAACATTTTCTATTCAGTTATAAACATTGTCCTAATTCTGTCCTGAGTTTCAACTATTATATGATAAAAACAGGAAACATCACAAAAAAACACTTAAGGTCATGAAAATTTATTTAGATTTAGCAATTCATTGAAGCATCCACCTTATTTATTGAAAAGTATCGGTATTGGTATTGGTGTCGATATCGGCGATACCTGTCCATATTTACTCAGTATCATATCAGTCTAGGGCTGCCACAAACGATTATTTTGATAATCAACTATTCATCTATTATTTTGCCAATGAGTCGACTAATCTGATCACCTATAAATTGTATCTTATTGCAGAAGCTGCACAAAAATATACATCATTAGCTTCTAGCTGTAAGTGTTTTCTCTAAATATCTAATAACTAATATCTAAATCTAAAATACTGACAGTTAAAATTATCGCTTACTCAACATTCACTAACTAATTATAAAAAAGACATTAATGCTATAACAGACACATGGTGTTCCAAGGGAAATAAAATTACAGTCACTATTGTTAATGTTACAGATATTAATAAAATAAACTCTAACTTTGTTCAGCCTTGTCATAGTTTTTGCATCCATGAGACGATCCATGATTGGGCTGCTGGTATAAACAGAAATAAATGAACCAGCTATGTTCACTCCTTCACAATTATCTCAAACATAAACCTATGCTTTGATGTCCTGCTGATAGCAGCAGCGCTACGCTGTCTGCTTTAAACCGATCAGAACCAGACACCATCCAGGTGCTCAAACATCAAGAGCGGCAAGATTACATGTAAAGTCTATGCTGACAGAGGGGTGTCGGAATCTATGCGGTGCTTTGTGTTCGTCAACTTTTCAAGCTCTTCTTGAAACGGCAAATGTAAGCAACGCAGAAGTAGCTGAACGTTTGACGCTGTAAACGCTCTTGACCCAGCACATCAACCAATCGGAGCGTTACACTGTAGAAACATGGCCTGACGTTGATGTTGTCTAGGCAGCCACAATCCACTAGTGTTTAAAACATCCGGTTGAGAAAGGCCTGTCCACGCGCTTTACAAGCTTATGCCTAAAAATGTACATGCGTCCAACTAGTCGCTTTGTGAGTGTTGTTTGACACTGACAAAGCGTGCGGTGTGAACGCACCATAAGACCCAAGATGAAGGCCTGCTGAACTTTGCCTCAGCACGAGGCTCAGTTTTGCCAGCTTTGCCTCAAAGTTCCGCTCTGCCGGCCACCGCATCACTACCATGTTCAGCGCTACCGGCCACCACCTCACCACAAGATCCAGTCCAGCTGGCCTCTATCTCAGTTTCAGTTCAGCCGGCCTCTACCTTAGCACAGGCTTCTGCTCTTCCGGCCTCTACTGCAGCGTAAGCCTCAGCTCCTCCAGTCTTTGCTCCAGAATAAGGTTCAGCTCTTCCGCCTCCATAGTCACAAGAAGGTTCAGCTCTGTGACTCTCATAACAGACTGTTCTGTATCGGCGTCTTCCAAGACACAAATTTCTGCATCACCAGCCTTGAGACAAGAGGTTCTGCATCGCCGGCCTCCGAGAAACAAGCTTCTCCATCGTTCGCCTCTAAGACACAAGGTTCGGTATTGCTGCCAGCCACCTAAACACAAGGCTCAGCATTGCCACCAACCACCCGAACACAAGGTTATGCTCCACTGCTGGCCACCCACAAACAAGGTTTTGCTCTGCCGCCGGCTTCCAAAGCACATGCTCTCCAAGCGACGGCCTCAAAGACACAAGCTCCTCAGGTGCCGGCCTTGAAGGTACAAGCTCCTCAGGAGCTCGTCTCCAACACACAAACATTGCAGAGGCCAGTCTCCATGTTTTCAGTTCCATTGTTGCCGGTCTACTCGGCACCTGTTTCCACAACACTGGCCTCCTCAACACATGTTCCCACGACGACGGCCTCCTCAACACCTGTCTGCACATCGCGGGCCTCCATGTCAACTGCCTCCTTGTGTTTGGACTCCTTGTTGTACTTTTTTCCATGATGGCCAGTGGGCCAGCCAACCACAAAGTCATCACCTATTTTTTTCTACCACTTATCTGTTTCACCCTCCGGTACTGTAGGTGGCAGTACTGCCCCTTTAAGTTGGATGCCAGCTGCACTTGCCGTAGCCAACAAGTAAGGAGAAGAAGTGGAAGATGAAGCAAAGACGTTGAATAGAAAGAAAGAAACAAAGAAACAAATATGCATAACGTGGCCATGGGTAAAAAACTGAAAAATAATGGGGGGGCTGAGAAAGGCAAGATATTTTTTTTTTTTTTTTTTTTGCAGAATTTACATACTGAAGCCACAAAATTTCGCAAACTAACTGTAATATTTATCAGCACAACCAGAAGCAGCACCTCGCAGTTAAATATTAGCGGCAGTGAAGAAGTGAGCCAGACAGCGATGCAGCATCATGCCACCAGTGATGATGAGGGAGAGAAAGATGAGCTGGTTCCAAATGCAGATCCAGAGAAACTAAGTATGGAACATGAGAGGAGAAAGAGTTACTTGTTAGTCATTATGTTAGGAACTGATATTCAGGTAACTACATTTTTAATGATTACAGTAGTTAAAACAGCTAAACTTCAACATTTTAGCTGTAAAATACAACATGCAGTAACTAATATTAAGAAATATATTGTGGTTTTACTTTTAAAAATGCTGGTTACGTTACTTTTAATGCTTACAAACTTTTATGATTTTGAATACAGATGTTATTTTTGTAATGGTCTATTTTCATTTAGATGTGGTATTAAAATTTGTGCAGTAATATTAATTGCTGCATAAATTAAATATTAAGTAATAAATTCATTTTAAGACAGCATGGAGTAAAACCTGTTTTATTTTATCCATACCATCATTTGTTTATTCCGGTTGAGCTTAGACCAAGAGCACAGAAGGACGCCCACTCCAGCTCAACTTTAAATTACGTTACTGCAGTGTGTTGAAACCTCCATTTCTATGAGTATTAAAGTTAATCCTGAATAATATGCTTTTAACATAACATTTAGTCAACATCAGTGCTATTGCTGTAATTTAGATGGTATAGTATCATGACTAAAGTCTTGTGACACTCATGCCAGGCGTTAATTTTGTTGTCAAGTTTTCGCGCTGATTGCTTTGGGCCGGGTCTAGTCAAAGTCCAGGGCCGATTTTTAGTCCCAGTCCGTCCCTGCTTATGCTTTTCTTCTACCCATGTCTAGTCTGACTTACATTGAGCCAAGTGTCCAAGTGTTTTTGGGAAATCAAAATATGGTCAACCTATTTACTTATTGATACACCATTGGGGGAATTTAGCTACCCAGATTAAACGAGGATTAATATGAATGCTGAACAATCAGACCTTTAATCATAAAATATTAGCCTAAAAACACGAGATATGTTACTTCCTTTACTGTGACCATAGATCAGCACATGATATTAGGACAGCATATAATTGCTGTGCTGGTGCTTAATGTCATGTAACCAACTTTTTCCCACTCTTTATGTTTCCAGTAATTAATATTTCTTTTCTTCTCATTTTCATACATAAATGGAAATGGCACTGCCCTCTGACTCCTACTTCACCTCATCTTTCATGAAAAACCTGCTTTCCCACTGAGATAACGTCAATCATATTACACCTCCTAGCTGCTTATGTGGAAATGATGCCTCTTTACTTCTACATCCTTGTTGTTTGTTACAAGACATGGAGGAGAGAACGTTTGACCTCTCCTTTCACAAAACGGAGCCACTCTGACGTCTTCACCTACAATGTGCTGGTCCTGGACATGCTTAATGTGTTGGCAACCTTATTTTTACTCTTTGGTGCCCTTACTGAGAAACCAGGTTTCCAGTGGGCAGGAAGTGTTTTGTTTTCCATTTTCATACCAGGACAGACTCTGTTCCACCTCCTCACCTGTATGGAATACTACCTGGCTGTCCTCCACCCCATCTTCTATGTGCGCCTCAAGGGTTCATTGGGTTTCAGGGCCAGAAACATCATCATTGCATGTATTTGGCTGACTTCCGTTGTAATAATGATTCTAATTATACGGCTAATCAATTCCTTTTCCATGTGTAGCTTTCTTTTTCTGCAGCATCTCTGTTCTCTGTGCTCTGATTCCTTCAGAGCCAGGCAAGAGGGACAAAACCAACGAGAGGGCTGAGCAATCAAAGCAGAGAGCTTTGTGTAAATATCTGGAACTATTTTCCTCACGCTCACGAGCAATGTGACTACCACAATAATGGAAAGTTTTATGAAAAATCATGCATATGTTTATTGTTTGGCTGGGTTTTCCTCTATATCGTTCTTCTTGCCCAGTAGTCTGGTGCTACCTCTGCTCTTTCTGCAGAGGACAAGAAAACTACACCTCTGTGGGGTCAGTATCAAGTGAAATTTATATTAGATGTTAACACTGACTCAAATATAATGTTATGTTCCTGCATAGATCTTATTCAAACTTTATAAAGGGCACGTTAAGTGAGAAACACGAATGGTCACTATAAGTGGCATATCCATGCTGCATGTTAACATTTTCTCCAACCCCCATTGTCTGGAATAGCTACAGGAAGGAATTTGAAGGCAAAATGAGCGAGTCCGAAAATTCCAGCACCTTCTAAGTTACAGAGAAAATTTTGATTAATGGTTTTGCCCAAATTTTGCCTACGACTGCCACATCAGCATCGCATTTTTTGAGGAAGAAACTGTTGGAATTTGTCTTTGGAACACCACCAGCCAAATAAGATAGTTATTTGTTCAAAGGCAGCATAAGAGTTGCATTGCTGTCTACAAATCAGAGGCGAGACGTTTGCATTTGATAGATAATAAAAAGTTAGATTCGTAACTGCAACCTTCTAAAACAAGAACGAGAGAACATTTTTTTCCACGTAAAACAACTCTCAAGATATTCATCATACTAGAGACCAACAGTATTTTTTATATAAAAAAAGGAGTGAACCTAAACCTAAACGGAGACTGTTGCATATCTGAAAAGGACAATAATTAAAAGATTCAAAGTCAGCAAAAAAAATCTGTCTTGGCCTCTGCAACTCATGCTCACATGATGTAGTTGCGTCCTGATTTAAATTCCTGACAGGAACTCTGATTTGTTATCTTTTAGACTTTCGGAAAAAGAGATTCCACCTGTTGCTACCATTGCTTTGTTTGGCTTCTCGCCACCTTATTTGTTCTTTTTTTCTGAGGATGAGCCATTTGCCACCTTTGTTTGCTGATTTGTCTCGTGTCCTATACTTCTGAAGTTTAAATCTTCATCACCACTGGCACATTTGAACTGGTTCAGAGAGTTTCTTTATTTTACTAAACTGGAGAAAATGAGATTTATGTTGAAATGCTGAGGGGACTAAAACAAGCGAAATATGGGATTCGGTTTATGGCTATGTAGGGAAGTTGGATTTCCCTCATAATATGGATAGATGCTTCTTATGTTGTACTTCCTATCTACTAGCAGCCTGTCTGAATTTTATTTTTCTCCTTCCGTCTTTGTGTTTTTAATTTAGTTTACTTTACTATTAGACTGGCGAGCTGCCCAGGGTGTTCCCCGCCTCTCGCCTCTTGACAGCTGGAGATAGGCACCATACCACCCCTAATGTACTCGTTCCATTTACCATTAAATAAATAAAATAAAAAGTGGAATGCTGCTGCTTAACAAGCTAACATTAGCACCGGCTACATGCTGATTCCAACAATAGCAAATTACAGTATCGGACTCTGTAATCTTTTCTAATCCCCTGCCCTATTTGACCTACAACTTGTTTTAGCCACATGCAGTCATTCCATCAATGGTTGTCTGAGTGGTGTCCTGCACACAATGTAGGCTTTACTGATAACTGGAAAACATTTTAGGGAAAAACCTGAGCCAGAGAGATGGAATCTGGGCTGATGTATCCGTCCTTCAACATACTGACAAACTAAAGTATAGACCAGGAAACAGGGTCATAGTTGTACCCACCTGTCTGCAGCTTCTGTAGTGTTACCGGCTCATTTCCCCATTGAGAGAGTGTATTGCCAACAGCCAAAATCTAATGGATTAAAAGATAATCCAACAAAAATAAATTATCAAAATCTCATACTAACATACAATAAAAAACAATTATATGTAATTTATTGAACATAAGATCTTTCTCAAAGACTACTTTATTAGGAAATAACTTGAAATGTGATGATAAAAATTATGTATTTTAGCTATTAGAAACCTGGTTGAAGCAGGAGGATTATGTTAATATAAATGAGTCACATTCCTAGAAGTACTGGGGGAGGAGGATGAGTTGAAACCATCTTTCATTCAGATTTAATAATTAATTTTAGCCCAATTAATACCTACAGTTCTTTTGAACATCTAATTCTTAGTTTTCCTCATCCAATTTTTAAAACATTAAAACCACTTTTATTTGTGGTTTTGTATCATCCACCAGGCCCTTAATTCTCCAACCTCTAATTTCTTGGATACATTTTTTTTTAATCTAATCTAGTATTAAATACTGATAAGGTAATTATAGCAGGGGATTTAAACATTCATGTGGACACTGAACGTGATAGCTTAACTGCAGTCTTTAATGTTATTTTAGACTCAATTGGCTTTGCTCAGAAGGTGAAGGGACACACGCACTCTGGTCAGCACACTTTAGACGTTGTGCGGGCATACGGCATTGAGTGTGAGGAAGTAACAGTCCTAAATAACCCAGTCCTGTCTGACCATCTTTGATAAATTTTGAATTTACTTTAACTGACCTTCTCAAATCGTAAAAAAAAATTAATTGTAGTAGAACTTTATCAGACAATGCTGTAACACGCTTTAAAGAATATGTGCCATTTTTCATCCCTCAATGTGTCAGAATGATACAGTGAAAGGCAGCAATGCCATCTCTAAACCTTAAGAAAATTGATGGTCTGGATCATAGCATTACTTCCTCATTGTGTCTGGCATTAAACAGTGTAGCCCCCTTAAAAAGAAGGTAATTAACCATAGGAGGTTGACTCCCTGGTTTAATGCAGAGTTGTGTAATATTATGGAATGAAAGGAAGCTTGAGAGAAAATAGTGCTGTACACACCTAAAGGATTCCTATGTAATCTGGAAACAATTGTCTACTGCAGTATAAAAAGACCCTTCAATGAGCTAGAACAGTATATTTTTCATTGTTAATAGAGGTAAATAAAAATAGTTCTAGGTTTCATTTTAGTACAGTTGCCAAACATACACAGTCATAGTTCTGTAGAGTAAACTATTCCCTTTACTCTCAATAGAGACAACTTTAAGGGATTCTTCATAAATAAAATTCCATTAAAAATAAAAATATTTGGCATCCTCCCAAACATGATTACCTCTCTCTCAGTAAATGAGGCAGCATCAGAGAGAACTGTAGAAACGTGTTGGTGTCTATACTGTTTTGGTTCTGTTGAACTTTCGGAATTATCGAAAATATTAGCTTCATTTAAACCTTCATGGTATGTTTGGTATGTTAGACCAAATCTCAACAAAATTATTAAAATTAAGGAAGTGTTCACACTGGTTACTGGCCCTATTTTAGATATGACAAATCTATATTTAATAAATGGATACGTACCACAGGAACTTAAAGTTGTTTTAATAAACATTTTCTTAAGAAACATAAGATCTAGGCTGAAAAACAAAATCATTTAGATACAAACACAGATGCAACCCCAAACACACCAGGATCATAAAACACTGCATATACTGTACATGTGCAGTTTTTATCTTACCAGTTTATAGCCACACAGTTTATGTACTTATTCTGTACACAGTTTTAATATATCTTTCTATTCATTTGCATAGGTTGGTAAAATAATTTCATTTTACACTACATATTGTCAGGCATGGATTACTCGAGTTCTGGACTTTAGAACTGGAGTGATGTGCTGTACTTTCCTGGTTGTAGTAACGACGCAAGCGAACTGGATCAGCTGCGGCTGTCTAATTGATTTTTTTTGTCAAACCTGTGAGGACGCTGTTGAGGTAATAAAGCCTACTGGGGATAAAAACATAGCATTTTTTCGAGGTCCCGTTGCAACAATAGTTCTTTAATCCTAGAAATGTTCTTTAGGTGATAGAAGGCTTGTTATTGCCTTTATGTGACCCTGGAAATCAGGTCTGAGTCCATTACTACACCTAGATTTCATGCCTAATCAGTATTTCTAGCTTTAACAACTGAAGCTTCGTGCTGACTCTTGATCTTTCCTCTTTTGGTCAAAAAATTGTTACTTGTGTTTTGTTTCTATTCAGTTGGAGAACATGATGGGAAATCCAGCTATTTATTTACTCAATGCATTCACTTATGGTTTGGATGGGTTCAAAGTCACCTTGTGAGATTGTAATGTAAAGCTGAGTACTATCTTGATATTGATGGTAACTACTCGTATTCGTTGTGATAATCTGGAGCATGTACTGTAGATACTAAATAGAGGAGGCCCTAGGATTGAGTCCTGAGGGACCCCACATGTGATTTCTATCTGTTCTGATGAAAAATTATCTATTGACACAAATAATTTTCTGTCTTTGAGGTAAGATTTCAACCAGCCAAGTATTGTACCAGAGAGACCAACCCAGTCTTTCCAATAGTATATCATTATCATCAGTGTCAAACGCTGCACTGAGGTCCAAAAGAACCAGAACCATGGTTTTACCATACTTATTTATGCAGATGCGACTGAAAACTTTGATGAGGGTAGTCTCTCTACTGTGGATTGAATGGATTGAAAAATATCAATACAATTTGTTATTGGTAGGAAGCTATTTAACTGTTGAACCATCACAGTTTTTTTAATACTTTTACCTGAGTTTAGAGATGGGCCTGTAGTTCTGCATTAATGTGTTGTCCAGGTTATTCTTCTTCAGTAGAAGTTTAATAACTGCTAGGGGAAGAAAGGTGAGAGGAGGGATGAGTTGACTAGGTTTCGGGTGCTGGATAATACTGTTCCCATGGTGTGCATGACTCCTCTGATTTCCTGTCTACGTAAATCTTTATGTTCAGTCTCTATGATCTATTTCTCATCTCATCTGTAAAATATTCAAAATAGTATGCAAACAATTCTAAATCGATTTTAAGGCTTCACATTCATTTATACAAAGTAGGTAAATAATTGTATAGGGTGCAGTCTGTGGCTCCATGCCTTCCAGGATACATTTAGCTTAATAAGGTATAAACAAATATTGAGATGTAGGCTATGTTCTGTGCAATCACATGACTAAGAAAATCAGTGATTGTCAAATCAGAGTGTTTATGGAGTTAAGATAAAACAAAGCAAAATGTTCAAATCCACAGATGGAGGAGTTCACAGGTTTACAGGTGTTTTTCATCACACGAGTTAAGTTTTATTTGAATTAGCAGCTGCTGAGGTTCACAGGCTATTTGAATCTCCTCATCAATCAGCGTTAATGGACTGCTAAACTGAACAAGCAAATGTCAGGTGTTTCTAGGAATTATCCTTTATAACAGCTTTGTTTTCTTTGAAAGAAACTATGAGATTCAAATGAGGTCCAATCCCTTCGTTTTCAGACCAGGAGGTAATGCTGGGTCTGCTCATTTTTCACAATTTTTTTTATTCAAAGATGCTAATAATGATCCAGATCTGCAAGTGTGTAATAGTCTAAATATGTCTAACTTGAAATCTGTTTGTAAAACGCATACACTTCTGTTATCAAAAGTGAATAAAAACATGGAACCTTCTATTTGCAAAATACAAATAGAAGCATATAATAAATGCTCTTAGACATTTCTGATAGGTAAACATGTACACTGGTCTGGTTTTATTTATTGCAGAGTGATTGGCTTTCAGAATCCAATTCCAAAGGAGTTCAATCAGCTTCAGTAAACGTGCAGCAGACAAACCAGCGAACTGTAGCAACGAGTAATCCTTTCCACACTCGCACGTGAGAAGGTAGGAGTTGAAGGTGTTTGCTGATTTCTGAAGACTTAGAGCTCCTTAGAACCAGCTCTTGTACAGTAAGAATTTAAAGCTACTATTTTATGTTAACAACTGTGTACAAGAAGTAATACCATTAAAGGGACCTTGGATTATGTTCTATAGAGCAAAAATGAACTCCAAGGACTTTCATTCCAATGATTTAAATACAATTTCTCATTCCAGTTCGATAACATATACTAGGAATCTGCAAGACCTTAAAGAGAAGCTGATACCGAAATCAGCTTCTGTTACGTTTCAGAACCAGCTGATTAAAGAGTTTTTTTGACTCAGGCTTGCAGCATTAGGACAGGAACTTGGAGTTAGAAGCTGACATGAGAAAAGTTTTTTTTCCCGACATGATAAACTGCTTTCGTGTGAATTATCATGCAGCCAATGCTAATGTTAGCTTGCTATTTTAGGTCAGACTTCGAGTTTCTCAATGTCAAGGCGAGGCGCCATGCTTAAGAGGACACTGTCCTTCCTTGGTCAAAGAAAACAGTTAAATGCGACAGACTTACCTCACGTGAACACGAATGCCAGCTAACGCGCTCTGTTTACGTCCCAACCATCATATTAGCATAGTAGCATAGTAATGTTCCTTCAGCCATGGAGCTATAAATGTATAATGAGCGTTTTACCTTTTAAAATTTTATATATTGGTTAAATCAAATGTGTAAGCGAGTTAGTACCTGGTAGCCACCAGAGCTGAAACTACTAAGCAACTAACCAACCATAAATAACTGTGTTGGATCTAAAAAAAAGCTTTAAATATAAGCCCAGTAGCTAATATCAGTTGACTTACATTTAAATGGAAAATTTGCCCCGAATGAGCTGCTGCCGGCTACTACCCCACTGTATTCTGGGAATTTTTGACCGCGGTAAGGCATCAAGGCACCTCCCATGTATCCTTGGTCAGTTAGCTAAATGGCTAACAAACAGAGGCCAGATTCCCCACTAGCACATTGTAAGTGGAACACGCCTTGTCGGTCCCTGATGATGCATCTCCTAGGCAACGGGGGCGGGACCAAGGCATCAAGGTGAGGTTCTGCGCTTTGAGAAGCACCCCTGGACAAATATAATAATGTCTCTAAACCTTTGTAAGTGTATAGGTGACATGTTGATTAACCATTGTTGTTATTTATTTACTTTAAGCATCTTTTATTGTTTTGAACATGCTACTTTGTTAGCTTTGTGCTAACATAAGGGAATTTAGTTCAATTTATTTTTAAATGAAAAAAGTCTGAGTCAAGTCCAAAGTCTTAAATGTGAAATTTCAAGTCAATTCGAGTCATTAAAAAAACGTTTTTTTAATCTATTTTATAATCCATGTGTTCTTTTTAAATGAGCATGGGGCAGGATTGAAAAAACAACAACTTAACATGCTTGTCCAGATTTAAAAGTTAATGAGTAACGAAGTGCTTTAAACCAAAAAATAATTAGGCTGTTTACATATCGTTTTATTTTCTTAAGCAGGCTGTTTGCAGCAAAATATGCAGCAATTCGGACCCAGAATTTCCAGGCTGACCTAAGGGTGTGACGTGAGTCGACCCTGCTAGTGCGTTCCCAGCCGCTTCAACAGGAAGAAGATTGCGACTCGCGCCTCAATCAGCGGTGGGAATGGATTCTCCCGCAACCAGCAGATAACCAAACAAGACTCAAAGCACGCTAAAAATGGCACTAAGAAGCTTTTATTAGCAGCTTATCGTGAGTCAAAAGCAAAATATAACAAAAGACAGACAGACATCCGGATATATATCTGATTGGGTTCCCCATCGGAATGTCTGTTCACCAATTGAAATCTACGTGTGCCCCAAAATATCTGTACTTCCTGCGCAGGCCTTGTCGCTCATGAGTTTTGTTTTTTCATCCTGCCCCATGCTCCTTTAAAATCTTTATTTATTTGAATACCTGATGAAACAAGTAGAACTAAACTTAGAAAATTAGGAAAAAGTTTTTACTGAACTCAAACGTGCACGTTGTAGTTTAATCTAACTTAGGCTGATAAGAATGTTCTTCATTTGAACTATCATTTCAAAGATTCACTGTTAAGCATTAGGGAGTATAGCTGTAACTTTTAAGATGATATTTAGATTTTTAAGAGTCACAGGTATTTACTTAATCAGCAACTCACCCTCCTTCCAAAATCCTACTCGACCTACATTTCTAGTTAGAAAAATGCTGCAAAAGGAGATGTTGCCTACTGTTTATGGCAGACAGAAGGATAGGGTGGCTTCGTTTTTTAAAATCTGGCCATCTAATTGGCTGTTCGTCAGCCCCCTCACACATGCGTACACAGAGACAGTCTCTGCTTGTTAAGACGTGGCGCTGTCACCTGGTATACAGTACTTGGATGAACATAGCTGAATAGCTGTTTATAAACATGACTATTTAAAAGGGACAGGCATATGCTGTATGTCCTATTTCAAATTCTCATAATTTTACAGTCATATGTTTTGTATGCACATTTTTACGTATATAATGTATGGAAAATAAATAAAAATACACTTATAAGAGTTTGTTAATGTAAGTTCAACTTAAAAAAAAACAACAACTAACTCCTGATCTACAGATCCTCAACTGCTATTCTGGAGATGTTTATCTTTTCTCTCCTTCTCTGTCTTCTCAGATTTCCATCTATCAACCAGAAAATCCAAAATGTCTGACGATTCCTCCTCCCCAGACAACGTCTCTGCTCACTCAGAGCACTTTGAGTGTACTGATGATGGAGACGCTCAGTTAGTCCACTCTAACTTCTCCGCCATCAGAGGTGTCCTCCTGATCCCGTTGTCGGTGTCCATCCTCTACCTGGGCTTCCAGCAGTGGAGGCCGCACCGTTCCTTCAGAGCAACGAGCCACTTTGACATTTTCACCTACCACCAGTCTGTAATGGAGCTGATCTGGGGTCTGGGGATGGTGTTGTTCCACATAGGAGTCCATTTTAACCTCACACACCTAGTTAAAGTGGGTTACTTTTTTATATGCGTCATCTTATTTGGAGAGACCCTCTTTCACATTCTCACCTGTCTGGAGCGTTACCTGGCTGTTGTTCACCCTGTCACCTACAGGGGGCTGCAACACACCCACGGAGACAAAATCAGAAACACTGGCATTGCTTTTGCTTGGTTGGTGTCCTGGATGTGGTCCTTCATAATAACTCAAAATCATAACTCACTACCTTCAATCCCATTTCTGTCTTTTCTGGTTCTCTCCTTGATCGTTGTATTTTTCTGCAACCTTTGTGTTCTTCTCGCTCTGATTCGTCCGGGACCCGGGGGAGGGGACAAAAACAAAGGATACTTTGACCAAACGAAGCAGAGGGCGTTTTTTACTGTCGGGGCCATATTAGTGGTGCTCCTCCTGTTCTTGCTGGCATTTATTGTTTCATCAGCTATCAGGGAGTCCAAAGTATTGCCTCAGAGAGTTCGTTGTTTGATCATGAGTTTTGTGCTGCCTTTCAGTTTGCCCAGCAGTTTAGTTTTGCCTTTGCTGTACTTGTACAAAGAAGGAAAACTGTCATTCTGCAGTTACAACAGTGTGTAGAAACAAATGAATTCCTCTGCCTTTCAGCAAGAGTCCTATAAGACTTTGTTACTGTCAAAATAGGGTGAGATCTACCCATCATCCCATGCTGAAGATTGTATATTAGGATTAAAAGAGGAGTAAGGTCTAAAAGAGTAAGGCCCACAGATTATTTATTTATTCATATTTATTTGAGAAGGAACAATATATAAATAAAAAAGAAGTGACTCAAGGAAAATGTTTTCCTTTCTATAGTCTGTTTATTTAAATGCTCAGTTGCAGACCCAGTTCCTGGTTGGTAAACCTTTAATATCAACAGTAGGAAGAAGATTTGAAATCTAACAGTAGAATAATGGTGTGTTCACACTACATACTTTATGAGCTTCAAGCAACGCTCACAAAGCGACTAGTTCGACACATAAACTGCAGATACATTTTTAAGCTGAAGCTTGCATGTGTTAAACACAAGCGGATCGTGGTTGGCTAGGCAACATCGACGTCGGGCAATGTCACTACTGTGAGACGCTCTGATTGGTTGCCGTGCTGCTTCAGGAGCGTTAAGATCGTCAAAAGTTGCTGAACTTCTGCGTTGCTGGCGTTTGAAGCTTGAAACACAGGAAAAGCTGGAAAAGTTGATGGAGGCAACGCTCACAAAGACTCTGATGCTCCTCTGAACGCCTCAACCATAGACTTAACATGTAATTTTGCTGTTTCTGACACCGAGGTTTCAGGCGGTGTAAACGCAGCGAAATATTTCAATGCAATAAATGCAGTTGCACAAATGTGTTTTTTTTTATATATATGAATCTGTTTCAATCTTTTCCAGAAGCCAGAGTTGATCAAAACAGCATGCATACTTTATATAAGTGGCCAGGTGAATTAAATTAGTGAATTTTATTCAGATTTTATTAAAAATGTTTAAATGTATGTGTGGACAGCACAGAAATACCAAACAATAAATGGACTCAGTCTCCCAGCCGCCTTCTTTCTCCAAGCTCCTCAAAGCCCGCTGGCCACCAGCTGCCACCTGGTCCATCCCAAGACAAGCTCATTTGCTACCTCAATGCTGTCCCCAGATGACGCAGCAACCCCTGCCAGTATGAGTATCAGAGCACGAATTTGTTCGCCCCTTCCCGTGCCGCTTCAAAGTTAAGCAGGGAACCCGGCTCTTCATCTGAAAGGCAACCTGACTGCTAGCAACATTCTCCAATCCACTGCTGGTCCCGAAAGATTGAACCCCAAAACTACTTCCTTCCTTCCTTGCTTTCCCTTCCTCTCCGCACCGTTCCAACCACACCTGTTCCAGGAGCACGTTCCAAACGACTGACAGAACGTTTCAATTCCTTCCCCCCTCTACGTAACTCAGGTGAATGGATTAAATCTTTTTTTATCAAGGATAACCTTTCTTCAGCACCCCATCCTTCACTTTGGCCTGAAGAAATTCTCAAAGAAGGAAATGATTTTGTTTTCTTAAACTGGGTGGAGCACAGTTTATTTTATTTAGATTATAAGGTGTGTGTTTTACCAGAGCTGGCTGTTTGTGTAAAAGTTACTCTTATTTTCTTTGATTTGTAAGCAACAGCTGTTTTTTTGTCTTTGTTGCTGTGTTAACTCCACGAACTGGACTCGTACGTGGTTGTTCTGGAAAGAGAGCGGGCAAGAGACAGCCACCATTATATGATAGCCCTTTGTTTGTGGCACAAGGCTAGCTAGTTATCACCACGCAATCTCCTTTGTCCGTCCTCTTCCACTTAGCACATAGTAGCATAGTTCACTTAGGCTAGATTTAATTTATTTTGTTTGCGTGAGAAATTTGTGAATAAATTCCTTAAACTTGAGATAAATCCCTGGGCCTCGTTCATGTTTGTAGCTGAATACATCGTACAAAAGAACTCCTCCTTCAGATAGACTGATGGTCGGTTTAATAATTAGTATTGTTTCTTAATTAAAGATTAAGAAACTGGTGCCCTATTTTTGCTCAATTGATCAAGAATAATTTGAGTTACATTAGCAATTATCCCGGTATTCGGTTACTGATGTAATTCTGTTTAAATCATTGTTAGCCAGACAATGAGAATTCCTAAAAAAAAAACATAAAAAGTATTATTCAGTAAAGTAGGGACAGAATGGGCCTAAGCTGTGGCGTGGACAGAGGTTAAAGTTAGCCTGAGAATAGGGAAGAAGTTTTGCAGACTGGCAGAGAGTTGCATTACTGCCTATTAGAAAAATTGAACTGTGAGCGTTACTTGAGTCTAGGACACCCCTTATAATTAAATTCAGTTTATTTATATAGCGCCATTTCACAACAGATGTCATCTCAAGGCACTTTACAAGAAGAGTTCTTACAATACAATGTTTAATTTAGGAATTAGTCGTCGTGACTTCTCAGCAATCCCTCACACTGAGCAAGCATGAAGGCCAGGTCTTTGTTGAATCCTTCTAAGAAAGGCATGGTGGTTTAATGTTGATTCCTGAGGCTCGGCCAGGCCCAGGTACAGGGAGCTACAGCATCTCTCAATGCAGAAGGAAGCTGGAGATAGAGAAACAGATTTTTTTTTTTTTTCCAAACTTAGATTTATTTCCCTCCAATGTGGACTCCTTCCGCTTCCTGGGTACCACCATCACCCAGGACTTTAAGTGGGAGCTGACCGTCGCGTCCCTCATTAAAAAGGCCAAGCAGAGGATGTTCTTCCTGCGGCAGCTGATGAAGCTCAAACTGCCCATGGAGAAGATGGTGCAGTTTTACACAGCCACCATCAAGTCCATCATCACATCTTCCATAACTGTTTGGTGGCCACCACCAGGGACAGACACAGATTGCAGCAGACACACTGCTGTGATCGTGATTGGCTGCAACCTCCAACCTTTACATGACCTGTTTGTCATCAGGAATTTAGATTGTGCAGGTTGGATCATTTAACTTCCCGGAACAGGAGCAGCTTCTTCCCCACAGCCACCAGACTCTGAAATAATAGTTAAATTAATCAATCAATCAATCAATCAAACTTTATTTATAAAGCGCTTTTCAAACAAACAAAGTTACTCAAAGTGCTTTACAGATTTAAAATAACCCCACAACCCCCCCTTCAAAAATAAAATCATCAGTGCAAATACAACCCCCTCCCAACCCAACCCATCAGCCATACTCACTCACACACACACTTAGAAGCTACAAAAAGCGGGCTGAGTACAGATGAGCCAGGAAATGCCATCATGGGAGCCATCTGCATCAGCAGCAGCAGATCAACAGCAGCAGCCAAGGCTCCCACCCAGGGCACCCAGAGGAGGGAGGGCTGGTACCCCCACCTCCACCCAAGCGCTACCTGGGGGGCACCCAGGCAGCCACAGCCGACCACCGCCCCCGATGCAGGGGGCCCCCCAGAGAGGAAACACTGGCAAGAAAGATTAAAATACGTTAAAATATAAAGTTTATAAAATATAAAGTATAAAACAATAAGTGTAAAACAAATAATAAAAATGCAAAGCAGATTAATAAATAAACAGTTAAAAGCTAAACTAAAAATTAAATCAGGTAAAACATGCTGAGCGGTTAAAAATATATTAATAAATAATAATTAGTTAAAGGCTAAGCTAAAAAGGTGAGTCTTGAGCCTGCTCTTGAAAACATGAAAGTTCTCTGCGGCCCTGAGATCCTCTGGCAGCCTGTTCCAGAGTTGAGGGCCATAATAATGGAAAGACGCCTCACCATGAGTCCGTGTCCTGACTTTGGGGATGATAAGGAGACGGCTGCCAGAGGAGCGCAGAGACCGCGAGGGTTCATACGGTAAAAGCATTTCTGAGAGATAAGAAGGCCCAAGACCATTAATCCTATAACATACGGGGAGCCAATGCAGTGATTCTAAGACCGGGGTAATCTGCTCTGGCAAACTTCATCATTCACTTACTTCATTCTCTTCTATTTCACTGCACCCTTACATCAAAGCAAATTCCTAGTCTGTAAATCTGTTTCACTAGCAAAGGCAACAAAGTGGTTCTCTTTCGTAATGAGGGAACAACTTTAATCTTTCTTGCAAAGAAAATAGCGGAGCCAAAAAGCTAATTTTCTAAACTTACCGATACATGAGGTGCCTAATGGTTCATAGAGAGAGAGAGAGAGAGATGTCATGGCTTCTTTCTTGGATCTGTTTTCCCTAAGGCTCTCAGATAGACAGAAGGCAATGAATGCATTGGTATAATGGACAACTGTATAATGCTGATAGATAAAAACACTGAAATGTTCGTAGAGAGGTTTGAAAAACATTGAACATCACAAAAAAATCAAGCTTGAGGCTTAGAGACGATACGTCATGGTGTGCTGCTGACCTTTACTTTGACTCAAGCGGCTCATCTTCCAACGAAGAAGCAAAGTCTGGGGCCTTTAGGTCGGGCTCTCCAATCTCTCGTGCTGAGTTCACCAAGGTGGTCAAAAAGCTCCTCTGTGGTGAAACTCCAGGGATGGATGAGACTCGCCTGGGGGCATTGGTGCAGTTCCTCATGACTGGCAGACAGAGTGGTCTAAAGGGGCAGAGTGTGTTCCAACGACAGTATGATCACATTTCTGAGCCTCCCTGGTCTATTCATGGGTTCTGGAGCGGGAGAATCCTACCTCAGATTTAGGAGGAAAAATGTGGTTTTCATCCTGACCGTAGGGTACAAGATCAGCTCTACATCCTCAACAGGTTCCTGCAGGGTGCATGAGAGTTCACCCAACCAGTCTACATATGTTTTATGGAGTCGGAGAAGTTGTTCCATCAGAGAGTCATACTTTTGTACTTTTCCCTTACTGGTTCCTTGACAAAATACAGTTCTGCATAACACATCCAGGTAAATAAAAGGGCTACTCGAGGGAACTGCTTTTGTGGCTCTTGACGTGTTTTTCTGAAAGCACCATTATCAACATTACTGAATAAATCAGCATGTTATTTTAGGGTGAATTTGTAAGCAGCTTGGGTTTATTTCTCCACGATGATCAAAACAGAAGAATGCAAAACTCATCAAGATAAATTGATTTAACAGACGTATTTAATTTAAATACATGGAATGACGCTGCGCATGCCTTTTACCTGCCTTAATGTAATAAAGAACATATGGCTGTTCTCATTCAGAATTCATGCAAAACACCTGCTGCATCAATTATTTTACCATTTGAACTCAATAAATAATCGTTGGTGAGCAGTCTGCTGTACCTGGGTAGTATTCTCCAGTGAACATCAGAGTACTTTTGAAGCATCGGCAGCGGGACGATAAAAACAACAGTTGTTAACAACGAGGTGAGTCTCCAGCTCAATGTGAAACTTTGGTAAGCACAGATCAGTTTTTTTGTTTTCTTCTTAGAGATAACTGGAAGGTTTTGTCTTATGGAGGATATTTTATCTGATCCAATAAAGAAGAAGGCAGAAGTCAGGGGGATGAATGGTGAGAAGCATCACTTCTATTTTACTGAGGTTGAAATGTTTCTATTCAGCTAAATGTAGAGACAGTGTCTCCTAACAGACAGTAAACGCTTGAAATATGATTCCAGATGAACTAAAACAATCCCTTCAAGCAGATCATGTCAGATATTGTTGCCTGTTTGATAGGCTTGAAAATGCTGAAACTGAAATGAGCTCTGGGCACTGCTTGAACACTCTACACTTTTTATCTCTGGTTTTAATGACATCTACCTTTGTAGGATCTTTTTAGTTTGAAAGCCAATATCTACCAATGTTTTTGCTTCTTCTGAAATTCTCCAATGGATTCAGACTCCAGGACGTCCCTTATTATCAAAATCTCTTCTCCTTGCTCGATTTCGCTATTTTCAGTTGCAAGAAAATTATTTCCAAAGAACCAAAAGTTAACGAAATGGTAAGGAGAATTTTTTCTCTTCCTCCCAAGCCCCAGTGGAAATATGCAGGCTGCAAAACCCTTAAGATAGCATCATGAGCATCCTGCATATCCTTCATGCTCCGATGGACTTTGACTTCCATGGAACTGCTTAGTAGAAGTGCTTTACTCGTTGACAGTACCGGGCTTTGTATGACCGAGAAGTTTTACGTTTGTTCTTCATCAGTACAAAATAGAGCCTAAATTATTTGTTGTTTTTGTGCTCATTATGAAGCATTTCCAACTGGAGCATTTTATTACAACAATGTAGATTTTATTCTTTGTTTATGTAATTCAAAAACTAATTTAACTACGAACAACTTCATTTCACATGCTACTAATAAATGGGGAATACTTTTTTAATTTACAAAATTTCTTTGTTTCCTTTTTTTTTCAGTGAGCTAATGCTGACTTCTTAAGTCCAGAAAATAACGTTTAATGGCAAAAATGTATTAAAATAATTGTAATCAAGCTTGTAATATTCTTTAGTCTATAAAGTAGAAATCATACAAGCTCAACTCTCTGAAGTACTTTCTATGTACGGTTAAAGCATTTGAGGTTTATTAAAATGATGGTTCAATTAACATGAGCTAACTAACATGAGTGTCCTTATTGGACATTTCTCTCATAATATTAATATATGTAAAAAAATGAAAGTGTCAAAGTCCTTCAAAGTCGTTCGAGGTTTTTCTCACCAAACTAACTGGATGAATGGAAGCCAGAATGAACACAAGTGAAAAAATGCCAGTTATTTTCAGCCTGAGCAAAACACTCAGTTTGAATTTGAGTATAACACACATAACAATATGTCTTAAAAAGCAGATAAATCAAGCACATAAAAACAAATTCTCACATGGAAATCAATTGAACGCTTAACGTTACAGGTATTATAGCTTTTCATCACAACAGATACGTCTGCAGTGTTTCACCGTAGTTTTTTGCGTCCTATCTTATGTACAGTAACATCAGTCCTTCCCAGAAGGACCAAAATGCACCAAACATAAACAGTAATTTTCTATATATTCCATAAACTGTTGATAATATGGTTATATTAAGGTAAAAAACATAAACAGCTTGTCACACATTATTTCCGAAAGCAAGGATCTGTTGAGAAGACATGATGGTTACTGTCAAGGCTAGTTAAAGCATTTACAGTGTAGGTTCAGAGTGGTAGGAAAGATTTTTGTGAGCAAGACACGACACCGAGGCATCGCTTGGTCATCATCTAACTTGAGCTGTTAACAAAACAGGATGACATCACTGTTTTTCTCCATTAGTAAGTGTGTGCAATTCACCGCCAGGACAACAGGGGGCGCAGTACTTTTCTGGGGAGATCCTGCTATTGCTGCAGTCACATCTCTGATTGACAAGTTATTTATTTATAAACCAGAACTCTTCGCTTGTACTTCAGTCTCCTATAATACTCAAAACAGCTTTCCATGCACAAATATGATTAAAAAAATCCCATCAGTCGCCATTGTAATGGACAGGCAACATTTTGAAGATGTTTTACAATCTGATCCACGTCTGCTGCTAGATATCGTCAGCACTCAGTTTTTTTGTTTTTTTGTTGGGGGGGTTGTAAATGGCGGGGCTGTTGACAAATTTAAAGAAGTGGCATGCTGACCAATTACAGTTATATCTGTATATAACTGTATATATGGTTATATCTACGCTTTCATCGACAGATGATGGCGTTGCACGTCTCAGCACGCCCCCTGATGGAGAAGTATATCCTAGGGTTCAGGGTTATTAAATTAAATAAAAAACTGGGATATTCTGACCATTTTAAACATGCAGCGTAATATAATTTTGTTTGAACCTCAGATCCTTTTTCATCATTTGATTGTTTTATTTAATTAAAACCGTCCTCTCTCAATCCTTTCCAGGTGTCCATCTTGCCATCACACAGTATGTCAACTAACTCCTCAGCCTTGGGACCATTAATTTATTTGCACCAATCCCGTTGTGCAAACGTCACACTCAGCTTTGCAATGGTCTATGCCTTCACCACAATCAGACTCCTCCTCCTCCTTCCCAGCTCCATCTTCATTCTCTACCTAGGGCACCAACAGTGGCGACGGCAACTCTCCACTCAACCGCAGAGTCACTTCGACATGTTCACCTACCACCTGGCTGTCATGGAGCTCCTCTGGAGTTTGGGTAACGCCGTGTTCTATGGAGCCATGTATCTACCAGCTGTAAGCCTAGTTGGGTTGTACCTCATGAACATCGTGTTTGTTGGAGAGACCCTTTTCCACATTCTTAGCTGTTTGGATCGCTACCTGGCAGTTGTTCATCCCGTCACTTACAAGAAACTACAGAATACCCATGGGGTAACAATCAGAAACATCAACCTTTTCTTGGCTTGGCTGTTCTCCTTTCTATGGAGTCATTTGAAGAATACGTACTACCCTAAATTCCCCATCATCCATTTCTTCTGCTTTCTTGTCTTCTCCTTTGTCATTGTTTCTTTCTGCAGCTTTTCTGTTCTCTGTGTTCTAATCCGTCCTGCGCCAGGTGAAAGAGATCGCTACAGGAAGCATGTTGACCAGATTAAACAACGAGCTTTCCATACGGTGATGGCCATTACAGGTGTTCTAGGCCTCTGGCTTTTGGGGTTCTTCTTTGCCAATGTTCTAAGGGAGTCAAACATCTTCAGCACCAAAGTCAACTGTGTGTTGCATAAGTCTATGTTCTGGTTCAATCTTCCCAGCAGTTTGGTGTTGCAGGTGCTTTTCTTGCACAAGAAAGGTAAACTGCAGCTGTCATAAGTGAATATAAATATGTTTTGGCATACGTCTTATATCAAAGATGTGGTAGAATTGATTTGCTGACCTCTTTTTGACATGCAACGTTATGCATTCACTGTCTTTCCTTCTGTGCACCAATTTCCTCTTTGCAAGACAAACCCCCCCAAAAAACTGAAACACTGAATACAAAAAAGTTGCATGTATGGCTACATTTAATCAAACCACAATTCATCTTTAAAGTTTGAGTTGGGTCTACTGTAGGATTTAGGTTTGCAAAGAATTGGCCGTCCTCTGCATACTGAAAGACATACGCTAAACATTGTGTTAATCTGTACTGTAGTCTTTTTAAACCAACAGTTGGGAGGTTTAAAATAAAAATAATTACCAGTAATAAACTAGTATGCCATTTAGAGCTGAAATTTCAACGTTAAAAGTCAGCCAGTCATCACCAAACCCCAACCACTTGGGGCAATCTTGTGCGTGCATAAAAGTGTGTCTCGTTGTCTGTTGTGAATCTCTGTCTGTTTGCCTGTTGTTAAATCAGTAATATATATACTTATATATTTTGTTTGTGAACATGTTGAACCTTGTGTATAAAATACTGAGCAATGTGGTTTTTTTTCAACTCATGAGCTATTCACTCGTTATCTGCCATTTGATCACTAAAAGTGCCAATGAAGCAAATTCCACAGACAAGTACTGCAAAGTTTCTCCTTGAGTAGAAATTCAAATTTAAATTGTTCCGAAGTTATCATAAAGTAATTATTCAATGTGGTTTGACACACAGGCATGTAAAAAAAAAAGGCCCAATTAAGTTTTATTGTCCAGTGTGTGTCTAGCCTGTCATTCATTGACCACTAGCTCCAGCCCCCACCACCCCAACACTCATTATTCAGACTTTTTGACATATTCAAGGTATCAGTGGCAGTCCGGCCCAGCTGGACAATGACTTTTTAAACTTCTGAGTCCGATGCATGGAATGAGATGATGCAGGTGGAGTACTTACCTATACCAGAGTATATTTGTGTGCAGTGAATACCCACAGCAGTTACGATTTTATGAAGGCTTTTAGAACCAACAAGTTAATAGTTTGGGGGGTTTTTTGTGAAGGGGGGCTGTAGGGTCATTTAATCTGTAAAGCACTTTGAGAAGCTGTGGTTTGAAAAGCGGTTTATAAATAAAGTTTGATTTGATCAAGTTTTTGATTTGATGTGTAAATCAGAGAGAACCGTTTTTGTTCCTGCTCCAAAGCTTTTCAAGTTAAATCAGCCCAGGTTTATGAACATTTTAACCGTGTGAAAACATATCTCTTTATACATTTTCAGAATTGTATTTATTCTTACCTTTTTATTGGGTTGGATTTACTTTAAATTGGTGCAACCTAGATTATTAATCTAACAATAGATTAGTACTGAAGACATTCCTAAAAATGTATTGTGTGATGTGTTTTTGGGTCATAATAAATCATTTATCTTTTTTTCACTCTTCTATATTTCTCCACTGCTTTTTGGGTGGAAATTATAGACACTTCTGTAACATTTGCCAATGTTCTAAAACTTTATTAAAAGAGTTGACTTCACCTTGAACGAGTACTATTTCATTTATTTCAAATGTTTAAATGGATACGGAAAGGTCCATCAGACAACTTATAAATGAACATTAAACAATCCCTGTGTAGAGGAATCAGACTCAGATTTTTCCATTTCTCATCTGTTTAAGCAATGAGGCTGCTTTAAAAGCATCACGATCAGTGCAGCGCGGTGGGAACATCTACGAATGAACGTTTCCAATTCTTCAACACATGAACACCCATCTGGGACAATAAAGACAAGCTGCAAAATAAAAGGTGCCCTAACTTTTCAACATAGAAAAGCAAACGGAAAAGTCATCCAGAAGAAGCAGTGTGAAAACCTTTTAGTAGATTTACATGGCATTTATGATTTTTTTTTATTTTATAATATCAATTAAAATGTATTATCCAATAAATACTAGCTTTGTGCTAAATGCAAACACATTTATTTAAATGACTTTGAAAGGTTAATACAATACCTTAAAGGGATGATTCAAGAAACTCATTGACTATCAATGAATTGGTTACAGCACAGAGATCAGTTGTTATAGTAAAATTTGTACAGCACTATTAGACAGGCCAAAACCTACAACCTTCAGGTTAAGCAATAAAAAATGTACTGCAGCGCACACTACACAGGACAAAGGATGTTCTACAAGCCATAACTACATGGGAAATTTACCTGAAAATCATCTTTATGTGTGAAACTGACCACTAGTCTATGACCTTTGGTTAACAGTCTGTAAAGACCAATCAACTAGAGAACAAAGGCCCGGTCTAACCCTAATGAATTGGTTCCCTGTACTGCTTATAGGGTGACCAGATCTCCAACCACCAAATGTGGAAACAAAGACCACATACTGCAAATGTGAAAAAATGTGAGATTCCAATGCATCAACGAACTCACTAGCTTCAAATCCCATTTACGAAGCGTAAAACTGGCAGCATGCAGGCTACCGGGATCCCCATGAGGTTTACCTGACAGCCGAGGCAGGACAGAAAAACAAAACATTGCCTTGCAAACATTTGATCATATTAATCCAGTTCATGCAAAGCAGCTTTAACTTTACCACTTGTCATCTCATCAAATCAACAACCATATACATCATTCTAATATAACCAGCGAGCAGTTTTTAACATCAGCGCACCTGATGCTAGCAGACTACATTTCATAAGACTGAAAAGGCAACGAGGAGACATTCGTTTTTTACAAGGTGGGTTTACAATCCTCTAATGATGATGGGTATGCCTTCCTTTTCTGAACTTGTACACCAGTTTATATATATATATATATATATATATATATATATACATATACTTGTACACTACTTTTTATTTGTATACATATATATATATATATATATATATATATGTGTGTGTGTGTGTGGGGGGGGGGGGGGGGGGGTCTGTGTTTGAATTTGTTCAGTATAGTTAAACATAATTAAACTGCCACCAGTGGATACAATCTGACACTCATACGCTTAGAGATGATTGAACAAAAATTTACATTTTAAAAATAAAACAAAGTTTTTTAAATCATTGGGTGCTCTGTTTACTTACTATCTTGTACTGTCTAAACATTTTAGATGAAATCAAAAGTTTAGTTATAGAAAACTTCATCAAAACCAAGGGGTTACAATATTCCTTCTTAAACTGGGACGCCTGCCAACTCCATATCCTCCTTTAAAACACCCATGAAATGTCGTAAGGCGTCTTCTTTTTGTCTTTATGCCCAGCAGCTCCATCCCTGACATCATCTTTCCAAATGTTGCTACTATCTAAAATAGTGACCAAACTATTTCAACTTTGCCTTCTACCCTCTAAAGCACTAGTTCCGAAAGTTGGGGTCAGGACCCCACATGGGGTCACGGCCTAATCAGTCTGGGGTCATAAGATCCTCTTCAGAAACTTACGTACCAAATATAAATATGAGAAAGAATGTGGACTTTGGAAATCCTGCAAAAGATAAATATGAAAATGGATAAAATCAACATGTTGGTCAGTATACTGGCTGCTGATGTTGCTTGTGCTGTCAATAAACTACCTTTTAACTGGCTGTAAAAATCCTTGCTAGCTAAGCATGTGTTGTGGTCATGACCCTCTTACATTTTCATTTTATGGGTCGAAAGCTGGAAAGTTTGGGAGCCACTGCTCTAAAGTCTCCAAACCTGCCAACTCTAGTTGTTCTTTCTCTGGTTTTTAATCTTACAGATCCCCATTGAATCCAAAAAGGTTAGGGAACTTTTAAGGTTTTTGCAACGGAAAAAAAACTGTCTATAGGACCTTACTAATCCTGCATATACAGCAGGAAATTATATTGGATAAATTTAAAGATGTATATAAATTAAGTTTTCATAAAAACATTTTCAGACCTGAAATTATTCTGTGTACATTTTTAAATACTAATTAATAATGTGTTCTAAGATGATTTTGGGGGGTATGCTACAATTTCAGAATCTTACAGGTATTAGATATTCTCAAACCTTCAAAAATAGTTACGTTTCTGACTTCCTTTTGCTTAATTTTTTTATAGGACCCAATCATCTCAGCAGACAAGCAACATGTCTTTGGTCAATCTTTCAAACTCTTCCCTCGATTCTGTTGAGCCTCGCTGTGCCAACAACACTGATGGTGCTATAACCGGCATTGCCTTGATTGCCACCAGAGTCTTCTTCTTTTTCCCGGTTTCACTCTTCATCCTCTGCCATGGCCTCCAGCAGCAGCGCTCGTTTAAAGCAAGAAGCCACTTTGAGGTCCTCACCTACCACCAGTGTTTCCTGGAGCTGATCTGGATTCTGGGGATAGTCTTACAGGTTTTAGGGTCCAACGTGGGTCTGGGACACATGACCTTGGCAGGCAATCACCTCACAAGCTGCATTTTCTCAGGAGTGACTTTGTTTCACGTCCTGACCTGTGTGGATCGTTACCTGGCCGTCGTTCATCCCGTCATTTACCATAGTCTACGTGATACTCGCGGAGCCAGAATCAGGAATATGGCTGTTTTTGCTGTGTGGCTGTTGATCTCTTTGTTTAGCTGTGCAGCAAACAATCTCCGTTTTGATATCTTTAACAACTTATCGTTTAGCTTACTGGGCTCCTCCTTGGTCCTCATGTCTTTCTGCGGTTTTTCTGTCCTCTGCGCTCTTATTGGTCCAGGGCCAGGGGAAACGGGTGGGAATAAGAGATTTGTTCACCAAAAGAACCTAAGAGCTTTCGTTACTGTTACAGTGATCACCGTTGACCTCTGTTTGTGGTTCTTTGTGTATTTGGTGTCCACCTCTTTGTTACGCGCTCAAGTCGTGACAGGAAGTGCCTCTTGTGTTCTGGAGGTTTCTGTGCTTTGGTTTAGTCTGCCCAGCAGTATGATTTTGCCTCTGCTCTATTTACTCAAAATGGTGAAACTACCATCTGGAAAGCAGGACAGTGACTAACAAAAAAGAATGGATGAACTAAATTTCCTTTGCTATTCAAGGCCACATTTACATTCAAAGGCTTAAAAAACAAAATAAAAGCTTTTTTTTTTCAAGTAAATTTGAATAATTAATTTGTGGAATATGTAGTTTTCGTTAAGAAGTATTTGCAGACTTGAAAGACGACCTAAGCAGGCCAACAAACAATTCATTATTGATTAATAAAAATAATTAGGTGTCATGCGATTTCATCAATACCCTGTGATAAATTAGTGATCAGTGCCCAACTATTAGAAAGTACTTGAGTAGAAAATGTGCAATTCAGTGAGTAGGTGATCATCGTGAAAATTAATGAACTATTGTTGCATCATTACAGACTGAGGTCAATATATTTGATTATTATTATTTATTTAGCACGTTTTCAGTGGTAGCAACTGTCCAATGAGCTCCACAAGATGACAAAACCGAAAGATAAAATTGATAATGAATAACATTTGAAAGAACAGACATAGAAAGAAATAAAAACACACTCATTATATTACAAAGGTGACCAGGGACTGTGTTTAATTAAAAGCCAAATCATAACTTAATAGAAAATATTTCTGTGTCCCCTGAAGTCTCACGTAACCTTTACTTCATTATAATTAACCTTTTAGGAGACATTTTGAGAAGTCACATCAAAAGCAGATGCTCAACATTAGTAAATTAGTACTTTATCATTTCTTAACCTCCAAGACAACTTTTTGCTTCCTTTTAAAGTGAAATCATGGACAAGAATCTGATGTTTGTCATTAATTACTTGCTAATTTATCATTTCATAACATTATTTAAGCCTTTTTTTTTATAAAGGTTATTTCAATTTTTATTACATTACTTACCTATTGGTTTGTTTAAATTGCCTCCATTGTGTAAATCATCACTTTAATACTTTTTTTTACATTATTGCAACTACATAACTGTTAGTATGCTTCTACAGCAGTTTTCCTTAAACATGTACATTGTTATGTATATTTAGGTCATTTTTAGTATTGATTAATGATTAACTAGTAGTCAGTTGCAGCAGATGGTCATCCAGACTAAACCAGGTTCTGGTTCTGCTGAAAGTTTCTTGGCCTTATGCAATCTGCTGGGTTCCCTTAAAACTTCTTAATCATAACCACACTGTTTAATATTAGAATCAGATTGCAATATAACCATTTTAGTATGTATGGTTAAATTAAACAGTTTTTTTCCTCATCTCTATATCTAAATTAGAGAGGTTTTCGTAAACTGCCCTGAAACAACATATGTCGTTATGTATGAAGATAATTGATTTGTATGCATAAGATATATAATGTTTAGTGAATGTAAACTCTGTTTGAAAATAGACTGGCATTACATCATCATACAAATCAACTGTAATGTAATGTCCTTAGTTAGATTTTTTTTTTTCAAATGTCATTTTGTGTTTAAGGTTTATTTGGGGATTATCATTAGTGACAGTCAACTTTGACATACTGAGGTGTGGAAAAAAAAACAATATAATGAGCAATTACAACTACTGGTTAGGAATATATCAAAAGAAATCACTGGATACTTATATGGTACATGCATGGAGGTAACAACTATAGGTTCTGACTGGAAGATAAACCCCTTGTATTGTAAAACAAAGAGTGAAAATGTTATAAGCATGCATTCTGTTCAGAAGCCAGCAGGGGGAACTCATATAATTTTCACCCTGCTTGTTTGATGTGGTTATAGATTGAAATGTAAAATATTTCACAGAATTTTAATCAACATAACTAGATTTTAGGATGCGTGTTTGAGTCCTGACTCATAACTTGTAAGTCATAACTGTTAATATTTACTCTGTTCTGTTGAAATAAATGAATATAATTTATTATTGCGTGTGTCTTTTGTTGAGTGTAAGTGCAATCTATAAACTCGAAATATATGAAATGCACAAGACATACAGTTTGAAACATACAGCGCACAGTGAGTTGAAGCTTAGACCGTTCCTTTTTACACATTCTCACGGTCTTCTTCAACACAGTCCACACGTTCACTGTAGGTAGGTCTCTGGAAAGGAGATTGGCAATAAAGAATGGTTGATGTTGTGTTTTAAATCTGATTGACTCTATATAAAATTAATCCCATGTTCCAGATCATTGCTAGATGGATCAATAAAAGTAGGATGATGCTGCATGTTCAGATACACCCATCCATCACCTTCCACTTGTCACCCAGACTTCCTTCTCCCCATCCACTTTGTCCAGCTCCTCTGGGGGAATCCCGAGCCGTTCCCAGGCCACCAGAGAAACATAGTCCTGAGTCATCGACTGGGTCTCCTTCCACTGGCACGTGTCTGGAAGACCTTACCAGTTAATTCATCTGGTTAGAAGGCTATGCTCAAGGTAGTTTTTAGTGTATTTTTAATGTTAGAGGAGAAACCAAGACGGACCAAATTAGAAATGAAGAGAAACAAGGAATAGCTACTGTTGGTCATCTACAGAAAGAAGTTAGAAATACAAGATTAGGCAACGCAAGGCAATTTTATTTGTATAGCACACTTTCAACACAAGGCAATTCAAGGTTCTTTACATGATTACAAAAAATTTGAAAATGAAAACATATAATCATTAAAAGAAAGCTTAAACAACCATTTATAATCAACTAGCAATACTAAAAAGCCAAGAAAGCAGAGACAATAAAAAATGCCATTTAGCATTTGATCAAAATAATAATTTGTATGAATTTTCAAAATAGGCAAACAAGCAATCGTTGGCAATTTAGTAAAAGCAATAATAGGATCAGTTACTCATAAGCAAGTCTAAATAGATACGTTTTTATTTTCAATTTAAAAAAATTCGATGTCTCCTTAGCTTTGAATTCTCCTGGTAGTTTGTTTCAGATGTGAGGAGCATAGAAACAGAAAGCTGTTTCCCCATGTTTGGTTCTGGTTCTAGGGAAGATCAGAAAACAAGAGCTGGAGGACCTGAGTGATCTGGATGGTTTGTACCGTGATAGTTGATCTCTAATGTACTCTGGTGCTAACCAATTCAATGATTTATAAACCAATAAAAGCACTTTGAAGTCTATTCTCTGAGCTACAGGGAGCCAGTGTAAGGACTTTAGAACTGGGGTGATGTGTTCTACTTTCCTGGTTCTAGTGAGAACACGAGCAGCAGCGTTCTGGATAAGCTGCAGCTGTCTGATCAATTTTTTAGGTAGACCTGTGAAGATACTGTTACAGTAATCAAGGCAGCTAGAGATAAATGCATGGATGAGTTTCTCTAGGTCTCCTTGTGTCATCATTCCTTTAATCCTACAAATTTTCCATCAGGTGATAGAAGGCTGACCTTTTTATTGCCTTTATGTGACCCTGGAGGTTCAGGTCTGAGTTCATTATTACACCTAGATTTCTGGCCTGGTCGGTAGTTTTTAGTTGGACCAGTTTAAGTTGGTTAAGTAAGTAAGATTAAGATTATTTGGATACATAAAGAGGAGAGATGATGACTAGATTCATGGACGGAGTGAAATGAATTCATGACAATAGAGGATGAAAATGGTATGAGGGTGAGAGGCTACCAAAATTGCATTTTTAAATATTACATTCGTAAAAAGAAAATTTTCTATACAGCCTACAGTGTAAACCAAACCCAATAAGAGCAAAAACCAATAAGTGCTGTTTCATTTCTGCAAAACCAGATTTGTAATAAATCACTTTCAGCGCATGTATGCATGTTGGAGTTGAGCTCCAGGCTTGTCCTGGACGCAGACAAGGAAGGGGGGTCCTCAAGGAAAAAAGGTTGGGAACCACTCAGAAAGCAGCAGGCAAACCACTGTGACACCTGTAGGACCCGAGATCCGAAAGAAAAGTTATAACTTATGATCCATTGTTGAATTCCATATCATATGAATTTTTATATTTTGAAAAGTTACAAATAATAAAACATTAGTGTTCAATCACTGATGCACTGGTGATTTTCTAAAAATTAACACAAAAAATAGCATCAGCAAAGGGAATAATTTTTCACGTCACCATTATTATTTCTGATATTTACAGTGTGAATATGCTACCTCACTAAAGAATATATATATATTAAGGCTTTTCGCACATCTTTATGCATGTTGGACATGCTAGATGCCATCCATCCACTCCCAGTTGATATTTAATTACATAAGCTCCACTGCAATATCCTGATGTTTATTCTGCAACTTTACCACAGCAGTAATACAATCAAATGAGTGCCAGGTCAACGCCCTAATCAGATGTGAGCTAAAACAACACGGTCACACCCACAGCCGGAGGAGCTCACAGGTGTTCTCTGTCACGTGAGCAAAGTTTTATTTGAAGGGCTTCTTTTACTATTTGTAAATGACTAGAATATGGATTAATGGTAAAATGAAGAGATGAGAGTGGAACATTATATTGACAAATGCCTGTGTCTGTCAAAAGAGTAAAAAAAAAGTGTGAAATGCACAAAACTAATATTCCCTTCTCTGAAAACTGAAAATGTTCATATGCCAGCTCAGAATTTTTGCTGTGAGGCCCCAGCATGCAAAAGACCCACATCATTTGTCATATGGGGTCATATCCATCAATAACAACAATTTGCACTAGATAAATTGCAGTTGAGGTGAAGCTGGAGGTTTTTGGGGAATCAAGTCTGCAGACGAGGTAGGTGTTTGCTGGTTGCTTTATGTATTGAAATTAGAAGGTTTGCCAAGATGTGGAAAAAATAAAGGGATTTTTCATTTTGGATTACTCATAGAATAAAGTCTCTATTGAAAACAGGAATTTTATACAGTTAACGGGAGCTAAAGTACAACATGTCATGCCTCTAATTGTTAATTTTACGGTCAAGGCCACATTTTGAACATGATTTGGGAAGTTTTTCATTGTATTAAGAAGCTTAAGTTCATATTTATGGTGGTTTGTTTAAATGTTTTGGTGTTTACATTTTTTCCTTCCCTTTTCCATTTTAAATAGTGAAGTGATGCTACACATAGGCACCTGAAGAGGGGTGGGCACACAGGGAAGCAAACTTATGCTTATGATTTTGCTCATTCCCCTTTTGATTCAGAATAAGTTGATCACTCTGTGGAGTTGTACAGGTGTGAAGGAGAGGGGATCCATCTACTAGTTGAGGTAGAGTATCTGTTGAGGACTAGACTTGAGCACCGCTGGTTTATTTCAGAAGGATTTTAACATTTCATGATGAAAATTTAAATGGGCAGCCCTAACGTAACGTTTAACACTAAATTAGAATCCATTGGTTTTTCAGAAAATATCCACAGACCTACCCACTCTTGTTATTATACTCTGGACCTAAATGAAAACCCTATTCTATTTGAGCCTTTTGGGGAAAAAAAATCATTTCCTTAGTGTCACAGAAAAACACAGAAGGTAGAAGCAACTTAATTTCAACTTAAATAGATGTTTCTGTACTTCAGGGTGTGCTTGATTAGACACCGTAGGTCCCCTTGAAAAATAAGGTAATTATTCATAAGTGGATTTATAACTGGATTCGTATTTCAGGGTTTAATGTTTCTATTTTGGTTTTTAGTTTTAGAGTTTTGGAGGTCACTTCTGATCTTTTCTGAAGAGCTGCAAATACTATTTTCTTGTTAATTGAATGATAAGTTATTAGGAAAAGGTATTTTGCATAATGAGGTGAAGTTAATAAGATGCTGTTCAGTTCCTTCATGCCCAGTTCTTTTTTTCAAGGACAGAGTTTACTTTCCTATGTTTTTAATGGCACTGCTTCTTATTTTCTGTCTGCTCAGACATCCACTCCAGCCTTACATTCAAAATGTCACTCAACTCTTCTTCCACCAACAACTCCTCCGTTCAGTTTGTGCTCTTCAACTGTGTCTCCGCGACCAGGAGCTTAATCTCTGCCTTCAACATCACCAGAGGTTTCCTCTTCATCCCTTTGTCTATCTTCATCCTCTACCTGGGCTTCCAGCAATGGAAGCAGCATCGTTCCTTCAAAGCTTCAAGCCACTCTGACATCTTTACCTACAACCAGGCCTTCATGCAGCTGATATGGGGTCTTGGGGCAACGCTGGCTACACTGGGGATCTATATTAATCACACAAAGACGATTACCGATGGTAACCTTTTTAGTAGCATTGTTTACTTTGGAGAGATCTTCTTTCAGATTATTACCTGTCTAGAACGTTATCTTGCTGTTGTTCACCCTGTTACCTACAGGGTGCTACAAAAGAGCCATGGAGTCAAAATTAGAAATGTAGGCATTGTTTTTTCTTGGCTAGTGTCCTGGATTTGGGCCTGTTTAATAACTTTATATTTTTACACAATACCAGTAGTCCCATTCTTGTCTTTTCTCATGGTATCCTTCCTCATCATCCTATTCTGTAACATTTCTGTTCTCTGTGCGCTCATTCGTCGCGGACCAGGGGAAGGACACAGAAACAAGGGACAAGTTGATCAAATAAAGCAAAGAGCATTTTTTTACCGTCTCTGCAATATTTGGGATGGTCGTTTTGTGGTTTATTGTGTTTCTTGTTTCAACTGTCATGAAGGAAGAGAAAGTGCTTACTCAAAGTGCCAGCTGTATGATGGATTTGTATATGATATGGTTTAGCCTCCCCTATAGTTTTATTTTGCCTTTACTTTACTTGTACAAAAAGTAGCTTTTTCCAATTAATACTCAGCAAAATAACAGTGTTAGATCTCCAAGATGCTATATAGACTTGGCCTATATTGTAATATATTAGGTATTCTCGCACCAAATTAGCGAGAGTGCAAAAGTCTTCATTAGTAAAAGAAGCATCTAGTGGTTCTGCAAGGTTTTTTATGGTAATGTGGTATTTCATTCACGAGCAGTCAGCTCTGATGTTCAGTAGCATAAGCTTGAAACAAAGAAAGTAAATGATGAATATCCAGTAATCCATCCGTCCTAGATCTGAATCCTAATTTCCAATTAGAAAAATGTTAATGTGTAGAGATTAAGTTTATTACTGTTGTAAAGCGTATAAAAGCTCCTGAGCATTGCTGAAGTACTGTATCTGGTCTTTTCTACTACTCTGTTGTATTAAATGCATATTGATTTGTTGCTTGTTGGATGGAATGCATTTCACTTTGTTTATTACTATAGAATACCTAAGGATCAGGATGCAACTGCTTTGACTGTGAATGCTAACATAGCTCATTGTGTGTGGAACATTTTAAGTTTGAACTTGTTTTATTTAAAGCCCCCCCTAATAAAATATTTATTCATATTGCTTTCTTTCTATTTTTTGCTTTGATTGCTGTTGTTTGTCAAATTAAAGTTAGCCATTATAAAAGTTGATTTATGGCAAAAATTAGAGGTGTATTGGTACGTGTATCGTATTCTAATTTTTCAGTAGGGAAACTTTGGTACAGCATACAGGCGTATCAAGTATCTACACTGAAGCATAACTCTATTGCACTTTAGCCAGGAACACATGTAACTAAGTAAATATCATACTGGCCTCCTATCAGCAGAAGTCATGGCTAGCAACGCTTCTAAGGGAGAGTAGGAACTTGAATGGCATCTTCTGTTGTTAGTGCCTACTGTTCGGGAATATGTTTTAATTTTAACTAGTTACCTACTTCCGTGGAAGTGGTTGGTTGCTGTTAGCTAACACAGATGCTACTGAGTTGAAGAATCCAACTTAGCTGGCCTCATTGCTGTTGTGTAGGGATGTCCCGATCAGCATTTTGGGCCTCTGGTCCTGATCCTATCATTTAACCTCAAATCTGATCTGATTTTGAGTCCTGATCCGATATTTTGCCTTTAGTATTGAAATTTATAAAACTGAAATAAGACTAATTTAATCAATAAGCATTACTGTAGTAAATCCCTTTAGATAAAAATCTTACAGGGTTTTAAACATAAACTTCAGTTTAAAAATTAGAAATTGCCTTTCGGGGGGGGGTTGGGGTCACCTATGCATCAGAAAGAATCATCCTCTACATGAGAGTGGGAGGGAGGGTCAGGGAGTGAGGTGAGAATGTTGAGATAGAGGGGATGTATGCATTACCCAAAACTGATGTGAACATGCACACGTGCATGTGTGTCAGTAATCAGTAGAAGTCCTTCAATTCTCAGTAGAGGGTTTCAGTCCCATGAGGAGCGGTGTTGGGGTGGGGTCGGGACTTACTGTCAGGATATTTCTTCCAGGGAGAGATTACTAGCTTTAGCCATCCAAGGCCACAGGGAGCCGAATTCCAGTTTATAACAATTTGTTTTGGATACAGGCCAGATCACTTTTTCTCTTGCCTTACAGTCTTTCTCAGCGTCTCCATATTCCCAAACAGTTACATTTAAGGTGAATTCCCACTGAGCCAGGCCGAAAGTTTCTCCAAGTTGGTTCCCACTATGCTTGCAAGTTCAAAGTTCATATTCAGCCTATAGCTTATTTCGTTCAGCATATGAGTATGAGACATTGCAGCCTGACACATTTCTTCATGTTGGTCCAGCAGCTTCCCACTTTCGGCAGATACCTGTTGAAATCTGCAATTCACCAGGACCCCACTCATCCTAAACAGTAGAAATCTTGTTACCATAATTCCAATTATTTAAATCTCTTCGACATCCTCCTTGGAAAAGAGGCAAATAATCTTCCTCTTCCCCCAGGAATCCATCATGTAACCTGAGGGAAGAGGGTTCCACCACAACAGCCCTTTGATATGAGAATATTTGATCAATTGCATTCAGAGACCAACTGACTCATTCCATGACTCCTTGGTTCTTCAGAAAAACGCAGAAAGGCGCTCCAAAAAAATAGACTCACACAGAACAGAAAGCAGCAGCTAAGGCATGAGAAGGAGGGAGAGAAGGAAAACTGTCTGCACAATTCAAATGCCAAACGAAGTTTGCAAAAGCAGCTGGAAGCTGAACAGGAGCTGAATGGAAGGATCCCCCACTTTACCTGTATAATTTACATCCTGTCAGATGGATCACACAACAGTTTAACCCACAATTCACTTATTACTGTTGACAAAGACAGTAGGGAAGTCTAAAATATTCATTGCATGTCCTGGATTGTCTTGACTTTGACAGAAAGCCAGAGTACTGATGATGCGGCATACTAAAAAGAAAATGTTTAAACTTTTGTATGCTATTCATTTTCTATAGCACAATTCTTATATAGCGCAATTCCAGGTACTTTATTCCATTCAAGGTAATTTCATGTTTTCCCAGAACATTTTGTCGGCACATTTTTTGCAAATACACGTTGACTTGAAATGACATTGTGCAACCATACCAGCCCTGGTACTGGTAGGTTCAGTTCTCACCCTCTCTTTATAACAGTACTCTGCCTTGTGTTTAATGAGTCTTGAGATGAAGAAATTGTTGTGCGACGCCAGCTTTTTTTCTGTTAAAACAATGCTGGTCAGATAAAAGTAGCTTGCGGTCAGGTCTCACAGCACACTGTAATGGAATAAAAAGACTTAATGTCGGAACAGGTTTGCACACTTAGCCGCCATGCTTTTACCAGCAAGCGGGCACTTCATAAAAACAAAACAGTACAATAATGCTTCCGAAAAAGCATTATGATTTACCAAACTCGTTTACTAAATAGCTTTTATGACTTAAGATATCTACTAACACACAGAGCGCTGCTAGAACCCGACCTACCTCAAACGTCTCCGTCTCAATACTAACAAGCAGCAGGTGCAGGCAGCAACGTAAGCCCGTCAGCGTAACCATGGAGACGCCCGGAACCAAACCCCCGCTCACTACAGAGCAGCTTACAGCACATTTAATGATGGCAAGTAGAATATTACTATTTCCTCCGTTAAAATTGCACAAAATGTTTTTTTTAGTTCCCTCATTGTACCAAAAATGAGCAGAACTGAAATTGAAACCAAGGTAAAAACTGAAGTGGTATTTTTGGCAAAGTGTTACAACCCTGCTAAACATTAAAAACCTGACTCAGCAATGGTTTGTGGTTGTTAAAACCAACGCAAACCGCACAGTGTCACAAAAACAGGCTATAGCTGATTTACTAACACGGCGCAGAGAGCACTGCGCCTGTTAAACACGCAGAAAGACGCCCAAAATCCATTTAGCGCTAATTATGCTAATTATGCAATATAGGCATTTCTGTCTGAGGACACAAAATATTTGGAGGAGAAGAGGCAAATAAGTTGGCGTTCCAGGTGCACATTCAACATTGTTTATGATTGACAAACAAAAACAATGAATTTACACACATTCTAACGTAATAGTAAATTAACACTCTAATCACCATAAACCTGACAGTTATGTAGATATTTACCTGTTTTTTCCTACAAAGACGCATCATAGCTCACTGCGCTCTCAGCACGTCTACACCAGCTTAAGACGCGCTGAGTGAGTAGTGAGTCGTGATCCTCATGGATCCTCAATATGTTCCACCGGAGTGGTTAATTTCCTGGGTTCCAGTTAATGAAAAGTAGTAATCATTTACAGTATCAATCAATGACAATCAGGCTACAGTTACGAAACAAAAATTATGATTACATATTTTCAAGATAACATTTTTTTTTTACTGCAACTTGACATTTAATAGAGGCCACGATAAACTGTGGTACATTTCAACAATATTAGTATTATAGTAGTAAATTATGGACATCTTAGCGACCTTGTTCTGGACAAGCTGCAGATTTAATTAGTCTGATTCTGGAATACGCTGTGTGGATGGAGCAAATAGCAGAGAGCGGCACATGTATAGCACACGCATTAAATGTATTACTGACAAATATATTATCATTCACAACATTCTAGCCAAATAGTTACTAACTCTATAACGGCCATAGACTTGATATGTATGTTATTTTTCCCCTTTACTTTGCCAAAGACGGATCATGAATCCATGCACATATTCCTCCTCTTTGTGGCACAGCTCACAGTAGTGCTCCCAAATTCTTCGTTTGAATGCTGTTCCTTGGACCTGGTATGAATGGCTTATGCAATCTTAGTCGTTCGCCTGCAAATGAAAGGACAACCCGCTGTCTCAACTCTTTAGCCCGAATACAAATTTAAGGTCATTATTAAGAATCTTGATAAATCAGACCCTACGTATGTATGTTTAACCTGTTCCTTTATTCTTCAGCTTTTTGGTCTCCTCCTCAACCTTAATGTGTTTTTGTTCTGTGGGCCTTAACTAGAGCACAAACAGGAGATCACATTTCTTATGCTACAGCATCAGATGTAGAGAAAAGTGATGCTAGAGCATTATTTCCTGAGAGAATCATACTTTTTATATGCTGCTTTTTTTTTTTTTTTTTTTTTTTTTTTTTTTTTTTTTTTTTTTTTTTTTTTTATAAAAGATGTATCCACATTTTTATTGGTTCTCCGCAGATTCAGTCAACATTTCCACAAAAAAGTGTCATATAAAATGTATTATATAATAATGGATTGCATTTATATAGCACTTTGAGACCCTCAAAGCGCTGTACAATTCTTGGTCAATTCACTCTCAAATTCACACACAAAGTAAAGAACAGAATAGAGAAATATAGTAGATGGAACATTCAAAATATTTTTTTTAATATATATATATATATATATAAAAGGTTGCAACTGTATGGAAGCAGTGAAAACACAAGCCCTTTTAATTAAAGTCCATTCAAAAGCAGGACCGATACAAAGCACCAGTGTCGTATATAATCACCCGAGAATACACTGCTAGTACACATTTATCTTATAACATACACTGCTGGGTATTCTAACACACACTTTTATATCAGCAAGAACTAAGTATAAATCTCACCACGCTCTTTGGTTTCTCATTGGACCAGCTAGAAAAATAAGAGATCTCCGAGTGGAAGCACCTTAGATTGATGTGTGGCTCAGCTTTAATGCCATACAGGCTTCAAATGGGTCGAGTCAGATGGGTTTCTAAAGGGTCTGACTCAAGATCTTGATCGACCCCAATAAAACGTTGGTAATAAGCCACAAAGGTCAGTTCAGACCACACTCCAACTTTCTGACCTAGAACCAAAACGCTGTATCATCATAATGGAGGGATGGGCGTTCATAGGAAGGAATGGAAAAGCTGGTAGAGTTCATTCGAAAATGCAACCAGGAAGAAATCCTTTAGGCAAAGGTTCAGCACCCCCCCCCAGATTAATGACCTTAAATACACAGCATCTCTACAGTCACTTTGGAGCGGACTGGTCCTCCATGCCAGCTTTTGTCATTAGCTCAGTTACGTTCTTCTCCAGGTCGTCAATGCGAGTTCCCATCTGGTCCATTCTTGACTCTAGCTGTTCAGATATGGCCAGGAACCTCTCCTGAAGTCGCTGCATCGTGCTTTCCATCTGAAGAGGCAGAAGAAACAACATGTTCTTGAAATAGTTAGGCACCTGTTTGGCTGCTGAGTTAATTAAAGTTTTTAGAAGATTACTGGATTCCGGTGAGCAAACTTACCGCCTCTGTCATTTCCTGTCCTGCTTGACAGTCGGTTATGGACATTTTATTTTGTCCAAGCAACACACCTGCTTTTGGATTTAATTGAACAATATTCCAAAGGTGGTAAGATATAATGATTTCGTTAAAATGAGCGGTTAGCGCGACGTAAGAAACGGTTTCCCCCCCCCCCTCTGTAACGTTGGCAGTGACTCCCTTAACTTTGCGGCACGCTGGGAGCGATGAAAACTTCCACTTCCGCTTGTTGCTTTCGCTACTTCAAAATAAAGGTCATTCACCTATTAAAATGGTTAAGCTCAACTGAGTGGTATTACAGGACAATGTGAAGCATAAACATGACTGCAAAGGGTCGACATGTGGTGAAGACGAGAAGGGAAATTCCACAGAAAAGATGTGTCCTAAATTTAGCTGACGGGTGGGGGTTCCGAATCTTGACCACCTTTACAGATTTCCCCACACCCCTTGTCTTCTTGCCCATTTCCATCTAAACATAGCAAAGAAATCACACTAGTCTCACAAGTCAGTTTTGGTGCTGTATCCATAAAAATAAAATTATTTTAATAATAAAAATTACAGCGTGTTTAAATGCAATAACATAATTATGAATTGATGCGTACACGGCTTAGTGTGTCCTCTGGCAAGTGGCTCCACTTTCTTTTGTTAAAGATTTAATGACTTCACAATTATCTAATATTTAATTTGTGTTTTTATTCATAAAAAGTATTCATATAACCCACCTTATGGTCAAGATTTAATTAGAGTACAATAGATTTGTTTCCATATTTGGAACTTCGGGGTAATTTTACCGGACCTTCATGATATGTTCTTTAGTTTCAGTTTTCAGTTAACTTACATAGCACCAATTCACACAACTGTAATCTCAGACACTCTAAAAGTTGTATCAATTAAATCATGCATAAATTGCAATTAACTCCTCAGTTCATTATTCCAATCAGTTTAAGTCTTCTATCCAACGTAAACCCAGCAGAGTCACTGACTTGCACCATTTGCACCTCCTGAAGGCTCATGCAGCAACAGAAGACATTCGCCTGCATTGTGTCGTTGACTCCACAGCAATCCCTCATACTGAGCTAGCATTTTAAGACACTGGAGAGGAAAAACTTCGCTTTAACAGGAAGAAACCTCCAGCAGAACCTCAACCTTGCTCGGTACGAGTGGCCGTCTGCGACGACAGACTGGGGGTTTGAGAAGACAGAGAACAGACACAGAAAGAAAAAAATAACTACTTTAAAGGCACTCTCTATGTTAAAGCATCTCTCCTGGGTAGGATATTTCTAATTTTACCAATATTCCGGAGGTGAAAAAAGGAAATAATAGAAACCTGTTTTAATATAGGATTTAAATGTCGTGTCTTGGTCAAGATAACACAGGGGGTCTTTACATTATTACCGGAGGCCAGTTTAATTCCATCCAGATGAAGTGATTGGCTAAGCAGGTTCTTTTTCAGAAATTCTGGTTCAAATATGACAGCTTATGTTTAGAAGGTTTAGAATCATCCAAATTTTTATGTCTTCCAGACATTCCTGTAATCTATCTAACTGATTGGATTAATCAGGATTTATGGATAAAAAAAGCTGAGTTACGTATCATATATACTGTATATATATAGTAAAAAAAGATTTGGTCCAAGCACAGAACCCTGTGATACTCCACAGTAACTCTTGAGTGTGAAGATTTATCATTGACATAAACAAACTGGAATGTGTCAGACAAATATTATTCAAACCAGCCTAGTGCTGTTCCATTGATCCCTGCAACATGTCCAAGCCTTTCTAAGAGAATATTGTGATCGACTGTGTAACCAACAGTACTGAGATCTAACAAGACCAGAACTATCACAAGTCCATTATCTGAGGTCATGAGAATATATGTGAAAGTTTTACTTAACTGTTGAGAGAAAATAGAGATTTACCTAAATGGCAGACATATTGGATTTTAGTGACAGTTTACAAACTGCCTTTGCCACTTAGAACTCCTACTTTTACTGATCTTTCTATTAGTTTTACAAAATAAAAACCCTAGACCTGAGTAAAAATGAAACAGTTACTACAGCAGATCTTCCAACCAATCATGCAGTGCAAAAATAGTTTATATATATATATATATATATATATATATAGTGGAAGCACCTATATATATATATATATACATATATATATATATATAGTGACATGAGGTGAAAAAATTAAATCCCTGTGTGACTACTACTGTAAAAAGTCTGATATTTTAATTAGGTGGTAATTGTCCCAAAAAGAGTTAGAACCACTGTTAAAAAAATGAACATGACTCAAACAGTATTTTTTTTTTTAGTTTGGTCTTAAAACTTTACAAAGCTTGAAAGTGAAGTAAATCTTTCATTTAAGCTTTTATTTTGAAGTTAAAGATTCTCCCATTTCCTGTTTTGTGTGGCTTGACTTTTCCTTGGTTGACTTTGACATCCACAGTGATTTGTGAGCAACGCTGCACATGGGAAAGCATATTATTCACTGTTTGTGAACCGATCCATCCAGTCAAATAGGTCAGGTCATGGTGGTGCTTTTATGAGATTCAGCAGAGCTGGAAAAACTCCTCCCATCTGACATTTTGGTTTTCATATATGACCCTACTTTCTCACTATCAAAGTTAAAAAATGGTAAACAGACAGCACACCGGGTTATGTAATTTTCATTTAAACCCTATAAAGCTTTATAATCCGGATTTTGTGCATCTTTAATCTCTGTTACCCAATGGGATGAATTTATAATAAGAAACTAAAATAGATAGAGCAGCGGAAGTGTACTGCAGCTCTGAGCCTAAATAAAGAGGACGTGTGGGGTGTGATGTAGGGAATACTAACGTAACAAAAAAAACACAGAAACAACAGACTAAGATCAAATATTTAAGTTCTAGACAGTAACCTCTGCTTTCCAAGCTGTTTAATAAAATATATGTTATAGTTCTGCTGCATGGCTGTGTAAAACATTTCAGAAAACCTGGTATTAAAACTGGAGTTTTACCTAAATATTTGATCAATATTTTACAATAAAGTTTACCTAATTATCTATATTAATGTGCCGTAGAAATTAATAAGAGCTATTTAGATGTACCTCAATGCAATACATTGGATACCAAATGGATGTATTTTTCAATTGATGACTGTGGATAAAGTTTTAACTACAGGTAACCGCCTATATTTAACCTTTCTTTACTACTAATTAAATGCAATGTATGAATAAGCAGGGTTCTTGCAGGTTTCAGTAAGTTAAATTTAAGACCTTTTTAAAGACATTTTTATTTTTTTTTTTTTTTTTTTATTTTTTTTTTTTTTTTTTTTTTTTTTTACGTGTCCTGTCTAGCAGTATGCTACTCAGAATTGGTGTCTGAGTACCAAGTACAAGCCAACAGTTTTACTTTCCCAAGCTAGAGTAGTACAGCTTCGCTTTAGTACGGCTCCACTTGATGTATATGTATGAAAAATCGGTTTATTAGTGATTACTGTGGGTTCAATTCCTGACGTCGAGGACATTACACTGAGACAATGAAGGGAGAAAGGAAGAAGGTGAAGAAAAAGATCCTACGGACCAACAGAGGGGCGAACCGATGACACACGACAGGGAGGTAAATAAAGAACACAAAACATCCCAGTCCTCCACCTCTGCCGGTCGGCAGAGAAACAGTAATACAAAAACAACAAAGTGTACAGAACCAAACCAATAGTTCGGATCTGGTAGAATAAACAAAGAATTACACATTCACTACACACAAGCATTGATTAATGAACATAATACAAATATTTCTGGTAAGCTCCTGTAAACAACTAACTAATGATGATAACCTCAGCCTAAGATTTGTCCGTCCTCACCTATGTCCCCACACCTATGTGTGTGCGAGCATGCAGGTCGGAATAAGGTTTCCCCATGCAAGTGATTGATAGCTGGTGTAAGGAACCGTCAATCCGTCCTACAGGAATCGGCACAGACATGGAGAAGGCAAGAGATGTATGCATCCAGCGTCCCACAGAGTACAGAGTCCACAGGCGGATCAGCGCAGGGTCGATCACCCGCCAAGAGGGGAACAGATGGAAGCCCCAGGGGAGCACCCACCAGCCGCGATGCTGGGGCCCGAGAGATCGCAGTGACGAGCCCACGGGCTCCGCCGGTAACCGGCTACGCCAGGGCGGGCCCGGACCAGGAACCGAAGGCCACGGGGACCAGGGGCACCCCACCCCCCAGCGGGGCCCAACCAGGGACCAGCCGACAAGGGTCCCCCGCCGCCGCCGCAGGCAAGGAGGACCCGCAGCCAACCGACGGACAACACACGCCGCCGCCACCCCGGACCAGTACCCACCGCCAACAACCCGGCCCGCCTCCACACATCCACATGCCAGGGAGCCACAGCGGATGTACGCCCTCCCCAGGCCGCGCCCAGCCGGCACCTGGACATCCAGATCTTCCAGCTCCAGGGTCCAGATCCCGCCCCACGTGGGGCGCCAAGATCAGGGGCCCAGCCAATGCCGGACAGCCCCACCAGGCGAACAGACCAGCCTGCTGAAGTCCTGGAAACGGCAGGAGGACTGGGCGCCAGGCACGGTCCCCACCGATCCACCGGACGGCACCAACCTATTCTACAACCCCGGCACCCCCATAAGAGGTGCCCCAGTCAATCCAAGGAGGACATCGGCCCGAAACAGCGGCCGCCCGACACACCGGACGACCCAGGACCCGCCCGACATGCACCAGGACCGAGCCGGGCCGCAACCGGGACCCCCAGCCCCATGCATCGAGAGTCATCATCAACCAGCGGGCAGGAGCAACCATCACCGACGGGGAGTGACGGGGAGGGAAGAAGATACATCAGGCCAGAGAGCAGCCAAACACCCAACCTGACAGGTAGACATAGACAGACAGAGACACTCATACGTACCCTCCCTTTCTTGTGTACACATTCTTACAAATACAGGACATACGAAAAAAGGACGCTATACCCTCATTCATACCCCCCATACATACACTATACTCCATACTCCCAGGCCCAGGGACAGACACCCCAGTAGAGAACCCTGCCCCTGCACCCAGGAGACAGACCCCTTTGCCCACCAGGACGGGGACAAGTAGACCGCCAAGGCCCCACACCGGCAAGAGCAGCCCACCCGCCCAGGACCCCGACCAGACGGCGTGATGTTCTATCCGGGCTCCGACCCCTGATGGTCCAACGAACAGGGGTGTGGAAAGACCCCCCAGCCTCTCTCCCCCAGCTCAATGTGGTGTTGTTGCGTGTTGTTCTAATGTCCACTTAAAACAGAGGGTGGGGGACATGGGAATACTGCCGGGTACCCCCATCTCCCCCCCCCGGGCCCTCAGTGTCTAGATGCGTTTAACCAGTGGATGCCGGCACCACAGGCGAGGCCCCCTCAACGGGGGGGTCTCGCCTGTGGCGCCACACCGCCAGGTCCCTACATGTGCGTTCCCTGTAAATGTTGCAAGTGTAGTGTCTAAATTGCTCAATAAAATCGGGACCCAGGCCGCCACCGGGTAGCGAAGACGGAAGCTCCATCCCGCACCCCAGTGACGTGCCCACGTCCCAAGGCCTTGTGAATGGTAGAATGAAGGAGCAGGTGAACAGAGGCATGGGGATGGGGAGAAAATAACTGGGGTGGCCATTGCCAACCCCAGGGAGCCAGCTCCCCTGCTGACTCCAATAGGCACCCCCGTTCGGCCCGATCCACCAGGGGTGGGAGGCCCCAGCACGTCCAGTCGGGGCCCATGGCAGCGGTACCGCCGAGCCCCGTGGGGGCCCCGGCAATCCACCAGCCCCCATGCCAGGGGCATATCTAAATCCTCCCCAACATTCACACTGCTAACAAAACACATGTCACTAGACACCCAGGTTGAGTTTAGCCCCCCCTCACCCTCAACGCCCCCCCCCCTCCCGTCCCAAGCGCACCCCGTTAAAAAGAGCGCCTGTGCTAGATGGTAAAAAGCCTCCCCGCCAATAAGAGACGCCCCAGGCACCGCCAGCGTCCGAGGACCCCCGGGCCGAGGCCGGAACCCGGCGCACCACCGACTCGGGTACCCCGGACATGCCGCGCCAGGGCCGTGAGCAGACCGAAGTCCCGGGCGGCCAATCCCCAGGCCGACATTTTATATGCTGCTAAAACACACCAGATACAAAAGACTGTGACAGAGATGTCAGTTTAGGAAACATTGCTTAATTTCTTCAACTAATGGTATATACTTGATCAAGGGCTTTATGTTTCACTTAATAGTGTATAACTCACTGTTCTGAAATGAAAAGGCTTCATTTGTAGCTATTAATCTAAGGTTTTAAATTAAGAAAAATACATTTAATGTAACGTATAAAAATACCAGCGTTTTTGTTTAACTTGAATACTCTCCTGTTTTTTGTTGGCAGGTTTGAAGCAAATGTTAACATTTCTTTTTAATCTGTTTTATTTGTTAATGGTATTGTTATAATGGTCATTTGAATTGTTGTTGCCATACCTCTGATGTAACTTCTGGAAACTTTAAAACTTTAAATTCAGCTATATTTTAAAGGAGCAATGGATCATTGTTAAAAAGCACTTGTACATTCATACCCTGCTCTCTGAGCCTCCATTTGCCTGCTGGGAATTCTTTTTTTGCATAAAGTCTCGGTCTAATCATGCAAATGTTTTTAGCCTGCATCATTTGTAATCCTGTCACATCTACATGATTAATCACCCTTGTGCAAACAGTGAGCAGTTATAAACCTGCACACCTGTCAGCAGTAAGTGACAGCTGTTAAGATTGAAGAGGCAGAAAGCATTCATTTAATGACAATCACTTCTTACAAGGTGGGTTATTGGATTCTAAAATGATTGTTGTATGCCTTACGTGATGATGGCTTTATGTGGTAGGTCAGCTTAATATCTTTTAATGAAAAAATCTAGATGTGGATTAAAAAAAAACATGGCAAAGATTGTACTCTAGAAATGTTTTTCTTCTTCTGAAATGTTAATATCAGTACATCATCAGTGTCACGTTGGGTAGAAACAAAGATCCAAGTTTTGGTTACATACGACCACGTTTAAAACAAATTTCAAATTCCCTTCAACTGAACTTAGACACAAAACAAATCCTCTTTTTTTGCTTGCTAATAGTTTAGTTTTGCTACTCTGTGTAAAAGTAAGAAGCACTAATATAATAGACACTCACAGCCAAGGGAAATTTAGATCCACCAGTTAGCTTAACATGCTGGCTTTCTGGAACTTGTGAGGAAGCTATATAACCAAAAGAAAACCTACGTATGTATGGTTAGAACATCCAAACTGTATCAAGAAAGTTTCCTGCCTGGGAATTTTAATCCAGGACCTGTTCACTGCAACTGTAGAGTTGTAACCATGGATCACAATTTGTGCAACAATATCTGTGAATCAAAGGTGCAGGGAAACTCAACTTTGTAAAAGGGAAAATGACAATAGATCTGACTTCCTTTGGGGCCTACTGAAGCATTTAGAAGCCCTTATTGGGAAACGCAGCTTTATTTGTATAGCACACTTTCAACAATGCATTTCAAGGTGTCCTGGCTGGCTGGGGGACAAAATGAAAGTAGCCAAAAAAGCATAAAAACAACATTAAAGATACAAAACGTATGACAGCTATTCCAGCTATTATTAATCGCTGCTCTAAACAGTTGCAATATCATCCGGCCAGCGGCTAAAAAGGATGTTTCGGTTTGCAAACAGGAACACTTCCCTTCAAAACCAGAACTATCTCCGTCTTCTTATTCGCTCCTGAATTGTAAAACTCCACATCCAGTCTCAATCAATATTTTAAAAGACTTTATTGTAAAAAATAAAAAAAATATTTTTAAACATAAGGACAGCATTTAGAAATCTGGACAATATAGTCTGTAATTTAATTTTTTGTAGGCATTTAAATTAGTGTTTTTGTTCTCCTGTGAGCTTTAGGGTTAAAAATCAAGTTTTGGCATGTTAATTTACAGCACTGTTAGTCTATTTAGACAGATGTCAAGCAGTGCAAATTATGTATTTTGATACCCATTCTGATTGATTGGTGAAGTACTACTGTAACCTTAGGTTAGGTTAACTTAGGTGTGTTTGTAGCCCATCCGAAAAGCCAACACAGCTAGCTTGAACACTCTTAAAACAGTTGGGATATCTTTTTAATATTGGTTAAATGTAACAAAACTTATCCAGTTCTAAGATAGAAAAAAGAAAAACCTTTTGGTTTTCTAATACTTTGTCTAAATGTTTTCATTTAAAATCATTGGGAGTAAATTAGAAATGAATTTTGTGCATAACCTTGATGAATAAAGCTGGTTTTTACTATGTAGGAGGGTATGTAAAACTACTTAACATTTACCATTTAAATGTAAGAGACTGGTTGAATTTCAGATTTTCTGATGCTTCTGATTTGCTCCACAAATCTGGAACAAACTTCCAGAAGAAGGCAAAAATGCTTAATCGCTAGGCTCTTTTAAATCAAAGATTTAAACTCTACTATTCAGAGCTGCCTTTGAGCCCTAAATTGCACTTTCTGATCACTATTTGATTCTTGTGGTTTAATTTTGATTCTTATTTTTTTTTATTTCATTTTTCATTGTGTTTTATGTGTTTTTATTCTATATTGAATAAATTTGTGTTTTATCTGTTTTTAATCTATATTGCATAAATTTGTGTTTTATCTGTTTTTAATCTATATTGCATAAATTTGTGTTTTATCTGTTTTTAATCTATATTGCATAAATTTGTTCCTTATATCATCTTTTCTTATTGATTGATTGTGTCTGTTTTTATCTAATCATGCTTCTGTAACCATGTATTTGGTATCATTATCACTGAATCATGTAAAGCACCTTGGATTGCCTTGTGTTGAAAGTGTGCTATGTAATTAAAATTGCCTTGCCTTGCCTTACTCTCTTCTCTACAGCTCATCATCATCACCATTTCTACACACAAACAGGATGTCGGTCGATTCAGTCATTTCCAACTCCTCCCTTGATTCAGCTGAAGGTCGTTGTGCCAACAACACCGCTGCAACTTTCATTGGTGTTTCCTTCATTGCCACCAGGTTTTTCCTCCTCTTTCCAGCTTCCATCTTCATCTTCTACTTAGGCTTCCAAAAGTGGCAGCAGCAGAAGAACTCCATCAGTGCAGTGGGCCACTCGGACATCTTTACCTACCACCAGTGTGTCATGGAGTTGATGTGGCTTCTAGGGACCTCTTTACATGCTCTGCTTACATATGTGGGTTTTCTACCAATGACTACACCAGGGTTTTACCTAGCAACCCCCCTTTTCATAGGAGAGACCTCATTTCACGTCCTAACCTGTTTGGATCGCTACCTGGCTGTTGTGCATCCAGTCACCTACCGAGACCTACGAAACACTCGTGGAGTTACGTTCAGAAACATTGCCATTGTTTGTGTTTGGCTGCTGTGCTCTTTGATGATATGTGCCGTTAACATTCTTACGTCTCAGATATTTTTGGTTATACTTCTTTCCTTTCTGGTCTTGTCCTTGATGGTAATCTCTTTCTGCAGCTTTTGCGTCCTGCTGGCGCTCATCAGTCCTGGGCCAGGTGACGGAAGTGGGGAAAAGAAACATGTTGACCAAACAAAGCGAAGGGCTTGCTTTACTGTTACGGCCATAATGGGCGTGCTTTGTTTGTGGTTCTTGGGGTTTTTGGTGTTCACCTCTCTGATTGGGTCACGAGTCATTATAAACAGTGTCATCTGTCTCCTGGAGATTTCTCTGCTCTGGTTTAGCTTCCCCAGCAGCTTGATTTTGCCACTACTTTATTTGTACAAGACAGTAAAAGTACCATGTGGACGCCGTAACAATGCCTAAGGATACTGAATGTAAATCTCACCTATTAAAAGTTTGATCAATCCGAAAATGCTATGTTTATGCTACAGGAAGATTTGGTACAGCTTTGCTGATGTTCCATTTTCAGCAAAGTTGTATTTGTAATGAATTTCATGTTATGAGGGAAATAAATTGTTCTCCATGTTTTTGTCCTTTGTTCCCGCTCCCAAAGTGAGGGAAAACCCGATTTAGGGTACATGTCCTTCTTCAAGCCATGGGCTCTCTCTTGATTTAGCTATAGATGCCCTGTTGTTCAACAAAAAGGCGCACACACATACATACACTTTTCCCTCCCCTAACACTATAAATCTGTGGTTTTGAAGTGATTTCATGATATTGTTTGGTTCTTTCTGGTTATATAGGTGTTAAACATTTTGAATAGTTTTGGATATTATTCATTTTCTAAGACCGGCTAATTAGTTTAGTTTGCATGTTTGTAGGATGCTACAACGCTCACGTGGGCAATGACAGTGAGACCTGGAGAGGCGTGGTTGGACGGAATGCCCCCCCCATCTGAACCCGAGCGGTGTTTTGTTGTTGGACTTCTGTGCTCGTCATGCATTGTCCATAACGAACACCATGTTCAAGCATAAGGGTGTTCATGTGTGCACTTGGCACCAGGACACCCTAGGCCGCAGCTCGATGATCGACTTGGTTGTCATATCATCTGACCTGCGGCCGCATATTTTGGACACTCGGGCGAAGAGAGGGGCGGAGCTATCCACTGACCACTACCTGGGGGTGAGTCGGCTCCCGTGGTGGGGGAGGACACCAGACAGACCTGGCAGGCCCAAACGTGTTGGGAGGGTCTGCTGGGAACGTACCCTGTCAGAAGGAGTTTCAACTCCCACCTCCGGCAGAACTTCGAACACGTCCCGGGGGAGGTGGGGGACAGTGAGTCCGAGTGGGCCATGTTCCTTGCCTCCATTGTCGATGCGGCTGACTGTAATTGTGGCCACAAGGTGGTTGGTGCCTGTCGCGGCGGCAACCCTCGAACCCACTGGTGAAAACCGGCGGTGAGGGATGCTGTCAAGCTGAAGGAGACCTATCGGGCCTTTCTGGCCTGTGTGACTCCGGAAGCAGCTGATAGGTACCGGCAGGCCAAGCAGATGCGGCTCGGATGGTCGCTGAGACAAAAACTTGGGCGTGGGAGGAGTTTGGAGAGACCATATAGAATAACTTCCGTATGGCTTCAAAGCGATTCTGGTCCACCATCCGGAGTCTCAGGGGGGGGGAGCGGTCTGCCACCAACACTGTTTACAGTGGGGCTGGTGTGCTGCTGACTTCAACACTGGACATCTCGGGTCGGTGGGTGGAATCGACACGCCTTACTCTTCGGAAACAGAGTCTGGGGACTTTGGGACGGGCTCTCCAATCTCTGGTGCTGACGTCGCCGAGGTTGTTAAAAAGCTCCTTGGTGGCTCTAGGGGTGGATGAGATTCGCCTGGAGTTCCCTGTATGACCGGTGTCAGAGTTTGGTTCGCATTGCCGGCAGTAAGTCGGACTCGTTTCCAGATAGAGTTGGACTCCGCCAAGGTTGCCCTTTGTCACCAATCCTGTTCATAACATACATTGACAGGATTTCTAGGCGCAGCCAAGGGGTTGAGGGGATCTGTTTTGATGGCCTCAGGATTGGGTCTCTGCTTTTCGCAGATGATGTGGTCCTGTTGGCTTCATCTGAACGTGATCTATGGCTTACACTGGAGCCGTTCGCAGCCGAGTGTGAAGCAGCTGGGATGAGGATCAGCACCTCCAAATCCGAGACCATGGTCTCGAACCGGAAAAGGTTAGGGTGCCTTCTTCGGGTCGGGGATGGGGTCCTTCCTTAAGTGGAGGAGTTTACGTATCTGGGGGTCTTGTTCACGAATGAGGGAAAAATGGAGCAGGAGATCGATAGACGGATTGGTAAGGCGTCTGCAGTTATGCGGGCGCTGTACCGGTCTGTCGTGGTGAAGAGAGAGCTGAGCTGAAAGGCAAAGCTCTCGATTTACCCGTCCGTCTTCGTTCCTACCCTCATCTATGGTCACGAACTTTGGGTTCCTCCCTGTTGAGGTGTTCCGGGCACATCCCACCGGGAGGAGGCCCATAGGAAGACCCAGGACTCGCTGGAGAGACTATGTCTCCCGGCTTGCCTGGGAGCGCCTCTGGATTCCTCCCTAGGAGCTGGCCCAAGTGGCTGGGGAGAGGGAAGTCTGGGTCTCTCTGCTTAAGCTACTGCCCCCGTGACCTGACCCCGGATAAGCACAAGAAGATGGATGGATGGATATTTGTAGGACAGTTGGGATATATTGACGAAATGTTTTGGCTGTAAGGTTGATATATATATATATATATATATATATATATATATATATATATATATATATATATATATATATACAGCACAGAAGTTGTCCCTCATTTTCCTAAATGGGAGATCAATTTCACAGTCTAGTAGCAACTCACAAACATTTGTGTCTCCTAACCATATAACACAGCATCACATTCTAGTGCAATAGTTACAAATACAAAATGAGGTTTCAATGAAACCAAATTTTAGAGTATTCCAACCAGAAGAAGAAGGGTGATAAATGTAACATTCTGATAATGGTGTTTTAAGTAACTTTGCTTCTTTTTATTTATCACATTATTTTATTGGTATCATGTAATATTTATGCTTTATAAATTGTATAATTATTCTATTGTCTTTTACAGTTGTACCTGAGTATGTTGTTTCTAATAACTGTAAAGTAATATTTTCTTATGCTTTAAATTTGCTCTCCCCTTACAATCTTTTATTCTCATTGTTTGTATTAATCTTTTTACCTATTTGTGAATCTGCTATTATTTTTATTTTGTTTTACACATTCCTGCGCATACACTCGAATTTTCCCACTGAGGGATATTAAAGAATATTTCTATATCATTAACATTCTTTGTATTTTTTGTTCCTTTAGTTGTGCAAACTTTAAATGACCAAGTAATGCAGACTTTTTTTTGTAAATGTTCTGACTGTAGAAGAGTGTCTCCTTGTAGCAATGAGCCGTAACACAGATTTGCCTGCTTAAATTTACCGGAAAGATTAGAATAGGAGATGCGCTGTTTTTGCAAAATGCAAAAACCCCCAAAGTGTTTTTTTATCTGTTTGCTGTCATATAAAAATTCTCTCTGGAACAGACTTCTGTCTCCTCATTTGTGAGATAGATGTGAGTGTATCTCTGATTTCTAAAAGATCATCCACATATGAATTGATGACTAAGGTGAGTGTTTGTGAAAGGTATTTATTCCTTAAATCTGTTTTATTATGCACATAGTACTCATTCTTATTGTGCATTTTATTATTGGCTTGGGAATGGTTTGTCTTGAATTTGTTGAACAGTCTGAATCTCTGCTGTATCAAATCAAATGTTTTGAAGCAAAAACGTACTGGATGGGTGGCGTCTGCAATGGAATCACATTATTTGGTATAAACACTGGATTAAAGGGTGAGTTTGTCATTTTTTCAGTTATTATTGACATTAGTTAACTTATTTATTGTAGAAAGACAACATATCCAAAGGAAGGAATAAAAGAAATTCTAATATCTTCAGCAGCTTACAGCTATTAAGACATCAGTCCGCTCCATGTTGTTCTGTCTAGCTGCAGAAATCAATTGGCTACGGCAGTAAGATGTAATGTGCTGATTTTATGAAGCCAAAAAAATTTGTATATTTCGAGATTATATTAGTAAGAATGAACAAATCTAATATTCTCTGATGTCAAAACGTTTTACATTTGCAAGAAAGAAATAACAAATTTTCAGGATTAAAGACATAAATTTGCAATATTCATATGAGGGTATCCGCCTATGAAGCCAAAATTATCAAATGAACTCTGGGACTAAAGTGGAAGATACAGTATATGATACGCACATTTGGAAAATTTCCTGAAGTGTAAGTTGTAGATCAAAGCTCTTCCCTTAGCCCAGAAGGACATCTCCAGGCTACAGTTTCACCATGATTGCCTCATATGGATCAAGAATTAACGCCTTAGACGGAGAGAAAGAATGAAATATAACGCATTAATTCTGGACCCAGAAGATTTTCTGACACAAGAAAAATATATGTTTTTGTAAATTTCTTAATAATGTCAGAAAATGTTTTTAATATTGTCATTTTTCTTTTTTTTTTTTTGGTTGCAATGTAGTCATTTTATGTTCCTCTGTGTTCCTCTGTAGTCAGATTATGTTTTTTTTCCGTCTATGTTGACCAGAAAGCCTGCTTTCCACCGGATTTGTAAGTGGCATGTAACATAGTGGATGCGATTTACCCACGTGTTCATCCCTTCCCACGAGCAGCGTTTCAGACGAGTATCAGCTGTGAATGCGTTCCTCTCAGCTGGTCCTGGGAGATCAAGAAATCACAGGAGAATTGCAATTGCATAACTTAAAGGGTAGTATAGAAGAAGAAAAAAAGTCTATCTAATAAGTATCCTAAGCTCACCATCCTTTCCTAAAACTGCAGATAATGCGCCTATTAAGTTATGTGCTACTTACTAGTAGTCTGGTGGAAAGCAGGGGTTATACTCTGTCAGATTAAACTGATTTTGCAGTTTGGATTTAACCTCAATTTGCACTAAACTACCTACTTTTCCATCACTGTCGTCATCTAAATCCAGCTGGAAGCTCAGCAAGAGGAGTGCTTCCCTTTCCTCATCACAACCTGATTATTGTGCCCTCATCACTCTGATCAGGTCTGTTTAAGCAATGTAAATCTACTCATTAAAATGTTAAATTACTTATTGCTGGCTGAAGCAAAGTGATTACTTCCTCAAAATTGTATTATATAGAGCTTCAACATATTTATTTTTTTCACTAAGTTGGAATAAAGCTCTACCCACGAAACACCGAATCTGACCTCGCTGCTGCCCCGGAGCCATGGATTTTATGGTTTGTATAATTGTATTGAAATGACTTTTGTTGTAAAGTGCCTTGAGATGACATTTGTTTTGAATTGGCGCTATATAAATAAAAGTTAATTGAAAATTGAATTGAGGTGCTAATTCTTTTTTCAGCTTTTAATCATTTGAATTCATTAACAAAGCGCAAGAATAATTAAAACTGAGCTGAAAAACACATGTTTAAGCAAACATTAAAACTCACTGATCAAAGCAACTAAGCATGAAGTGAAGCAAGCAGAGGGAAAGGTTAAAGGCAAATCTTGCATTCTTTATAATGTGATCCAATATGGTACACCATGAGAGGTTGTCTCCCCTTGTAAAACCAACCAAACCTACAATCTGAGCGCTGGTAATCTTGTGAGTTAACTCCAAACTTTTCTGGTTGCTAACTTCATGACAAACTATCCGTGAGAACTTATAGTGATTAAATAAAGCGTTTCCAAATGTCTAATTTTTGTTTTTCTTTCTCCTTTCTAGATATTGGTAGATGTAATGACCCTGAGTATGTCTGGTAACTCTACCATAATGGACCTCCCCAACTATACATCGCCTCTGATGAAATGCAGCATAGCAACCCAACTTGAGCCCTTATGGACCTTCACAGCTTTCGCTGTCACCCACATCTTCCTCCTACTCCCACTGCTTGGTTTTGTTCTCTTCTCGTGCTGCCAGCGACGGCTGGAATCTTCCTCCTCAACGTCGAGCCACTCGGACGTCTTCACCTACAATATGGTGGCAATGGAGATGATTCAAATCTTGGCCAACACCTGTTTCTGTATCAATATATTCCCAGATTTTATAGTCCCATGGGTTTTTGAGTTCAGCCTGAATGTGATTTTTGTCACTTCGAATGTAAAACATGAGTTTCAGATGCTGACCTGTGTTGAGCTGTACTTTGCTGTTGTTTTTCCAATCACTTACCTCCGGCATAAAACTTCGACTGGTGTCACAATCAGAAACATTGGCATCGGTTTTGTTTGGCTAAACTGTATTTTATGGGCAGTTCTTACCTTTCAGTCCATCAGTAATTTTGATCCTTTGACTTTGTATTTCTTGCATATAGCAGGGCTGTTGTTTGTCATATGCTTTTGCTGTATTTCTGTACTCTGGACGCTGAAGCAGCGTGGCCAAACCAGAGACAGAGAGCAGGTGGACCAGTCAAAACTTCGGGCTTTTTACACTATTCTGGTCATAATCACAGTGCTGTTCTTGAGTTTAGGTGGAGTGCTGGTCTGTCAGGCTATAAACAACTCCATTGGTCAGAAGGAAGATAATGAATGCTTTTCAGCCCAATGTGCAGAGTGGATGTCTCTGCCCAGTAGTTTTGTTCTGCCTCTTCTGTTCCTGCAGCGAGCTGGAAAACTACCACATTGTAAGAGACTAAATAAGTGAAGCAAAATCCTGGAACTGCTTTTCATCATCTCAAAAATTGTTTTTGCCTAGTAGAAGTTGGTGCATCTAACAGTTATGTAAGCAGGATAAAAGCTCTTAAATGGGCACTAAGAAAACATTTTTGTCAATTTTATACAAACGTTTGTTCGGGCTGAAAATTCTCCACGAGCCTCGGTAAATGGCCAAATACAGCTCCAAAATAAAGCCCTACAATTCAAAGACACTCTTGAATGCTAAATGAGGTGCGTGCTGTTTGGTCGGTTTAAATCCAGTGGTTCTATAACAGTAGGGTCAGTATTTCTATGACCAAAAGTTATTGTATACTGGGCATTTAACTGGGTTTGTCTATGGCTATGATGCTATTTTCCCTGATTGTCCTGTTTCTCCATTTCTCCAGTTACAAAATTACAAATTTGTCGAGGAAAGGAGGTTGGGGACATCACAGACTTTTTGTAACAGTACATTTCACACCACAAACTGCTGAAACGACACAATAAGATAAATGCGGTTTTAAATTCTAGGACTTGCCATCACTCAAATAAAACAGGCCCCTATCAGCATCAATCACAGTTTTGATCACCAGTAAAACAAGAACTAACATTTTAGATGTAACAGTTATGTAGGGCGACCAAGCCAGCCAACCTCGGTGTAAAAGTACTATTTCTCATGTTGGCCTGCATTGAGCTTTTTATTGCTGTTGTTCATCCAGTCACTTACCTCAGACTGAAAGGCCCGAGGGGGGTGAGAATTCGAAACATTGCTATTATTTGTGTCTGGCTCCTCTGTGTTGCTTTGGTAATTTCAGGTTTGCTAAAGCTATTTAATTCCTTCACGACTTTATATTTTTGCATTATGACATTGGTCCTGGTTGTTGTGTCCATTTGCTGCCTTGCAGTTCTCTGGACTCTAAAGCGTCCGGCACCAGGAAACCCCATCAGGGTGGATCAATCAAAGCTAAGGGTTTTCCACGCCATCGCAACCATTACAGCTGTTCTGGGGGTGAGTTTAGGTGGCGTTTCAGTTTGTAATGCTTTTAAGGCCTCCCACGAGCAAAATTTAAACGATGGATGCATACCAACCCTGTGTGCAGCCTGGATGTCTTTGCCCTGTAGTTTGGTATTGCCAATTATGTTTCTGCAACGGACAGGAAAACTGCAATGCCACAGAAACTAAAGATTCTGGATCAGGTGAAGCAGGATTGATAGGAAGGGAAGAATAAAGAAATACAAGTTCAGTTCTAACATTCAAATTCATTCCTCTTTAGTACGATCTAGTAGGACATTTTTACAATATTCTAAGGAGCTCTTTCACCACTGATATCAAGAAACCAGATTTGATCTAGGTTTGGCCCATATACTGTAAATATAATTGGACGGAGCCTCTGTGACGTTACCTGTAAGTTTCTAAAGAGCTGAACTGAAGTTGACTTGGGTGGTTCCTGCCACCGCCATCTTGGCTGTGTCACACATCTTGTAACTCTCGGAAGATGCAAAAAAAATTGGCAATAACGTGGAGCTGAGATTGAGGGTGTGAGGGTGGCTGCAGACTGACACTCATTAAATTCTGAGTTGATGTAGCTAGGAGCTTACTGAGCTAACCCAGAGCTAACCCAAAGCTAACCGACGCTAATGGAGGTTCAGCTAGAAAACGATGGTTGAGTGATTATTTTACCCCTCTGCCTTCTATGCTGTAAATAAAAGAATATTAAATAGGTATTTAGTCATTAATACACTTAGCTAGCACAGGAGCAGCACCTTTGAATTAAAGTGCATAAATATAATTGTACGTAAAATGGAGCAGAGATTTCTTGGACTGTTGGTGCAATCAATACCACAGCAAGACATCTTTGTCCAATTAGTGCACATTTAACATCAAAACACGAATAAATATCATGGACATAACTGATTGTCAAATTTAGAGAAACAAAATAGCCCAAACTGTTTAGGTGACTGTGGTTGTGGTTTTCCCTCAAGCAAACAGTAGGGGGCAAGGTGCTAGCCATCAGTGCTGGCAGAGTTTGTATTCAAACAACTGTTAACGGCCACAAGCAAGTAGGTATGCAAATGTGGGATTTATCGACAGAAGATTGTTGAAGAACATGCGTACGAGTGGCCTGCCGACATTTCATAAATCACTTTTGACTTTTCATACGAACATTCTAAATTTCATTTGTAGGATAGAATATCGGAGAGTTTCTACAAACATTTGATAAATGAGGGGTCAGGTTGAAAAAAAAGAGATGGAGATGAATAATTAGTGGAGCATTTTCCTGCTGAGCCCCTTTTTGCTTAAAACGCTGTCTGCTACAATTAATTGATGGCACCCAAGGTGAAAACTGGGCAAAATGTACTTCAAAACTGAACAATTGGTGAATATATGTATTGAAGCAAACAATACGTGTATATATTTAGCCAAGGTTAGCTAAGCAAATAAAATTGTGGCAACTCAGGTGTAGGAAACATATCTATAAAGTTAAGAGATTACTTCCACTATAAAGACCCAGAGGTATGAATAACTTTTTGTGCTGTACATTGGTTCCATCTGTCAGTACGTTCAAATATGTTAATCTTATTTGTACATCTATTGTACGGTTATTCAAGTCTTCATCTGCAGTTCTGAAGCCAAAACCAGGATGAATTGCAAATGAAGATTAATTATCTGAGATTTGAAGGCATTATTATGGCGGAAATAAAATCCGGAATCTTAGCTGGACATTTCATCATGTCTTGTGAGTTTTAACAGCTGAGTTATTAAGGTGCTGCTATGATATGGCTTCTTTGACTAGAAAAATAAAAATCTGAGAAATTAGCCAGCTTCCCCCGAAAACAAGACCACAACCAATGTACAAGCAAATCATATAAAACACGTGGAGCATTGTTTTTGCAAGTGTCTTTACTCATTTCTTTTGACATGTTTAACCCAGGACTGTGAATTTTACATGTTCCCATCACATTTGCATTCTGTCCCAGCAGAGTCATGTTCCCTCCTGCTGCACGATGAGTGTGAGTTTTATGTTGTGAATGTTATTTGCAAATAGAAAAAGAAAAAGAAAAACATTTGATTTTCTATTTCTTCTAAGGACTCCAAGTCACATCATAAAATGTATCATCAACAATGAGATTTCCGTGTTATTCTTTGTCTAAGAAGACAGTCATAGTCTTTTGAAGTTCATATTTTTTACTGTGTTGAGTTGACCAATAAATCAACGAAAATACTATTTTGGTGGAAGATACTTTTTTACGAACGCGCCTCACTGTCGTAACTGTAGGTCCCGTTTTAAAACAATGTTTTTCATATATCTAAAAGGGGCTTTAAATAACCTTTAATTTGCCGTCTACAGAGCTTTGAAGGTTTTTCTCTAAACCTCTTCATGTCTTCAGACATTAAAGTGGTTCTATAACAGGGATTTCACCTGCTGACTCTCTTGGAAGCCTTTGTTGCATCTCTATAGCCCTTAATTTTGTTTGTTTTCTTGCTACCCAACTACTCGTACATGTGCACAATGATGTCAACAAAGATCCTCCTATACTCTATTGTACCAGAAATGTGCAGCAACAGGCGGAGGAGGGCTTTAATCTGTTCTCCATGCACTTGGAGAAACCTTTAGTCACTTTCCCTGTAATCGCATTGGAAGAACTCTAAACTGTTGGAGGGCATGTTGGAAAACTTTTTGCAGATTTGAAACAAACTTTTTTAATCTCAGTTTAATTCAATTCGATTCAGTTTATTTATATAGCGCCATTTCACAACAGATGTCATCTCGAGCCACTTTACAAGAAGAATTATTACAATACAATTTTTAATCTAGGAATTAGAGAACTACAGAAGATTGCCTTACGACTTCTCATCAATCCCTCACACTGAGCAAGCATGAAGCGACAGTGGAGAGGAAAAACTCCCTTTTAAAAAATAGAAACCTCCAGCAGAACCAGGTTCAGCATAAGTGGTCATCTGCAGAGACCGTCTGGGGTTTGGAGAAGGCAGCAGAGACACAGAAAGAGCAACAGAACTGATGCAGAAGCAGAAGTTGGTAGAAGGACGTGGAGAACTTTCCTCCACTGGAATGCCATCTTAGGGTCGTCAAGCAGGGCGGGTCTGGAGCACCTACTGTAGGAAGAGACTAAGAGAAAGCAGGTTAGCGCTTGAATTGACAGCACATCATGCAGTTGGGGAGAAGTAGGAGAGAAAGTAGGAACTGACTAATAATGTCCTCCAACAGCCTAGCCTAGAGCAGCATAGCTACTAACTACTTTACATTCCTACTAGTACCTAGCAACTTTCCACTCCACTCGCTTGATTCTTCATACAGCAGGTTGAATCCTGCTACATGGTAGCTTTCCTTCCCTGTGTAGAAACAGCAGAGGTAAAACCAGACTGCTGGGAACCATCAGCCACATTCCTGAGTCCATCAATGCGCACAGGTCTTCTGGATCCATCGAAGTCAGCTCACTCAGACCAAGATAAATGGAGACTCCACCAATCCTCAGCAGCAGTGCTCCTGTTATCGCCGAAATCATGTGGAAAGCCTTTAGCTTTGCTTGGTCAGTCTGTTCCTTGCCCTTATCCAGCTCTCCGGACCTTGACCGAGTTAGAGATTGAAGAACAGACAGGCAGCAAAAAAAGATAACAACAACGCAGAGGCCAAGCAAGGAGAAAAAAAAAATGGTGGAATGCCAGGGCGAATACCAAGGTATCGCTTCTGTCCATCCAAAGCCCAGCAGCCAAACACAAACCGTGCTGATGTTTCTGATTCTGACTCCCAATGATTCTCGAAGGTGCACGTAGGTGATGGGGTGAACGACGGCCAGGTAGCGCTCCATGCTGGTCAGGACGTGAAACAGAGTCTGTGTCGGTAATGTTGTATAAAATAAAACCATTCCTAGTCTAAATATGATTAATCTGTTGATGTAGAGGCTAAAAGTGTAGAGCACTGATCCTAAAACACAAAAAATCTCCAAAATCATCATGTTGTAGGTGAAGAAGTCGGTGTGGCTCATCTTTGTGCGCTGACACCTCCATCGCCGGAAACCCAACCAGAGGATGAGGAGGTAGATTGGGGACAGGAGGAAGGTGCTGAAGAGTGAAAACATGGTGACAGTGGTCTTGCTTCCTATCGATTTCTGGCATGCCAAATAAAGTGATATAACAGATGAGTTAAAGGAAGATGAGTTCATGGACATGACGTGCAGGGAAAAAAGAGAAAACAGAGGAGTAAACTTTACAGTTTCTCTGTTTGACGACGATGCAAAATGTTTTAAAAAGCAAGGAGATGATGCTTTGGGTGGTTGATTTATGGAGCAAACTTGATCTTACACATTTACCAGATTTTGTAACTTGAGCTTTGTGACCATGCATGGTTGTGATGGGGTGGTGACCTATCCAGGGTGTACCCTGCCTATTGCCCATTGATAGGCACCCATAGCCTATTCAGAATAAGTGGTTTGAAATTTTTTTTTCTTTAATTGGAAAAATCATGTTTGTGGACTTTTATTGGAGCACATTTTACAAACTAAGAAGAAATTTGGTCTAAAAATATAGCATATTATTGGTAATTTATGTCATTCTGTTGAGAAATTCAATATAATTAATCAATCAAAAAGCAGAAAAAAACCTACTAAAATATACATTTAAGGATCACGGCCTTGACCTTCTATCTCTTGACCCCTATCAACAGTCTGTAGTCACTGACCTGGGGGTGAGACTGGATGCTGCCCTGAAACTGGATCTTCAAATAAATGCTGTCACTAGGTCACGCTTCTTTCAGTTGCGGCGTATGGCAAGAATCAGGCCTTATCTTTCCAAGTCCAATCTAGAGATTGCCACACATCCCTTTGTGTTATCCAGATTTAACTACTGCAGCTCTTTATATGCTGGGCTATCAGTAGCAAGGCTGCAGTTGATTCAAAATGCAGCAGCCAGATTTATATGTGGGGCAAACAAGTTTGAGCATGTTACCCCAATCCTTGTCTCTTTCAAATGCTCGCCAGTACAACATTTGATCCTCATTAAGATGCCTGTTCTTGTTTTTAAGTCTCTGGAAGGCACGGCAACAATTTATTTATCTATTTATCTCTTTTTCTGTCTTGGGTCCGAAGCTATGGAACCAACTGGCACCGAGTATCAGAGAGGCCACCTCTGTACAGAGTTTTAAGGCCAAGTTGATTCTGCATTACCGTGCATTGTTTTCTGCCTAGCTGCCCTTTTTTATTGATTCACTTTTATTACTTTTTGATGGGATTTTATATTGGATTCAGTGGTGTACAGCATTTTGAGCCTCCTTGATTGGTGGTGGAAGGTGCTTTATAAGTAAATAAATGAAATTAAATGAAATATTACATCTCTATATTTATAATTATAACAGTTGACTACTGGTATTCACAGGAGTTAGTGACCATGTTGACCAAAACCCCACATATGTCAGGATTGTGGGTTGTCTCGGTTTGGTTTAACATCTTCAGACAATTATCCACCAGATGGCGCTGTGCAGACTGGAGCTGCAGTCCCAACAGCTTCAGCTGAAGGTCGGTTACACAGCATTATCAACACATTATGTTTCTCATATATCTTCTGATCCCCCTCTGCTGTTTGATTTCCCAAAGACCAGAGCTGGCACATTATTGGTTTTCTCGATAGTCATGTTTGGATGTTGAAATAGGACCTAAATGCTTGAGAAGGTGAGATTTTAATGAGAGAGAAAAAAAAAGACAAAAACTTAGAAAACTTGACAGGAGGGCAAAAATAAAAGACTGGGGAACAGGAAGCAATGCCAATGAACTGGCAGAGAGCTGAGAGAACTGGTGAACTTTAATGCCATCACCACAGGTAGCCGGATTTTTTTTTAAACTAAGATTTTCATTTGCTGCTTTAGAAAAAAAATCTCCATCTACACATAACTGGATAAATGCGTTTTTCAGCCGATAGACGTGGAAAACCTGTAGAGGGCAGTAACTCTCCCAAATCCTATCCACTCAGTGTAACTTTCCATCCTCTATCTTCAGCATGCAGCAGTAACAGAGCTTGTAAAAGCAAACAAACAAAACGCGCTTTGACAATTGATGATACCAACACAGCTCTGAGGGCATAAATGCTGTTTCTGAGTGTGTACACACATGTTGGAGCATTTTTTTTTTAAAGGGTAGTGACGGTATGGCATTTTAAACTCTGTTTTCATCCGTCCACAAGCAGATCCTGAAAACGCAGCTCTCCACTTTGGCCAGAATTTTAAAAAAGATTTGTTTTTGGTACTGAAAATCTCCGTTTAGGTGTGGAGGCCAAGTCATGGGAAAATATCTGTTTTGTGAGATACACAGCTATGTGTGGGCAAGGCATAAGTTGCTGAAGAGGAGTGAGGAAATGACTGACGAAGCTGAGGACTAGTTAATGGAAGCAGATGCAGGTGAGAGGGAGAGAGCAGGTGGAAACAATGAGTACTGGGTCAGGGGGTAGTATGGCAGGGTGGAAACAGGAAGTAACATACAGGAGGAGAAAGAGAAAACCATCCTAAAATGAGAAACTAGAAACTAACCAAATATATCTAATAGAAAGTATCTAATCAGAAGATCAAGAACTATCAAAGAATGATACATTAAAGAAACACAAATAAAAGGTAAAACAAAGCAAAATAAAACAGAAAGGTGAAAAAAATATAAGAGCAGGGAGGGGTAAATATGGAAAAAATAAGTGCCAAAATCAGAACGCTTAAGTCCTAAGGTAAAACGTAAAAACAAAGAAATAACTGAAATTATCATTTCAACTGAATGAAGAAAAACTAAAGAGAAACAAAACTAACTAGGGTGTCTGGAGGGGATCAAGGCACGTTGGCTAGAGTCCAGAACTAAAGAAATACCCCAACCAGGGTGGGTAAAGGGGGGTCAAGATGGAGGATAAGAATCCAGAATATTAAATAGAACCACTGGAGTTCAAAAATAAGACTTCATTAGTGCCATTATGTACCCTTAACTGTAGTTACCTATTTGTACCGTAGCCTACCTTTTATTAGTGCTACCTAACAGCCAATTATTATAGAGTTGACATGATTGACACATCACGACGTGTCATCACGACCATGATGTAGACAAAAGTCACCCACAGGAACAAATTTTATTTTCCTTTAGAAGGATACATTTACCTTACACTAAGAATTTCTGCAATGCATCCAAATATTTAGGAAAAAAATTACCTTGTCAATTAAAAGAAAATATATATCTTTTCACCACATTTAAAGCCTAGAAACATCCTCATAATTTATTTAATATTTTAATTTAAAAAAGTAAAACAATATAAATGTAACAATAAAACTTTGAGGTCATTTTACATAAATCTAGCTTTGCAAGTGAATTGCTTTTTTAGTGAAAACTATAATCACCAAACATTATATCCATTCTATCCAAGAAATCGCACAAATATTTACTTCTCCGTACTGAGGAATATATATGTATCTGTCAGACAATTAAAAAAGGCCCGGATGGCTGAGTCGGTGGAGCAGGAGACTCTTAATCGCAGGGTTGTGAGTTTCTGCCCCATGTTGGGCACCAACCAATAAGGCAGAATACCATAGGGATGAAGATAAGGATAACGATGATTCAGTCTGTATTGGCATATGTCAAATATTTATTATGGAAGTACAAAAGCCTCTCTTAGGGCATATCTGCCTGCCTGCACAAGCTTCCAGAACTTTCTATCAGATATATTTCATCTCCTGTGCAAAACTCTGCAGACTTAACAATGACAAGTGATGTCCCTCAGTTAGACTAGAGTAGGTGAAACGTCCATTAGTCTTCTTCAGCTTCAGTCTCTTCATGAGTCCCAAGAATTATATCATACTCCATGGATGCCTTTACTGATAATTACTAATCACTTCCTCTTTCTCTTTTGGCTTTTCCCTCTTTTTTTAAAATCACCAAATAGAATTAATCTTGAAATAATTTTCGCATAACAATAGTTACCCTGAGGTCCAATATTTTTCCTTAGCTTGTCTTACCCATCACGTATTTCTAAAAGTGTGGAGGCCAGCAAAAGTTCATGGTTTCCTTTTTGTTTCACATAAAACAGGGACTCAATTTTATCGCTGCACTCTGACAAAACTCTAAAGTGTTTCTTTTTTTTACCCAAAAGTTGTCAAAAACAATAACAATGCTTGATCCATTTTTAAGAAGATTTCTGAGCACATGAAAAATGTCAAACCTTCTCAGCGATGGAAATTTTCTGCGATCCTCAAACCCTCCTGTCCTCCTCGCTCAGACCGACTCACAGCAGGGTTGTGTTAAACCTTTTACTTCTCTAACAGCTGAGTCCAATAACTGAAAAATGAGTTCAGCAGTCAAGTTTTTGCATGTTAAAAGAACCACAACTGGCAAGCAAACTTGAACAGCGATTTGTCCAAATCTAGCTAACAGGTGGAGTGATGAATGTTTACAATGAACCAGTAACTTCATATCAGAGCCTCAGTTAAATTAAAGGACAACTAAGCACCATATCAACTTTTTGTAGCTTATAAACTGCATAAATATGCTTCTTATAGTGCTCTCTACATGTCCTGGTCCCTTTTTTGACATTTTAGTGCAAATTTGATAAAATCTCACTTTTGAGCCTAAAAAAAGTCTGTGTGGCGCCATCTGTGCATTTTTGGTTGCACTACATTTGAATTTCATTCCTGTCCTCCCCATTTGCTCTGGCGGCTGTGTGACGTGATTTGGTGGTGTGTGACGTCCGTCGCTCTGCCGCTTGGGGTATGAAAGCAGTCAAGGCTCGCATACGCCCTGTAGCGAGTTGGAGTTGGAATAGTGAGCGAGCGTTTTACATCGATTTTCAGGTTAGCAAGTTATCATTAGCATAGGATTTAGTTAGTTCTTTAGCGTAGCGTTTCTAGTGTAGTTACTTTTCTTTTTACTACACCTCCGTAGCAAGGCGCTATGAACTGCTTGCAGCACAAAATCTGAGTGCTATGTTATGCAGATGGTTACCCCTACTTACTGACGTTTGCGCATTACCTATGATAAACGTAATGATAAAGCATAACTAACATCAGTGAATGGAAAATAAAATCTGGGCTAAGAGTTCGTTTTTAAAGGAATAATTGTGATGGTGTTTCTTTTTTTATTTTGTGCTAATTCCTGAATGATTTTCTTGTCATGCTTGGATACTTTATACCGGGCATCTCTCTGCAACACACTTTCTGCTGCAGACAATGACGTACAGTGGCTGCAGGTGCGCCTGTCGAGGCAGAATCACACGAAATTACTCGAGCTAATCGATATTTAGTATTAGATTTGGTAACAACAATGAAACCACTCCGAGACGCCGCTCATTCTATGATGCGATGCCGCTACAGGTTCAGCGCCTGCTGCTGAGAACGAGACATCCGCCCGAAATGATATGACTCGGAGCCACTCAATTACTCCACAGAACTGGAGATGGAAGTGGAGAAAAACTCAGCCTACAGATTATTTCCCTTTGAGGCAAAGGAGCCCGCGTTGCTGTGGCTCTCTCCGCCTTTCTGGCCGTCTGTGACTCTGCGCTGCTGCCTGCCAGTCAGTCACAGCCCAGACCACGCCCAGCCAGTATTCCCCCCGCGTTTTTCCTGGTCCGCCAGGCAACGCCTTCTTTTGAGCCGTTTTTCAAAAATAAATGTGGGCGGGGTTATACTCTGGTAGGGGGTTTAGTTACTCTTTAATGACCAATGGCCGCTGGCCGCTCTGCTTTGTGACCGCATACCATGGAGGCCGCCATTGCTCCTCCATCGCCGTAGTACCTCCATTTGGCCGCTAGGCCCCAATTGAAAAGCATTGGACTTTAGATACGTTAAAAACAACTTTAAAGCCTGGTTTCAATTTTTAAAAAACTTTCTATGGCTACATATTCCTCCTGAGATAACCCTGGGCTCGTCAAAAAAATAAAAAACCCGGCTGGTTTTCGTAAGATCATCTTTTGAAATCTTGCATAATTAATGAGGGGCCGGACTTTGATTGACAGGCTGTTTCGTTTGAATTTAATTATAGTAACACTACATTTTAATAATTATTTCAAGTTACTAGTTCTTACCTTTTGAGGTTTGAGAAATAGGAGAACCGTCGGAGGATTGCAGGTACGGCAGCAGTCAGGCATGGGGCTATTAGCCTTTAGCTTAGTTAGCCAAGTTTAGCATCAGAGCTAAAGACGCGGGAGCAGAATGGGCGCGATTACGACCGAACTACACGCCCATACACGCCCCACGATGGCAGAGTCTACAGTGAAGATCCCGCCCCTATGCCCTTTTTAGGAAAAGGTTTCGTCAGAGCTGGGGAGGAGGAGTCTGTGAATCCGCCATGAATTCCCCCATGAAAGTCATTCTGGTAAACGGGGAGGAGTGAGGAGGTGCTGTCTATTCTTTTTACAGTCTACCTTAATGACTAAAAATCAAAATGACTAGCCTTAGCAAACTATAACATTCATACTGTTTTTAATATTATAGAAATACATTTTGCTGGACATTAAAACTGCGTAGAGATGACAAGACAAAAGGTTTGCAGATATCATATTTTCAAAATAGACTATTTTGATTATAGAATAGAAAAGCCATTTTAGATATACCAGCAGCAAAGTGACATGAGACAAGAAAAATGTGGATTTGATGGATGAGTGCTGGTAAAGGTCAAACAGGGTCAAGGTGCAGTAATGGACTTAGACCTGAGGCAATAATAAGGTCAGCCTTCTATCACCTGAAGAACATTTCTAGGATTAAACCCTAATATTGCAACGAGAATTTGAAAAATTCATCTATGTGTTTATTTTACCCCATGTCATAGACTTCATGCAATCTGCTGGGAATCCTTACATAGAAAACTTAACTGATTGGAATGTTTGTATAACTGTATTGAAATTACTTTTTTTGTAAAGTGCCCTGAGATTATATTTTTTGTAAATTGGCACTATATAAATAAAAGTGAATTCAATTTGTTGGATTGCGTCTTCACAGGTCTGTCTAAAAAGTCAACCAGACAGCTGCAGCTGATCTAGAACGCTGCTGATTGCGGACTAACTAGAACCAGGAAGGTAGACCACATCACTCCAGTTCTAAAGTCCTTATACTGGCTCCCTGTAGCTCAGAGAATAGACTTCAAAATACTCATACTAGTTCATAAATCAATGAACGGCTTAGATCCAAAATATGTTGAAGACCTGTTGCTACTAAACCAATCACCCAGACCAATCGGGTTCTCCAGCTCTAGTCTACTAATTATCCCTAGAATCAGAACCAAACATGGAGAAGCAGCTTTCAATTTCAATTAAATTCAATTCAGTTTATTTATATAGCGCCATTTCACAACAGATGTCATCTCAAGACACTTTACAAGAAGAGTTATTACAATACCATGTTTAATCTAGGAATTAGAGAACCACAGAAGATTGCGTCTTGTAATTTTCAGCAATCCCTCACACTGAGCAAGCATGAAGCAACGGTGGAAAGGAAAAACTCCCTTTTAACAGGAAGAAACCTCCAGCAGAACCAGGCTCAGCACAAGCGGTTATCTGCAGAGACCGTCTGGGGTTTGGAGAATACAGAACAGAGACACAGAAAGAGCAACAGAACTGATGCAGAAGCAGAAGTTGGTAGCAGGACGTGGAACTTGGACTGAAGACTTTTAATCGTATTCTGTGGACTAACTGATAATAAAGAGTTACAGTAATCCAGCCTTGAAGTAACAAAGGCATGGACTAGTTTTTCAGCATCATTCCTGGACAGGATGGTTCTAATTTTTGCAATATTCCTGAGGTCAAAAAAGGAAATCCTAGAGACTTCTTTAATGTGAGATCTAAATTACATATCTTGGTCAAAAATAACACCGAGGTTCTTTGCGTTTACGCAGAGGCCGGATGGACTGATGCCTATGACAAAGCAAAGGCCGGCTGAGATGAACTATGTAGGCTGGCAGGCCTGAGTCTTATGGTTTGGAGGCCAGAAACAAAAGAGGGACCTGTAATGAAGCATAGAGGACTCTCTGAGAGGTACTAAGGTCCCATGATGTGGCGTAGAATACCCTCGTAGAGACACTGAGGTTCCCCAATGTGGTGTAGAGAACTCTCAGTGAGGTGCCGAGGTCCCACGATTTGGCATAGAGGACCAAGGGAGAGGAGCTTCAGACCCTTGGAGATGTGCAGAGGACCCAGGACATGGCCGGGGCCGACGACCCACAACGTGGCAGCGCAGAGTACCCCTTAAAAGTCATAGAGGTCCCCCTAGGAGGTATAGAGAACCCTCTGGGAGGCATGTCTTCTCTGACACGCTCTGAGACGGCAGAAGGCAGGAGCGCATCCGCCTGGATGCCCCCTGACGAGACTGGATATAGGAGGATGTCCGACTGGGTACTTTCCAGGTGGCATTTGGTTGGACATGGGGGTCTCAGCCCACCCTCCTATGATCACACTGGGTAGATGCCTTGGCTGCTGTTGCCAATGTAGATGGCTCCCCTGATGCCGTTTCCTTACCTGACATGGCTCATCTGTACTGGGTCCAATATTCTTGTTTACAATTGCTTTAAAGTCTTTGTGTGCATGGGAGAAGGGTTGAAGGGAGGGGGGCATAACTGTGATAATGTTTTTAATTCTAGGGGGAGACTTTACAACCTGGCAGTAATCAGGTAGTAGTCAGATAATCTGTTTCTATCAATGGGATCAGCTGTCAATGCAGATGTATTACTGTGTCAAATCAGCCATTTCAAATCATTTACTGGATATTTAAACCAGTAAAAATGAGGCAGGGTCTTCCTGTGCTTCTGTTTTTGGGACCTGATTTGTGTCATGAGGAAGTACCATTCTGAAATTAGATGACGTGCTTGAGGATGTGCCTGACATCAGCATTTCGCAAAAGAAGAACCAATCATCACACGTTATATTTCCAGGAAGAAGGCGGGCTTTATTCTGGGGAACAGGAAACCAACAGTAGTCAGATGGAGACGTGACACCATGATGGAAACATCTCTCCAATATCTGCTGTGTAAGTGCAAAAACTGTTTGTTGAGGATTTATTGAGTAAATCAATGTAGATGTGATGAAGATCAGTTTGATGTGATAAATGTTGTGTTTATAGAGGATAAAATGTCTGGGATACTATAGTTCTCATGAACTTTTAGATTTTAAACTGTGACCAATAATTTTACATTTTTTCTCAGTTCCCTGTTTGCTGCTTTGCTGCATAACTAATGAAGGTTGGTTCACTTCTATCACCGTTAAAACTAAATTATTAATCTGTAGTGTAAAGAACTGTTTGAGAGGAAGGATGTTTATTTTAACCCCTTACATTATTTTAACAACAATAAAAGTCTGCCTATTTCCACATTTCAGTCCTTCCAGCTGGTCTGACTGTGAGTCCCAGCAGATCTCAGTTCTTTAAAGGAGAAGCTGTGTTTCTGAGCTGTGAGGAGGACAACCGCTCTGCTGGATGGACTGTGAGGAGGGAGGTGAACGGCAAGGTGTCTGATTGTAAAGATGGATGGGGAAAACTAGAAGAACGAACATGTAAAATCACCTACATCTATGCAGGTGACAATGGAGTTTACTGGTGTGAGTCCAGAGAGGGATTATCCAGCAGCAGAATCCCGCTCTGCATCACTGGTAAGATCAGAGTGAGGAGTTAGTGTTGATGAAGCTGTGTGGGAATGGATGAAATGCTGTATTTTGTCTCTGTGTTTAGATGGATCAGTGATCCTGCAGAGTCCTGTCCTCCCTGTGATGGAGGGAGATGACGTCACTCTGAACTGTCAGACAAAGACCACTCCCTCCAACCTCCCTGCTGATTTCTATAAAGATGGCTCCCTCATCAGGACTGAGGTTGCAGGTCACATGACCCTCCACCAGGTGACCAGCTCTGATGAAGGCTTCTACAGGTGCAACATCAGCGGTTATGGAGAGTCTCCATCCAGCTGGATCTCTGTTAAAGGTCAGAAGAATTTTAAAAAAGATTAACTGGGGCTTTAAAAGAAATTGTTTGACAATTATTTTATTAACATTTTTATTTTAGAGTATTCATCAACCACTTCCGGTCCTGCAACCACCCTCTCACCTACACCAGCATGTTCATGTCCTTCCCAGCCTGTCCCCTCAGGTCTCTATCTTTTGTCATTGTTGTGGTTTTTCTGCTGCCAATGGTGGTTCTGATGGTTCTGGTGGTGAGACGAACTTTTCAGAGAAAATATTAAGGTGAGACAAACCTTTGTTTATTAATTACCTTTTATTTATTTAAAGCTCAGCATTTACAATATATATATATACACTACCAAGTTGTTAAAAATTGCTTTGAAAATAGAGGGAAGAAGGCAAAAAACATATGTTTGACGGATTTAAGACAGGAAGGATAAAGACACAGCTAAGAAGTCACATTGAGAACGTCCAATGCACCGGCAAGTGGTGGGGCTAATCTTCTGTGGAAAATGTGAGACAGTGAAAATAGGCAGTATATTTGGTTGGGGCTGCTGAGATGGACTTGGAGAGGAACAATCTTCATCAGAAGTTCATCTGTAGTTAATCTAAACATGTGACTTCCAGAGATTCGAGAGCGTTGTAATTTTCTACTCTGTGGTCAAAAGTTTAATCTTCACGAAATCATTCTGAAGCTTAAAGGGGAATTCTGTTTTTTTGTAACCTGGACCTCGTTTTTAGCTATTTTTATGTTTTTTCACTCACTCTAAGAAATTTGGAGCCAGTTTGAGCCGTTCAGCAGTATTTAAACATTCAGTCTATTTACAATGTTTAAATTCTTATTGGATTTACAAACGCCTCGGAAGTCTTTCTTGATTGTCTTCCAGGCCAAATTGGGGGCTTAACAATAATATAATATTCTGTTGCAAGAATCTGCGGCGGCAGCACCTTCGCCTCACGAAGCAGTAAAACACAGACTGGCGGTCCTGCTGTAGCATAATTGTGTATTACGTCCAAATCGGCATGGAAGAAAATACAGAAGCACTTCCGAGGCATTCGTAAAGCCTAGTTTATGCTTCTCCGTTTTGACAGAGACGGATTGACGGAACGCCATTATCCGTAGACGTAAGGGCTCTCTGTCACCTACGTAAGAACGCAAAGAGTAGAGGCCCAATTTTTAACTATCCGTCTCCGTCAATGGATAGCGTATGCATCTGATTGGTCAGTTTCAGTAATAGCCAGAGATCGTTTCACCAGAACGGGGCTCTACAGTCCCTGTAATCAGTAGTTAATGCAGCGTTTGGCCACTATATGCTTTATATTGAAAGCATAATTTATATAATCTGTTCTTTTGGCAATTTTGAACACAAGGAGGTGTAGGAAAACAATAAAAAAGACTGCTGTGTTTGTTTCCATGTGTTTCTAGGTCATTCTATGAGCTGTTAAAAAAAAGCTTTACAGCTTAATCTAAACTTACTTTCTGTCATTGATTGCTTGATGACGAAATGCGTTCACAAGCCTAAAAAAAAATACAATAAATGGTGCTTTGATGGTAGGCAGAGACGCCATGAAAACTTAACATCCGCTGCTGTCCTGGCCGTGCAGCGCTGAAAAACAATAAAGAGTGGAGTGGAAGAACGGAGTACTATAAACTAAAAACGTCTCCGTCAATACATCTGTGTCTGAGTGCAAATTTTGGTCGGAGAAGCATATCCCATGCTTTAGTCCAAGTGGATAATAAGCATGGTAAAATTACTGCGTTTGGGGCAGTTTGAACCCTATTACAAGCGGCATTTGGACTGCCCCAAGCACTCCCGCTTTACCGACACAGCTGATCAAGACTGGATGTGTAAATACTGCTGAACAGCTCAAACTGGCTCCAAACTTCTCGGGGTGACTGAAAAAAATAAAAATTGTTACAAATAAGATCCGGGTTGAAAAACAAAAAAAACTAATTCCCCTTTAAGTTCCACGTCTTAGTTTGAAATAAATTTCTATGACATCTAATGACTGACTTTAAAGGTGTTAAGTTAAAAAAAGCTATAAATCATGTTCATCACGCGTTCTTCATGGTTGTATGTAAATGTTTTTTACCTAATAAAATATCTTAACAATAGTTATACTGTATAGTACAGTAATTAATGCTTGTTGCATTTTGCAAAGAGTGACTCGTGTGTAGTGAACTCAGCTGCAAAGACAAATTATGTTGGTTACAGACAGAAAATCAACAGTAAAAGAAGAACCAGAGGTGCTGCCTGCTTCTTTATTTAGATGCTCTAATAAAGTTTCCAGTTGTGATACTTTAAGTCAAATGAGGAACTCACTTCTGTTCAAACTGTATGTCAAAAAAATAGAATACAGAAATATAACTTTCTTCTTCACAAGTCTCAAAATTGTTTTTGTACTCATATTCTTAGCTTTGGATTGATGAATGTACTGTAGACAAATATTTGCATCCTGATTAAATGTGCATACGAAATAATTTTATGGTAGTCAACCAAGGGGTCATGTTGCTCTGAGCCGGGCTGTCAGCAAAATGCAAACATTGGAAAACAAAAGTTGTCAGAAGAGGAACTCTGATTCTTGGGGGCATCTGATCTTGTCTAAAGGGACATCAGCAACTCAAATTGGTGGGGTTGTATTTTCTCCAGGGGTCGAATGCTTGATTCTGACCTTTCCAGAGAGTCATTCAACAGTCAAGGTACAACAGCCTCAAAATGAGTAATCCCTTCAAGTTTTAAATGTGGTTTTTCCAGCTACCTGAAGCATTCTTCTTCAGAGAAGCAGGAGAACAGATCACAAGAAGAATTCAATGAGGAGAACCTTGAACCAAACACAGAGAGGTAAAATACTTGAGAGCAATAAACACATTTAGGAATAAATATAAGCACTGAGGAACTTGGAAGACTAGAGGTTAGTATCATACGGCTTTAACACTCAGGCGACAAGAGTTTGGCTGCGAGTTCCTAATGTAGTTCAGAGCTGATAGCACAATGAGATGCACCTGATAGGGCAATTGGGAGGCTGTGCCTCTGGCTTGATAGAAAAGTCCTTAGCGCAATATGGACCTCTGGTGGTATCTCCCAGAACAAGCGTGAAACAGGAAGCAGACGGACATCCCAAACTCCTAAAAACCAGTTAGTAGAATGTGTTTTTCATCCTTGCCGTGGAACAGTGGACCAGCCATACACTTCCAGCAGGTTCCTGGAGGGGCGCATGGGAGTTTGTGTGTCTCTGCTTGTCCTGTGGATTTATTTCAGTAGTATAAGCTACCAGTCCCCTTGACACAGACTGTTGGGTGTCAGAGCTGGATGTACATTGCCAGCAGTAATTTGGGCTCATTTTTGAACAGAGCTACTGAGGCTCAGGAGTTAGGAGTTCGCCTTGTAATCGTAGGGTCTCTGGGACCTTGGCTGGACCTGCCTTGACATAGCCGGTCGCTGGTGGAGCCCATGGGCTCGTCACTGCAGCCGCCTGCATGGTAGATGCAGGACATTCCCCTGATGGGCTTTCCTCTGCTCCTCCCTTCGAGGGTGCTGTCAGCCCTGCATTGGGGCGACTGTGGCTCAGGAGTTAGAAGTTCGTCTTTATCATGAGGAGATCTTAAATAATCGGTACCTTGAGCTTTTCATTGATGTATTTATATAGCCATATTTTTGCCTTGTGGTTGTGTATTTCTTTCGATGTTGCTCCGTTTTTGTCAATTTCTTTTCTCTCTGGCCTCTCTGATGGTGTGGAGGCACACTGGGATGTGTTATTTGTTCTCTTTCCTCTATCATCAACTCAGACTCTCTTTTTGTTCCCTTCCTTTCTTCTTCATCTTCCTTCTTTCTCCCCCTTTTATTTTTTTTTTTTGTCTGTGTCATTAACATCAGTGAATAAAACCCACAGCAATTTCTAATAAAGACTTGTAACACATGTATGTCACACCGGGGTGGGATGGCGCAAGCCAGAAATATCAACCATCCCCAAAAGTTCACAGGTAAAAATAATCAGGCAGAGAAAACTGTTGGCGACTATGGGAAGCAACTGCTTCAGTAATTTATTTTCATAAAATCAAAAGAAATAAAATAATAAAACATTTTAAAATAAACAAAAACAGAATAAAATAAAATAAAACCTCTTTAAATCAGTCCCAGCTGGCAACTTGGTCGGCAGCCTTCTGCGCCACGCACATGAATCCTCCCGTGAGTCGCCTGATGGATCCAGCACCACACCCTTGACTCAGCCGCTGGGTAGCAGGATCTAGCCGGTCGTCTTGTGTCTTGGTGCGCCACGTCCTCCTCACCGGCGTCCACGCAGACGGTAATCATTGCCGCCTTTCTGACCTCCGGCTCCATATTGTCTGCCACTACATCGTCAGTTGCTGGGCTCCGGGTTCATCCTGTCTCCTCCAGCCGGGTCTCCAGAAGCCCCTTGTAGCTCTCACCAACTCCAATAAAAGGGTGAGCCTTCCTCCCTTGTCCGCTCCGCATTGGCCCAGGCTCATTAATCAAAGTCCCCACTCCTGCGGTTAATCGGGGGGGGGGGGGGGGGGGGGACGCACAGGTGGAAAACAAATAAAAAACTAAACATGCATCCAAAACCAGTCCAGAAAAAACATGCAATAAAACGAGTCAAAAAACACCTTGTGACATACATATCAAGTGTAGTTCTATTGCAATAGCCATTATGCTCCACTTGAGAAAGTAAATCTGTTGGACTGTCAGACATCAATTCTGAGTGCCACACTGCCAGACAACACACGGTTAAAAAAGAAAACGACCGCGGCTTGGGCCAGTAGTAAGTTGGCCTCATTTTACAATGAGAGTCAGACAGCGTCAAGTTTGCCCTTTGTCACTGATTCTGTTTATAACTGTTAAGGACAGGATACGTAGGCAGCTCCAAGGTTTTGAGGGGATCAGTTGTGGTGGCCTAAGGATCAGGGGCCATATTCACAAAGAATCTTAGGGCTAAAAGTAGGTCCTAACTACCGAATTTAGGAGTAACTCCTAAAAAAGGGGGGCATGTCACTCTTAAATTTAGGACTCCTAGTTTCTTAAGATAAAAGTAATTCACAAAAAAGTCAGGTGTAAAATAAGCTCCTAAGTCTGGGAGTCCTTAAAAGAAGTCGAGAATAAGCACCAGGTAATTTGAGACCACGGTCTTGGGCTGAAAAAGGGAAGAATGCACTCTCTGGGTCGTTGACGCTGCCCCAAGGGGAGGAGTTTAATTAAACCCCATACTTGGGGTCTCTTCACAAATGAGGGACAAATAGACCATGAGATTGTTATCTCGAATTGGTGCGGTTTCTGTTGTGATGCACCGTACAGGTAGCCTGAATTAGCCATACTCAATTCTAATCAGAATGTGAGTCTGATTCTGCTCCATTAGGCTTACGGGGTGTGTTTTAAACAAACCAGGAAAAAAAATGCCTCTGCAATCAGTTGGATAGACCTATAACCAATCAGAGCAAGGAAAGTGTGTGACGTTGCTCTGCAGAGCAACGGACGTTATCTGTTCTTCTCTTAAAATTAATGCGCTGTTGATATCTTCTAGAACAGACGCGATGGCAGAATCTACACATCTCAGTTCTCCAGCGGCAGCCATCGTTGTTGTAAACAAATGAACTGACCTTTTGATCTATGTTCCCACCCTTATCTATGGTCATGACCTTTGGGTAGTGACCAAAAGAGCGAGAGCGTGAATACAAACGGCAAAAATTATCCGTAACATGTCTCTCTTTCTAAGAGATAGAGTAAGAAGCACAGTCGTCCAGGAAGGGCTCAGTGTAGAGCCGCTGCTTTTCCTCATTGAGGGGGACCAGTTGAGGTGGCTCAGGGATCTAGTCAGGATACAGGAGGAAAACTTCTCTCCCAGCACGAGGAGACCCAAAGGAAGACTGAGGACCATCTGGAGGGGCTATGTTTCTCAGTTGGGCTAGGGACGCCTTGAGATTCCCTCTGCTTAAGATGCTGCACCCATAGCAAGACAACAAATGGATGGATGGATATAGAACATCTTTTCCTGCAGGTGTTTTTAACTGTGCTTAATTTTTAATTTTGTTTTGTTTGTGATTTCAGAATTTTCACCGGGAGCCTATGTTATCTAAACTTCAGTGAGAATGTCCATCAGTCACATCAACAATGTCCAGCTACCAGATCTCATCTCGTGCCCCCAGAGCTCAACATCAGTTTTCATCTGCAGATTATTACTGTTAAATGCCTTCTATCAATCGCTTTTTACTACAAACTTGTTCTTCACAATTTAACCTCAAGATCATCCTAACAGATAATGTCTTTAATATATATATATTTGTTTTCCTTTCAAACGCCTTTATTGTAAAATTTGAGTGGAACACTTGGCTGGTTTCTCTGTGGGTTATAAGTGTAAACTTTGTTCAGAGAAGTCTTTAAGAAAATTAAACCAAAAATGCAGATCAGAGGATTGACTCCTTCCAACTTCTTACAGATTCAATATTTTGTTGAAGTCTACCCTTCTTTCAATGTTGCAATCATTGAAAAACCTCCACAAACTATTAAAGTATCATGACGCAGTATTACAGCCCTCTTCAGCATGCAATACACTAAAAGTAAAGGAACATGTATACCTTAATGGCTGTATGGTATGAAAATCTGGAAGTCTTCTTTTATTCAGGCTTTTGCTGCTTAACTTTTAAAATTAACTTGACAGCCTAACGTCTAAGCTGTGTGTCTGAAATCAGATAACTTTTATCTCTAATAAAGAAAATTCCACTAGCTTGGCAGCTGAAGATATGTTTTCCAAAATAAAACTACCCTTTGACTCACAGACTCAAAATGTGTAAAAAAAATAATTATCTGTCAGTCTTCAGATATGCAGACTGAATGGAAATCTTTAATAAATAGTAAAGTTATAACAACAACATTTAGAAGAGGTTCGAACACTACTGAGAGGCAGAAACTGCCGAAAAAATGCATTCGTTCAACCTGCATTTTCTTGAGTGTATACACACACACATATATATATATATATATATATATATATATAATAGTATATATATATATATATATGCTGTACCAAGTGTCTTGCTTTTTACTTTTGTCTGAAATATTAAACTGAAGTTGACCTTTAATTCTCTAAGATTTTTATTTAATGGAATTTGCAGCAATAATGGTATTGCTTATTAATGAAATTAGTCTTTATTAAAAACTTAATCTAAGTTACTTGCTAAAAATACATTTCCGTTTTATACATTTCAATACTAAAGGCAAAATATTGGATCAGGACTTGAAATTGGATTGGATTTGAGGTTAAACGATCAGATTGGGTTTAGAGGCCTAAAATGATGATCGGTACATCCCTAGTTACCACATTATGCAGATAACACTCAGCTCTACGTTACAATGTTACCAGGTGAACATACTGTAAACCCTTTCAAATGTTGAGAAGATGCAAATCATCTAAACATATACAAAACTGAAGTAATCATTTTTCGGGCCCCAGTGTTATAAAAAAAAACATTTAAAGAAACAGAAAAGAACCTTAGAAATGAAATAAAGCGTTGATGGATTTCATTTGATTATTGTCAAAGCTGTCCTGCCTTTTTCTGAACAAGTTAAAGCCATGATACAGGTGAGCTCACAGTTGTGGAAGACGCGAGGCTTCATGAGCTCTTTGTCTGACAGAACATTTTATAACTAGAATAGAATAGAATAGAATTGAATAGAATAGAATAATCCTTTAACAATCCCACGAGGGGAAATTTGGACGTAACAACAGCAGCCAAAAGGAATACAACAATGTGCAAAACAACAATTAGTAAAAAAAATACTACAACAAAATAGTAAAAAAATTAAACAGCAACACAGAACACAATAATGTGCAAACAACATGTAGTAAAAAAAATAGTACAAGATGGCAGTAGTGAGAAAAAAAACTGTCCGTCAGTTATTGTATATATAGCAACAAAATAAAAAAATAAAAATAATGTGCAAGTTATAGCGGTTGGTGAAAACATTTATGTTTGTTGGGAGCAGTTTAGATTGTGCAGTCTGACAGCTGCAGTGAGGAAGGAGCTGCAGAAACACTCCGTCATGCATCTAGGATGCAGTAGTCTGTCACTGAAGGAGCTCTGCAGCTAAGCAACGTTTCCATGCATGGGGTGGGAGACTTATTTTAGCCAGAGTCCTTCTGTCTGCCACCACCTGCACTGGATCCAGGCTGCATCCTAGAACAGAGCTGACCTTCCTGATGAGTCTATCCAACCTGTTCCTCTCAGCTTTAGATAAACTCCTGGTCAAGCATACAACACTGTGAAAAATGACGGATGCAACCACAGAGTCACAGAATGTCTTTAACAGCCCCCAAATGACCTCATGCCTCTCAGCAGTTAGAGTTTGACCTCTGACCCTTCCTGTAGTGGGCATCAGTGTTGTGGATCCAGTCCAGTTTATTATTGAGGTGGACACCCAGGTACCTAGAAGGGTCCACTATCTCAGTGTCCGCTCCCTGATTTGTTCACCGGGGCTTTATTCTGGGGCCCCAACAGGAAACCAACAGTGGCCAGATGGTGAAGTGACACAATTATGGAAACATCTCTCCAATATATGCTCTGTAAGTGCAAAAGCTGTTTGTTGAGGATTAATGAGTAAATAAATACAGATGTGACGAAGATCAGTTCGATGTAATAAATGTTGTGTTTATAGAGAATAAAATGTCTGAGATAGTAAAGTTCTCATGAAATTTTAGATGTTAAACTGTGACCAATAATTTTCATTTTTTTCTCAGTTCCCTGTTTGCTGCTTTCCTGTAAAACTAATGAAGTTACGTTATTTTAAAAGCAGTAAAAATCAGTTTAACTTCACATTTCAGTAAGAGAAGCTAAATGCAAATGTGTGGTGAACGTTTCAGATATTTATTGGTTCAGAAATAAGAACTCCATTAACCCTTTAAAAATGCTGCAAGGTGGTTGTAGGAGCAGATTATCAGAAAATGTTGGGAGAGTGGTATTCCAGTCATATGTGGAAGCAATTTATGAAATAAGAACCAACTATTTTTACATAATAGGTCATTTTGATCTTCTCTGTATTGTCACTAGTTGGCCAAATGAACAAAACAGTAATGGCAGTTGTTGGAAGGCTGAAACTCTGTGGTGGAGCTGTCCTTCGTACTGAACAGCTGCTTTGCACTCATCAGGACTGAGGCTGCAGGCCACATGATCCTCCACCAGGTGATCAGCTCTGATGAAGGCCTCTGCAGGTGTAGCATCAGGGGTCATGGAGAGTCTCCAACCAGTTGGATCTCTATTGAAGGTCAGAATGGTTAAAATGTTTTATTTAATTGTGTTTATCAAATGAAATGGTTTGCTAATCATTTCATAATGTTGTTTAGTTTGGATAATCCATCAACCACGCCTTCTCCTCCATCCATTCCTCCACCTACACCAACCTGTTCCTGTCCCTCCCATCCTGTTCCCTACCTGCTCTGGTCTATACATTTTGTCATTTTTCTGGTTTTCCTGCTGCTGCAGCTGGTTCTGCTGGTTCTGATGGTGAGACGATGCGTTCAGAGAAAGTCCGACGGTCAGACAGGTTTTTGTTTCAACATGTAAACCTTTTTTAATACCAGCATTCTTACATTTTAACCGATTCTATTGAATTCTCACCAGTTTTACAGCTACACTCTGAAACATTGTTATAAACAATATTTTTACACTATGAATTATTATTCTATTCATTTCCCTTTAAGTGGTCAGGAAGTTAGAGAGGACCATATTGACTATGAAAACGCTGAGATTTCCCATCATGGACAACAGAAACTCTCAGGAGTTGTCTGTGCAATGGAAGGCATGGACCCAAACGCAGAAGCAGGAGTGCAACGATGTTTATTGAATGTTGATGATGATGGAGTGGAATGCAGACCAATGTGATGCTGACGGCAGGAATGGAGGCACGGACAGCAGGAGGAGGACGGCAGGGAAACACACGCTGGGCATCTGTAGGATGATCCGGCGCTGACTGAAGGGAGGTGACGGGATGTAAGGGTGTGAGGTAAAGAGGATCTGGTGTGAATGATTGGGGACACGGGTGAGGATGTGATGACGATGATGAGGTGAGAGTCATGACCGAAACTGAATCCAAAGAAGGTAAAACTGAGTTTTTTTGCTATCTTTGTAGATTTGTTGTGATGTTTTCATGTTTCCTACCTGGGTTGGTTAACAGGAACCAGCCGTCAGAAGCTGGTTGGTTTCTGAGGTTCTTTTGGGTCCGAGCTGAAATAGTAACTGAAGAACTGTAGCTTTGATGTTTATGAACTTGAGACTTTTAAGCCCTGATAATTATTTGTACAAGCTTCTTTCTTGAAATGAGTTTTAGGTTATTTTTGCCAAACTTCTCTTCTGAACACAATTCTGCAGGTTTTACCTTTTATCTGAAATGTTTCAACATCTTTTACTTTATGACCAGATCTAGAGTCTCATTCTATAGAGTTTTCTATGTTCAGATTGTGATCAGATAAGTGATTATTGAGACAATGGACCTCATTTATCAAACTTGCGTACGACCAAATAGGGGTGTGAATGTTGCGTACACAAAAAATGTACACTTTTCGGCAAAATGCGCACAGCCGCGGCCTCGTGTCATTCCGGTCCCACTGCAGGTTCTATCCATACTGGGTGTTCTGGCCACCAGCTGTGTAATATAACAATGAATAACTGCATGTCATGCTTTATGTGACAAAGGTTGTTGGAGCATCTAATAACCCTCCGTTCCAAGCGCACACAAGACGCACCATGGAGCTGGGTCTGCCTGTGACCTATTTCCTGCTAGTGAAGTTCCTCTTTTTAACAATCTTGGTCGTCTTTCGTTCAGCCATGTCGCAAAAACAAGGCGTGGAAGAGGCGGTTGGTGAATATTCATAGGCGTGACTTTCATAAATACGCTCGTTTCATCCGTGACATTTATCAACAAGCGCAGGTCTTTACGCACTAATCTGGGCGGATCCGACACGTTCATAAATCCCACGTTGGGTCTTGCGTATTTGGAATATACACCTAAATATGCACCGTTTTCTGCGCAAGTTTGATCAATGAGGCCCATTATCAGTTGGTAATGTTGCTAAGCTGAGCTGTCGTCTTAATATTCGGTCCAATATTAGAGGTTATCTAGTTTTTTCAAAAGCAAGTTGTGTCTGTATATCCTTTTTTAATGATGATACATTAATTCAATATCTGATCTCTTTCAGTCTTTAGCTGTTGGATATTTCAGCAGATCACAGTAAATCTCTCATGCTCTGTGCTGCTGCTTGTGGTTTTTCTGCTAACTCACTCTTAAGAGACTCTGTGGTCATCTGGCCTCTTGTCCTGAACCAGTCAGTCTGCTCTCTGCTGATCACTGAAATCCATAAAACATTCTTCTTCCAAATAACCATGGGAACACAAAGTCATTTCTAACATCAATCAATTAACCCAGAAGTCATTCTGTTTGGAAGAAACCAGAGCACCCAGAGAGAACCCACACGTTCACAGAGAGAATGTGGAAACATGGATCCATCATTTATTCAATGTTTATATAATAATTACACTTATTGACGGGATGCTTTTACAATGAGTAGTTTGTGTAGTGCAACTCCTGTCATTAGCAGCAACAGTTAGCTTAAGTCAGTTAGCATAACACATATGCTAATGCTAAGAGGCTGTCGTAGCATTAGACTTTTAGTTTTATGAGGCTGCAGTAAAAAAATGATTCTGCCTTCAGTAATTTCCTCCGTTCTTCCTTTTGTCCACAGCTCTGAGGCAGCGCTGCTTCACTACTGTTGTGTACGCTGGGATGAAAGGAGAAGAAGAAAATACTTTGATGTTGTGACTCCTGGAGTCAGATAATATTGTTGTTGTCAGTTAAACTGGATTCTCTGATGAAGGAAGAAACATCAGTTATCTTGCAAAGATTATTGAAGCCACTTTGGAGTTGTGCATTCACAAGAATCCGATTTCTGGTTCTTACTAATAAATGAATGCAGAAGCTGGAAAAACTATATTTGTAACAATATCTATGGGTCAGGTTAAGTAAAAAAGAAGCAACGCCTTAAAAAAAAAATTTCCCCCACAGCCAGAAGTTCTCTATTAATCATTGAGTTTGTCCTGCAGTTCATGCACAAATTTCCAGCTGTCCACCTCCATTTACAGCATAGAGAGAACTACTTCTGGTAACCGAACTGTTAGAACCACAGCAGCAACATGGTTTCTCTGTTGCTTCCACCTGTTTGCAGTTCTTCAGTTTCTTATCATCGAAAGATGGAGTTCCTGTTCATTTGTGGCTAAACTATACCCAGCCCTCAGACCACACAGATCCTCAAACTCCAGTCTACTAATGATCTCTAGAATCAGAACCAAACAGAGAGAAGCAGCTTTTAGTGTCAATGCTCCTCATATCTGGAACAAACTTCCTAAAAAAAGTAAAGAGGCTGAAACTCTGAGTTCCTTTAAAACAAAGCTAAGACCGTGTGTTTAGAGCTGCATTAAAGCAATGTTTTAATATGTCATTGTTTTTGTTTTATGCTTTAATGTTGTTTCATGCACACTACCTTAAATTGTCTTGTTATCGAAAGTGTGCTGTAGAAATAAATGTATTTGCCTTTATTTGTGACCAGAGTACATCTGTGGGTCATTTAATCTAAGCCTAACTGCAGCTTTTCTGTTTCTGCTCTTACTGGTTTTTTGGAGAACATTGGAGAACAACCAGAATCATGAAGATGTTAAAATGAGCTCAATCAGATTCAATCCCCATAGAATATATCCAGATATGTGTCTGTAATGAGACAAAATCTGAATCCCTTGCAGTGGTAGGCCCCCTGGTGGAGAAACCACAAAAACCTAAAGTTGTTTATAGAACCAGATCCACGAGGTTTTTAGTTTTAAGTTATATAAATTGAAACCAGATTTTTAACACCTAAAAAAGCTGAATGTCAAAGAACCTCAGGGCCAGTGTAACAATGGCTGGAATCATGTTGGAGGCTCTCTTCTTTGATTGGTCAGATCTCTGACGGTTCCAACCAGCATCCCAGGGCCTCGGACGTTTTAGAAAATGTAGAACAGACAGGCAACAAAACGATGTAATAATCAGGTAAATGACCAAGAAAGCCATCAAAACATCGGCTGGGAAATCAGGTAGATAAAGTTTAATCAACCCAGACCATCCAAAACACACCAGACACACAGTCCCTGTGCTGATGTTTCCAACTCAGACTTTGATTCTTTCCTTTAGGTTAATGTAGCTGTTACTCTGGTGCTAACCCTTTCAATGATTTATAGACTAATAAAAGCACTTGGAATCAGAATCAGAATCAGTTTATTGGCCAAGTATGTCACATACAAGGAATTTGACTCTGGCAAACTTTTTTCTCCAGTACATAACTTGAATAAGTGAAATAAAAAAAATAAAAAAATAAAAATAAGAACAAAAATAAGTAAAAATACAAATAAATATCAGATCGTAAATAATAAAGGATAATATATACACCAAGCCGGGGTTATTTTACAGTGAGTATGTACAGAAGTGCAGAGTTATAGTTTATTGTTATGTGAGTGCACTCACACACTGTGACTAGACAGAGTTCGTCAGAGCGACAGCCTGGGGGAAAAAACTGTTTTTGTGTCGGGTGGTTTTGGCGTACAACGCTCTGTAACGCCGACCTGAGGGGAGGAGCCTAAACAGATTGTGGCCAGGGTGTGAGGGGTCAGAGGTGATTTTCCTGGCCCGCTTCCTGACCCTGGCCCGGAATAGGTCCTGAATGGAGGGAAGATCGGTTCCTATGATCCTCTCTGCAGTCCTGACTGTTCTCTGCAGTCTGTCCTTGTCTTGCCTGGTGACGGATCCGAACCAGACAGAGATGGATGAGGTCAGGACAGACTGGACTATTGCTGTGTAGAAGATGATCAGCAGCTCCTGGGGCAGGTTGAACTTCCTGAGCTGACGCAGAAAGTACAGCCTTTGCTGGGCCTTTTTCCTTATTATGTTGATGTGTGAGGTCCACTTCAGGTCCCGTGTGATGGTGGATCCTAGGAACCTGAAAGACTCCACTGTGGGGACTGGCTTGTTGAGGATCATGAGAGGAGATGTTGATGGTGGTCTCTTCCTGAAGTCCACTGTCATCTCCACAGTTTTGAGCGGGTTTAGCTCCAGGTGGTTCTGACTGCACCAGAGAACCAGCTGTTCCACTTCCTTTCTGTACACAGACTCGTCGCCGTCGCGGATGAGTCCAATGACGGTGGTGTCATCTGCAAACTTCAGGAGTTTCACAGAAGGGTCCCTCGACGTGCAGTCAGTGGTGTAAAGGGAGAAGAGCAGTGGGGAGAGAACACATCCCTGGGGGGCGCCGATGCTGAGGGAACGGGAGCTGGATGTGAACTTACCCAGTTTCACCTGCTGCCTCCTGTCAGTCAGGAAACTGGTAATCCACTGACAGGTGGATGGAGGCACGGTGAGCTGGGACAGTTTTTGGTGGAGGAGCTCTGGGACAATGGTGTTAAACGCAGAGCTGAAGTCCACAAACAGGACCCGAGCGTAGGTACCTGCAGAGTCTAGATGGAAGTCTATTCTCTGAGCCGCAAGGAGCCAGTGTGAGGACTTTAGAACTGGGGTGATGTATTCTACTTTCTTGGTTCTAGTTAGGCCACAATCAGCAGCGTTCTGGATCACCTGCAGCTGTCCGATTGATTTTTTAGGCAGACCTGTGAAGATACTGTTACAGTGATCAAGGTGGCTAGAGATAAACGCATGGATGAGTTTTTCTGGGTCTCCTTGTGTCATCAGTCCTTTAATCCTAGAAATGTTCCTCAGGTGAGAGAAAGCTGACCTTGTCATTGCCTTTATTTGACCCTGGAGGTTCACATCCCAGAGGAGCTCCTCCAGCGCTCCTCTTTCGCTGCCGGCTCCAGCCAGCCAAGCCTCTTTGTCAAACACTGGCTTGTCAAACAGGTGGTTTGACAAGCCAGTGAGCCATAAATTAAGTAGAATGTTCCGTCATCCGTGTTAAATGTTTTATCCATAAAAATGTTAGTTGTCAAAGCCATGCTGCAGTCAACATAAAGTTAAGCTAATCGCCGATCAGAGGAGGATTCCGAGAGACAGCTGTGGATGTAGAGGGAGGTCTGGGCCGGGTAATGTTGTTCTTCTCATGGGTGACAAAAAACAACAAATGGAGTCCTCTTTCTACTAGCATAAAGTACATTGTATAGAGATACGTGTCAAAATGAGAACAAAATGTTGGGTATTGACACAAAACCATAAAGACCCTCCATGTCCTCAGGTAGCAGCTGTCTGCTCCTTTAGCTGACGCGATAGCTCTGCTGCTGCAACCAAAGCAAACTCTGCTCCTCTCTTGCTTCGCTCTTCATCAGATTTTTCTTTGGCCATAGCCTTCACGAATATGGTTTCACATTTTCGAGCTGTTGTTGGCATATTTTCCACCATAATTCATAACATAACACACCTATGTAATTGTATACCAATTGAATACACAAGCTAAAATAGCTAAGGTAGCTGTGGCTTTACCTTCGCTTCCTATTTCTTGTTCCAAGCCAAGAAAGTGCGTTGTGTGCACAAAGAGGTCTGTTCAATACGACTGGAGGAACATTTTCCAAGAGCTTCCAGTTCTCAACTCGTGTCCCCAGAGCTCAGCATGAGTTTACATCTGTAGATTTTTCCTGTCACATGCATTTTATCAATCACTTTTTGCTGCTAAATTGTTTTTCACACTTTTATCTTGAGGTCATCCTAACTAATAATGTTTCGGAAAAAAAAATTCTTTCAACCATCTTTATTTAAAAGTAAATAAAAAACTATTATAAACTATAATTAAAAAAAAAAAAGTTTCTCTGTGGCTTACTAGTGTCAGCTTTGTTCAGAGAAGTTGGTTGAGAAAATTAAACCACAACCACATCAGAGGTGTGACTCCGTGACTATCAGTTAATCTGCTTCTATCGATGGGATCAGCTGTTATTGCAGATCTATTACTGTGTAAAATCAACAAGTTCAAATTATTCAATGAAAGTTTAAAGCAGTAAAAAAGCGTTGGGTTGTTTCTGTGCTTCTGTTTCTGGGACTGATTTTTGTCATGAGGAAGTACCGTGCTGAACTGACAGACGACATGTTTGAGGATGTTTCTAACAAAAGCATTTTACAAAACCAATTGCACGTCATATTTCCTGTAAGAAGGTGGGCTTTGTTCTGAGGCTCCACCAGAAAACCAACTGTGGTCAGATTGTGAAGTGACATCATGATGGGAACATCTCTCCAATATCTGCTCTGTAAGTACAAAAGCTGGGTTTGTCGAGGCAAAGTGAATTTTTATGTCTGCTCTGTTACAACCTGAGTCAGAAGGTAAGGCTAAAAAGCTGCGACTGGATTCAGATGGAAGAACTTCAACACGTCAGAAAGTTGACTTGACTGCCATCTTTTGTAACTCTTAGTTACCCAGAACTGGCTTTCATCAACATACCTAAGATATACTGAAAATATTTAAAAGGAAAGTCAGATAGGAAATTACTGCAGAATGTATTAAAAGACTATGAAAAATAAATGTAGATGTGATGAGTTTAGTGTAATAAATGTGTTCATGGAGGATAAAATGTCTGGGATTGTAAAGTTCCCACGAAATTTTAAATGTTAAACCGTGACCAATACGTTTCATTTCTCCTCAGTTCCCTGTTTGCTGCTTTGCTGCAAAACTAATGAAGGTTGGTTCACTTCTATCACCGTTAAAACTCAATTATTAATACGTAGTATGAAGAACTTTTTGGGAGGAGAAATGTTAGATGAAAGAAAAGGAAAATCTCTTTAAACACATACATTATTTTAACAACTAAAATACATTGCTTTGTCCATTTCAGTCCTTCCAGCCCGTCTGACTGTGAGTCCCAGCAGATCTCAGTTCTTTAAGAGAGAATCTGTGTCTCTGAGCTGTGAGGAGGACAACAGCTTGGATGGATGGGCTGTGAGGAGGAACACAACCAGAGGGAACAGGACTCAGTGTGGAGATGGATGGGGGAAAGCAGCTGGTTCTACCTGTAACATCAGCCACGTCTACCCATTAGACACTGGAGTCTACTGGTGTGAGTCCATAGAGGGAGCATCCAGCAGGAGCATCAACCTCTGCATCACTGGTAAGATCAGAGTGAGGAGTTAGTGTTGATGAAGCTGTGTGGGAATGGATGGAACGCTGTAGTTTGTCTCTGTGTTGAGGTGGATCAGTGATCCTGCAGAGTCCTGTCCTCCCTGTGATGGAGGGAGATGACGTCACTCTGAGCTGCCAGACAAAGACCACTCCCTCCAACCTCCCTGCTGATTTCTATAAAGATGGCTCCCTCATCAGGACTGAGGCTGCAGGTCACATGACCCTCCACCAGGTGACCAGCTCTGATGAAGGCTTCTACAGGTGTAACATCAGCGATTATGGAGAGTCTCCATCCAGCTGGATCTCTGTTAAAGGTCAGGAGGATTAAAAATATTGTTCAACTTATTTATTTGTTATAAAAGGAATTGTTTCCCAAATATTTATTGAATATCTTTATTTTAGGAAGTCCTCCAGCCACTTCTTCACCTCTTTCCCAGACTATTTACTACCTGCTCCCTTCTTTGATATGTTTCATTGTTCTGGTTTTCGTGCTGCTGGCTCTGATAGTGAGACGATGTGTTCAGCGAAAGACTGAAGGTGAGCCGGGTTTCTGCTTCTACATGCAAAAGCTTATTGTTACATTTTATCCAATTTTACTGAATTCTCACCAGTTTTACAGCTACACTCTGAAACATTGTTAAAAACAACATTCTCACAATGTGATTTATGATTTCATTATTTTCCCTTTTAGGTCAAAGGGTAATTAGAGAGGAACGTGTTACTTACGAAAACATTGAGATTTACTATCACGGACAACAGAAAACCAAATAAAACGAAGGTAAAACTCTGTTAATTTGCTTGTTTTGTAGCTTTGTTGTGATGTTTTCATGTTTTCTACCTGGGTTGGTTAACAGGAAGAAAACAGGAACATCTGCAGATGATACAAGTCTTCTACGAAGATTTTCAGGAACTTGATGAACGTTAGATTTTTTTATGTCCAGATTATTATTGGGACAAGGTTCTCTCTTGAAATGCAATTGATTTTAGGTCATTTTCACCAGACCTCTTTTGAACACAATTCTACAGGTTTCACTTTTTAACTGAACAGCATCTTCTAGTTTATGATCAAATATAGATTCTCATTCTGTAGTTTCTATTTTCAGATTGCTATTATCAAAGCAATCGGGACATTGTTAATGGCCATGTTGCTAAAATAAGCTGTTGTCTGAATATTCGAATAATTATAATCATCTTGATTTTTTTTTGTTTCCAAAAGCACAGTCTCTAAATGTTTATTTTATTTTATTTAATTATTGGTAAAGGATTTATTCAATATCTAATCTCCATTAGTCTTTAGTTGGTGGATATTTCAGCAGATCTGTAAATATCACACCTTTTGCTCCGCACCAGCTTGAGGTTTTTCTAGGTACTCACTCTAAGACACTCTGAAGTATTCTGGCTTCCCGTTCTTGAGTCTTTCATTTTTTTTCTATCAAGACTTTCAAAGAACCTGAAAGAAACATAATTATCTTTCTGTGTGTTTCACAATAGTTTCACCTAATTTACTCTTCAGATTATAATAGTAGAACATTTTTTAGGTCTTGTTTTTAATCTGCGTGACAGAATGTGTAGTCAGAGCTAATGACTGCAGCACCTTGCATTCTTCACACCTACTCTACTTCCTGTATTTGCTTTATTTGTGTACCGGGTCCATGAGGCACCAAGCAGAAAATCAGAAAATAGCACCTTTTTTTTTTTTACTCACTTCAGCTACGAACAGCAGCAGAAGCTGCAAAGCAAGGAAATAGATAAAAAGGAAATGTTACAAAAGGAGGAGTTTCTCAAAACATTTGACAGAAAAATCATATTGCAAACTTCAAATTCTTTTAGGGTAAACAAGGAACACATGATTCTGGTTGTATCATGTTAATTTAAAATAAATAGAAAGGGCTGGTGGACCACTTTGGGTCATATATAACTAGTTACGGCCCAACTCTGGCCTTCATACCTTGGTGATAATGAGGGGTTATTTACGCAACTAAAATAGGTACGTTTTAATTTTAGACTTAAAAGAGTTCAGTGTCTCTGCAGCTTTGCATTCTTCCAGTAGTTTGTTCCAGATATGAGGAGCATAGAAACGAAATCTGCTTCTCCATTTTTGGTTCTGGTTCTAGGGACGATCAGTAAACTAGAGCTGGAGGACCTGAGTGATCTGGGTGGTTTGTACCGTGATAGCAGATCTCTATTTTACTCTGGTGCTAACCCATTCAATGATTTATAGACTAATAAAACCACTTTGAAGTCTATTCTCTGAGCTACAGGGAGCCAGTGGAAGGACTTTAGAACTGGGGTGATGTGTTCTACTTTCCTGGTTCTACTTGAAAACATGAGCAGCAGTGTTCTGGATCAGCTGCAGCTATCTGATTGATATCTTAGGTGGACCTGTGAATATACTGTTACAGTAATCAAGGCGGCTAGAGATAAATGCATGGATTAGTTTTTCTAGGTCTTCTAGTGTCATTCAATTCAATTCACTTTTATTTATATAGCGCCAATTCACAACAAATGTCATCTCAAGGCACTTTACAACAAAAGTCATTTCAATTTACTTATACAAAGATTCCAATCAGTTAAAAGTTTCCTATGTGAGGAATCCCAGAAGATTGCGATGAATCATCGACGTTAGGTTGTGGCCAGATCATGCAGACTCCAAACACAGCAATTCCTCAGCAATCCCTCATACTGAGCAAGCATGTAGCGACAGTGGAGAGGAAAAACTCCCCTTAAAAAGGAAGAAACCTCCGGTAGAACCTGGCTCAGTGCAAGCGGTCATCTGTCACGACCATCTGGGGGTCTGAGAAGACAGAGAAGAGACAGCATGGAGGATGCTCGGTGACTTTGAGCATCATCTGGACCGATGTTCCCCATCCAGCAGGGGGCGTTGTAGTTGAGCAGGGTACCAGACCATGTGGAGCTTCTTTGGGGAAATAAATACTGAGAGAAAACTGGGTTAACAATCGCAATTACAGCAGAAGAAATATATCTGGAGAGTGGTAGAAGAAAAAAGTACAAGAGAGAAGAAAAGTGGTCAGTCTGTCCTCCAACAGTCTAAACCTATAGCAGCATAACTACAAAAATAACTAAGGATAACCTAAGCCTTTCTAACTATAAGCTTTATCAAAAAGGAAGGTTTTAAGTCTTCCTGTAATCCTAGAAATGTTACTCAGGTGATAGAAAGCTGACCTTGTTATTGCCTTTATGTAACCCTGGAGGTCCATTATTACACCTAGGTTTCTGGCCTGGTTGGTAGTTTCTAGTTGGGCCTGTTTAAGCTGAATACTGATATGTCGTCGATCCTTTTTGGGTCCAAAGTTAAATACTTCAGTTTTGTTTTTGTTCAGTTGGTCAGAGGTTCTCTTTTGGGGGGCATGGGTAGATTTGAAATTGCTTGGTGGTAGCTATCCGATGGCTCGGCAAGGATCTGGCATCTCCACCCGATAACCTGTTCTGCATGTTTTATGCTTGGTTGATGAGTGGTCTTGGCACTCTGTGGCATATGGTATATTAGGATTCAGGAGCTGGTTTAGCTCTGGTCCTGGCTGGACTGGGTCCGAGGATGCTGTGCATCCCATGTAGCTATTTGTGTGGTGCCCCAGCAGGAGGGAAGCTGGGATGTCGGCTGTGGAGTTGGCCCGGGATGGCGGCGGTGATGCATATCAAACATCGCCTGTCCTTGGCCCCTTCAGCTTGGCGGTGGAGGCAGGGGGGCACATCGGCTGATCCCCTGTTGGTTCACTCCTGGGGGTCGGGGTTAGAGGGTGACAATTTTTCGGGATTCCCACGGGTCACAAGATTCCTGCAGGATTTCCGCGTGACGGGAGTCAATTTCACTGTTGGTAACATGATCGGGACGGGAAAGGAAATAATCCACGGGATCGGGCGGGAACCGGAAATTTTTTTATTTTATTTTTTTACACTTATCTTATCAGATATCAGGGAATTTGCTTTAAAAAATGACGCTAGACCAATGTGTGTGGTTATTAACTCCGCTGCAAAATTCAATCTGATAGATCGCTATCTTTGGTTGAATTCTATCAGGTCTACCACACTGCAGGCACCAAAACTGAAACTGCTACGTTGTTGCTACACCGCCTGGATGAACTGGTAAGAATATGATATCCGATTGAAAATACGTATTTCTTAATAGTTTGGTAGTCAGAGGAGTCGAGTCTATTCATGACGTGGTAAGGTGGCCAAACAACGAGAATGCCGGATATGGTTAAAGATGGCAGATAAAGCTAAATAGATTATCTTTGATACTGCGCTAGGCTATGGTTTAAAGGGGGGCAAGGGGAGCGAGCGCCATAGGAGGTAAATTACTAATCTACGGGATTCGGGCCGGTACGGGAGTCTTTCTCTCTGGATTTTTTCGGGACAAGAATTTTTTGGGGGGAGGGGGGGTTGTCACATGATCGGGACGTGACGGGAGTATTTTTTTGGGATCTGGACGGGATGGGAGCGAAAAAACTTATATGCACCAGCATGCTCATACACACAAACACATGGCTAAGGTTACCATGTGGGTGGCGCAGTGGTTAGCACTGTTGCCTTGCAGCAAAAAGGTTGTTGGTTCGTATCCTGGCCCAGGGTCATTCTTGCATGTTCTCCCCATGCATTAGTGGGTTCCCTCTGGGTACTCCCGCTTCCTCCCACAGTCAGGTTAATTGATCATTGTAAATTGTCCTTTTGTGTGCTTGTGCATGGTTGTTTATCAGCTGGAGATAGGCATAGCCCCCCCCCCCCCCCCCCCCCCCCGTGACCCTTTGAGGATTAAGCGATTCAGAAAGCTGATGGATGGATACCATTACTAAATCTTAGAATTGATATCATGAGCTTTTCAGTGACGCTTTGTATTCATCTGTCTATATTTGTGGGTTGTGGTTGTAAATTTATCAGTTTGCATTGTTTGTTTGTTTTCTTGTTGTTTTTGTTTTTCCCCTCCTGCAGGTGTTGAGGCAGACTGGGATTTTTTGGGCTGTTTTTTTTTTTTCTCTTTTGTATCTTCAAATCACCGTATTCCTCTTAACTTTTTGTTTCCTACCTCTCTTCTTCGTTTTCCGTCTCCATGTCCATAATATCAGACAATAATGAAAACTCACATCAATTTCTAATATAGACTTATTACACATATGTCTTACTGTAAGTGGAGTACCACAGCAATAACTATGATGCTCCTCCTGTAAAAGTAAAGCCACTTCCGAGTGCCACACAGGACACGTAAAAGAAGAAAAGTATGTGTGTAGCTGCAGTAAAAATGATTCAGCCTTCTATGATTTCATCCATTTTTCCTTTTGTCCACAGCTCTGAGGCAGCGCTGCTTCACTACTGCTAAGTACGAGGGGATGAAAGAAGAGCTATAGCCACCAAGCTACTTCTGCTTAGTAGCTGGGTTCGGAAACTTGTCTTTTAAAAATGAAAACCATCTGAACCAAATAGTGATATGGTCCAGGAAGCTGATAGGAGAGCAGCAGCTGAGTACTGACGCACTGTTTTTAAAACGAGCACAAAGGCTCTCTGGATCCTTTTTAAAAAATACATCCCAACCCTCCAAACCGTGGATTCCCGCTTTTACCTTCAGGATGACGATACAGAAAGCTGAAATGCAGAACAATTTTTTTTAGAAACAATTTAGTTTAGAAAAAAATTCCTACTGCTATAAGCCTCCTGAACAAGAATCAGTCTTAGCTTTAATTTTTTTATGTGTTTTTATGCTTTTACGTTTTTATGATTTATCTGGAAATGTCTGTATGTTTTAATGTTTATGACTCATTTACTGCACACACAAAAATTACCTTCAGGTACAAATAAACTCTTTTGATTCTGAAGAACAAAATACACTGATGTCGTGGCTCCTGGAGCCTGATAATGTTGCTGTTGTCGGTAAAATTGGAATCTCTGCAAAAGGAAGAAACATCAGCTATCTGGTTCAGATTATTGAAGCCCTACCACTTTGGAGTTATGCATTCAGAGGAATCTGATTTGATTCTTATTCAGAATCTGAATAAACTATATTTGCATTACATTAAGTGACAAATAAGAAGACTTATTTTAATTATTAGTTTTTTATTGTTTCAGAACTGTTAAAACCACAGCAACACCATGGTTTATCTGCAGCTTCCACCTGTTTAACCTGCAGTTCTGCAGTTTCTTAAAAGCAACAAGACATGGAGTTATTAGTTTGTGCCGAAATACTGATACTGCCGTTAGAGCTTTTCTAAGCTGCAGCTGTTGACCCCATTGGCACAACTGTGCGTCAGGGGCAGAAATGGAGACAGAGCAGCAATAGGCAAAGCACGTGTTTTAAGAGAAAAAACAAAGTTTAAAAAAAAAGTTGATTACTACATTTTTTGTCTATGATTTTACTTGTCCATGTTGTCATGACACAACGATGAATCATGGCAGCGTTAATATATATATATATATATATATATATATATATACTGTATGTATATATATATATATATACATACAGTATATATATATATATATATATATATATATATTATATATTATATATATATATATATATATAATATATATATATATATATATATTTATATATTATATATATATATAATATAATATATATATTTATATATTATATATATATATATATAGGGCTGCACGGTGGCGCAGTGGTTAGCGCTGTTGCCTTGCAGCAAGAAGGTCGTGGGTTCATAACCCTGCATGGAGTTTGCATGTTCTCCCCGTGCATGCGTGGGTTCTCTCCGGGTACTCCGGCTTCCTCCCACAGTCCAAAAACATGCATGATAGGTGAATTGATCATTCTAAATTGTCCATAGGAATGAATGTGAGTGTGAATGGTTGTCTGTCTCTCTGTGTTGGCCCTGCAACAGACTGGCGTCCTGTTCAGGGTGTACCCTGCCTAACACCTGATAATTGCTGGGATAGGCTCCAGCTGCCCCGTGACCCTGAATTGGATAAGCGGTTAAGAAGATGGATGGATATATATATATATATATATACGAATTGGTCCAAGCATAGAACCCTTTGGTACTCCACAAGTAACCCTTAAATGTGAAGATTTATAATTTACATGAACAAACTGGAATCTATCAGACAAATATTATTTAAACCAGCCTAGTACCGTGTCAGAAAAAGAACTGAGATCCAACAAGACCAGGACAGTCACAAATCCATTAGAATATCTTTACCAAATGCTGTTTAAGTGCTATGATGAGCTCTAAACCTGACAGAAATTTTCTCAAATATTTTGGATAAGAAACAAAGGTTAGATATAGACACAACTCTACATTAAAGGGAGTTTTAGTTGTATTGAAAGGATCCCCATTAGCTACAGCCGTGCTGCAGCTATTCTTACTGGGGTCCTGAACATATGTACATTAACAAAAAATGTTAAAACATACACCAAACATGTGCATGTACACACATATTCACACACACATATATAACGGTCGGATGTATTGTTTTGGTAAATGCTGTTTTACATATAATTTAAATTTACTGACATTGTTAGAGGGTATGATATGCTTTGGCAGTTTATTCCATTCCTTCATACCTCTGAACAAGACAGTGCTTTATGGCATTTCTTCTTGCTATGGGTAAGGTGAAGTTGCCTTTGGTTGCATGTCTGGTACTGCACTGATGATTGTCTACACTGAAAAAAAGATGCTGAAAAAAAAAAAAATGATGGCAGTTTTGAGATTTAAATATTTCTTATGAGAATTAACAGTGAATACATCAGTCGATCTTTTACAAGCAACCAGTTAAGAGTCAAGTAAAGTCAAGCTGCTATGGTTGACTACCTTCTTTTTAAAGGGAGCTACACTGTCTAATGCAAGACGCTGTGAGGAAGTAACGCTATGAACCTGACCATCACTTTCTGAAGGGTTAGAGAAGCCATTGGTGCCCTCCACTGTGTTACTTTGAGACACTGAGGAAAGAACGGATGGCGTTAATCCTTAATAACTTGGGACAGCATTGTCTGATAAAGCTTTACTATAATTACATTTTTTGTTTTTTGTCAGTTAAAGTGAATTCAATGGTTATCTAAAAATGCTCAGACAGGACTGGCTTATGTGGGAGGACTGTCACTTCCTCACACTCAATGCCGTATGTCAATACAACGTCCAGAGTGTGCTGACACGAGTGGGTGGGTCCCTGTTCTTTTTGAGTAAAGCCAACAGAGTCTTAGATAGCTTTAAAGGCTGCATTTTTCTGTGTCCACATGAATAATTAAATCACTATAATGACCTTATCCATATTTAATACTGAATCAGATAAAAATCTCAGACCTGATCTAAGAATTTAGACTAGTTGACGTTATAAAACTACAAAATTAATTGGTTTTATTGTTTTGTAACTTTGAAGGGTAAACTAAGGTTAGATTTCCAAAGGAATTTTAGCCAATAAACGGTCTGGGATTAACTAGTAAATCTGTATAAAAAATCGTTGCAACTATTCCTCCTCGCCCAGTACTTCTAGCAATGTAGAAATGTAAATAATTGAAAGAAGTTCACTTATGGATTCTGACATAATTCCCCTTGTGCAAGTTTCCACAAATCTTTAAACAGTGATGAAGGCCCTCGCACCTCTGCTCCGATCAATGCAGCCACGACTACGCCTGGCGATCCCCCGACAGAGCTATCTCACCCTCACCTACAGCTACACATGTGCTCATGCAGGTGTGTGCAGCATTACCTGTCTATCCCCTCCATCACAGCCAACACAGCATTTAACAGTGATTAATTTTGATACATGATGTCATGGCGTCGTATCGAACCTTGCCGTTGTCACACCTTTGATCCTGGGGCTAGATTTTTCATTGGCATGCCTCATCATCTTGTGTCCTTGTCTCTGACCCAGTTTGGACTTGGTTGTGCCCAAAGTGGCCGAGATATGGGACTGTAACTAAAGAAGAGAACGACTTCCTGTTGACAGGGGGCGTGGCTATAACACCAAAATCGCGACTTTGACCTAAAATGGTGGTCTTCCTGTTGGCTTTGGGACATTGCTCCAAGAGGCTCTTTCGCTCAGCTGAGTATGTAGAATGGGTGCATGTGTAGGTGGTTCATCTCCCAAGTACAGGGACAAGTTGCACTATTGGGGCATCGGTGCTTGGGCCTGAGAGTATAGAGTATGTATGGGGTGTATGAATGAGTGTACAGCGTTGTGATGTGTTGGTGAGAATGTGTGTGCGTAACAGGGAGGGTATGTGTGATTATGTCTGTGTCTACTTGTCAGGTAATGTCTTCGGCTTCCATTTTTTCTGTCGCATCTCAGGCCCCACATCCAGTGGGGGCCTTTTTCCCCTCCGTCACTCCCTGCCTGTGACTGCTGGTACATTGGTGGCTCTAAATGTCTGGGGCTGGGGGCGTGGATGCGGTACGGCTCGGCCTGCCTGGCTGGTCCTGGGTGGGCCGGTGTGTCGGGCGGCTGATGTTTTAGGCCAATGTCCTCCTTGGTTTGGTTGGGGCACCTCTTATGGGGGGGCCAGTTTTGAATAGTAGGTTGGTGTCATTTGGTGAATTGGCGGAAGTCGGATCTGGTGCCCCGGCCCTGCTCTCGGTTATGTGGGCTCTGCTGCCTGGTCAGTTAATTTGGGGGTTTATCTGACCTTGGTTGGGTCCCTGATCTTGGCACTCTGCGTGGAACTGGACGCGGGCGCTGGTAGATCTAGGTGTCCAGGTGCTGGCTGGTCTAGGAAGGGTGAACATTCACTGTGGCTGTTTCTTTGGCTCCGTTGGCCCGGCTGCATGTCCCTCCTGCCTTGTGGCGGCCGATCCCTGGTCGGGGCCCTGCTGGGGGCGGGGCGTCCCGGATCCCCGTGACCTCCGGGCCCTGGGCCAGGCCTGCCGTAGCGCAGCCGGTTACCGGCGGAGCTCGTGAGTTCATCCTTGCAACCTCCCGGGCCCCAGCGTTGTAGCTGCTGGGTTTTACCCTTGGGCATCCATCTGTTCCTCTCTTGGGGGGCGGTTGGCCCTGCGTTGGTCCGCGTGTGGCTCCTGCGCTCTGGACATATACGTCTTCGACCCCCTTCATGTCTGCGTCGATTCTTCTAGGACGGATTGACGGCTCCTTACAACAGCTATCATTCACTTGCATGGGGAAACCTTATTTACACCTGCATGCTCACACACACACACACACACAGATCATTGGTAAATGGACTGAACTTATATAGCACTCTAGTCATACTGACCACTCAAAGCGCTTTACATTACACCCATTCACACTCACATTCATACACCGATAGCCAACACAGCTCGGTAGGATGATGTAGAATTTTGGGGTTTTTTGGTGTAGTGAATGTGTAGTTCTTAGTTCATATTACTGGATCTGTTTGATTAATGTTGTTCTGTTCTATTGGTGGTCTTTGTTTGTTTTGTTTTTCCCACTTCTCTGCCGTCCAACAGAGGTAGAGGACTGGAATGTTTTCTTGTGTTCCTTGCTTACCTCCCTATCTTGTATTGGCAGTTCACACTCCTACCTGTCTCTATCTTTATCTTCCTCCTTTTTTTTCTCGTTTTCATGTCCATAACTTCAAGACATTAAACCCACAGTAATCGTTAATAAAGATTTCTCACACATATCAATTGGAGTACAATAAAAAGCTGTAATGCGCTGGGCTTGTACTTTATACTCAGACACCAATTCTGAGTAGCAAACTGCTAGACAGGACACAATAAAAATGAAAAAAAGAATGTGTGCATCAAGTCTCATAAGCATCACTGACTTGCAGTGGCGGGGCACCAAAAATTAGGAGCTGCTCTCTCTCAGCTTTCCCCAAACAGTACCCAACACCCTAAAATACAAAACTCTTCAGATTCGTCTGGGGGGGTAAGATGCAATATGAAGATTTTGGGGCATGGTGAGACCTGCAAAAATGTGATCCCTTGGGGAGAAGAATAAACAGAGCAGATACAATAGGCCTATAATTAATTAGAATTAGATTGTAATACAATTCAACGATAGATAAGTAAAGTACAGTGGAACACAGAACCCAGACCTACCAACACCTAACATTTGGGGTGATTTAGAGACGTCTTCGGCTACAAAAAAATGGTCAATAGTGGTGCTCCCTTTAGACCGGTGGATTAAATCCAGCGAAGTGATGGTGCATAACATGGGACACCACAGCTAAGATAAGTTGCACACAGCTTCATTGGGACCGCTGTCAGTGGCGGCTTCTGGACCTGTAGTAAGCAGGAGACACGATCACAGATCCATCAGAGGCTCTACTGAAGCCTACCCACACAGGGTCAAAGCACCATTTATTTTTCTTTTTTTGACAAAATAGAAAAATTTAAAAAATAAAATAAAATAAAGTACTTGCATTAAATTTAATATTTACTTTTTTAGAGCACATTATTTAGTTTTTTTAATCGTTCTCATGCCATAATCTGTTTTTCCGAGCTGTCTTTAAACGCATCATACGCATATGTATGTCTGGTGAAATCTCCAGCTGCATGTTCTGCAAACAAGCAGAAAGAAAGAAACTTTGCTGTTTGTAACAAACAAACTGCGTAGGTTGAGTTGCGCTGTTGTATGCAGATAATGTTTGCAAAATAACTAGCTAATACATACCAGCATGTCAGGTTAAGATAGTTACTGTCACCTGTTACATCCTACTGACGAAAAAAAAATCTAAGCTTTTCTGTATTAAAGACAAAATCTTTTTTTTCTACCAAAAAATGTATTGTCTGAATAAACCAGATAGGTTTTACATGAAAGGAAAGCTATGTACATGGTTTAGAAATCAGTATGAGTAGAGGCTATTAATCCTAATGTGGAAATTTACATGTGAAGGCAGAATATATATAAAACAAAAAAGAATAAAGGGCAAATGAGAGCACAATCAGTAAGCTAGTTGTCAAAGTTGTCAACGGATTTTGATGCCATATCCAGGAATATCAGAAATGAGCCAAGGAGCAAATGATTAAAGTTTGGGTATGATCTGGTGTTATGAAGGAATCTAAACTATCGAGGTGCTTGGCAGAGGTCTAAGCTCTCCTAGCTATGCTTTGCTAGTTATTTTTCCAATCGTTTCTGATCGATTCAGTTATTTTTATGATATTTTGATGAGCAGTGAGTGTCCACACGTCATGTTAGATGTGTGTGCTAATATTGAACCCAAGGTGCCACTGACTAGATAAGTGACTGGATACACTTTAACATTATATCTCCTGTTGTGTGTGTGTGTGTTAAAATGTACAAAAGAGTCAAATGTATCTTGCCTTGCTAGTGCTCAGTACACCTAAACCTCTGATCCTTGGATGACCTCTTTTGTCGTTGTTCACTTTTTAAAAAAATTGTTCAAGAAAGTAAAAATCCCTTGTTAATGGAATTTTTTTTCCTATTTTTTTAATATATCAACTTATTTCAAGAGATATTTTCTAGGAGATGATTTGCATGTGGAGCAGAACCTCTTGATGACCAGAACTGATAAATGTTGCTGTTTAAAGGTGATGATTTAAACTGTCTCAGCTATCACTGGTACCGCATATGTTTTACAGACCTATGATTTTATTTGTCAAATATTCCCATTAATCAGGAAAAATTACATCAAGCCCTTATTATTGTGAAGTAAACGAGCACCAATGTTTCTGTTTTCCATTTTGACCAGTCTCTGCCCAGATTGAGCTGGAAGCTGCTGGTAACCGGCAACGAGAACGAGATGAACGAAGCCAGCATCTTCGGCTTTCACAGCGTCCTGTCAGAGGATAATTGATGATGGCTGTCTGCTTGCGTGTGCAAAACATACAAGACCTTTGCTTCTTTGCATGCTTCAATCATTCCAGGTTGTTGATTTAACACTGAAGGGAACATTTTAAAGAACAAAAGATAAACTGAAGACGCAACAGCCTGCTTCAAGCTCCATCAACCGATGTTACAAGACTAAATATGCAAGAAAGCCTTTGAAACTGTCCCATTTAGTTATGAAAATGTAATTGTTGAAAACTCATCTTGACAGTTTGACTGAGTAATATAAATTATAGCTCCCTGTATACAAGAATGTAAATCTAGTGGACTGTTTCATCAATGCTTGCTTGTGGGAGAAGGATTGGCTGTGGTGGTTGCTGGACAACCGAAAGTAAAAAGTGAAATTTTCAGCATGCAGTTTGAACCTTTTGGGCCGTCAAACAGATCTCCGAACACCATGTTTACTGATATGGAGAAGGAGAAGCAAATGATTTAAAAAGATGATTATTTAGCTCATGAGTCTGAATATTTACTAGTTCTTTTTTTCTTTTAGGCAATTTAGGCAAGGCAATTTTATTTATATAGAACACTTTCAACACAAGGCAATTCAAGTTGCTTTACATGATTCAGTGATAATGAAACCAAATACAAGATTACAGAAGCATGATTAGAAAAACAGAAACATACAGGTTTAACAGATAGACACAATCAATCAATAAGAAAAGATGATGTAAAGAACAAATTTATGCAACTAATATAGATTAAAAACAGATAAAACACAAATAAATAAGAATAAAAGTTGAACCACGAGAATCAAATAGTGATCAGAAAGCACAATTTAGGGCTCAAAGGCAGCTCTGAATAGTAGAGTTTTAATCTTTGATTTAAAAGAGCCTAACGATTCAGCATTTTTGCATTCTTCTTGAAGTTTGTTCCAGATTTGTGGAGCATAGAAGCTGAAAGTTGCCTCTCCCTATTTAGTTCTAATTCTAGGAATTTTTAGTAAGCTAGAGTTGGAGGACCTGAGTGGTCTGCTGGGTTGGTATAGTGACAGCAGATCTCCAACATACTTTGGTGCTAAACCGTTCAGTGATTTATAAATTAGTAGGAGTATTTTAAAGTTTATTCTCTGGGCTATAGGGAGCCAGTGTAAGGACTTAAGAACTGGGGTTATGTGTTCTACTTTCCTAGTTCTATGTAAGAACACGGGCGGCAGCGTTCTGGATCAGCTGCAGCTGTCTGATTGCTTTTTTAGGTAGACCTGTGAAGATACTGTTACGGTAATCAATCCGTCTAAAGATAAACGCATGGATTAGTTTTTAAAGGTCCTTCTGTGACATTATTCCTTTAATCCTAGAAATTTTATTCAGGTGATAGAAAGCTGACCTTGTTTTTGCCTTTATGTGACCCTGGAGGTTCAGGTCTGAATCCATTATTGCACCTAGATTACGGGCCTGATGAGTCGTCTTTTGTTTTTAGATTGCATAGAGAACAGAAAGCTTGTGTGAGCATTTTACACTGGACAGAGTTTGTCAAATTTGTTTGATTTCTCTCTTAATTTCCCTCTGGGATCAATTAAGCATTTCTGAATTTGACCCCAATTCAAATATGTTTTTATAAGGCATGAGGTTTAATCCTGTGGAGGATGTGACTGATAACTTTGATAAGTGTAATCTTGTAAAGAAAAAAAATAGCTTTTCCTTCTCAACAGATCCTTTCACACAGATAAAAGTTCATGATGTTATTTTTTTTCCAGATTCTTCCAAAATTTCTCCTAAAACATTTGTTGTTATCCAGATCTGTGCAGAAACAGAGCAGGTAGATCCAGACTGCTCCGCTCAAACAGATTCCTGCATCCATTAATGAACACAGATTTATTTTTATATATATTTGTAGAGGCCAAAGTACAGTTCGTAATAACGTGAATAAGATTTATGTTAAGAATATAAATAATTTCTTTTATAAGTTCACATAATTGTTAAAAACGTTAAAATAATTCTTATTAAGGCAAAAACATGCTATAGTTTGTGTGTTTAGGTGATTTAGTACATATTATGAATGTAATGTACTGTCTCTTTAAGAACAAGCCAACTCTGACTACTTAGTATTGATTATTGGGATTGGGCTCGGAGCTTGAGAGCTGTGGAAGCAAACGGTTTTCTTACGTGCGAACTGATTAGAATTATTATGAATCCTTTTTTGTTTCTTTATGCAAAAAACAAGTGTATTATTTAGCTCAAATTCGATTCTTTGTAAAACAGAAAGTTGGAAATAAAACCGAAGACTTTTTTCATACTTTATTTCAACGTTTCTGAAGTGGATTTGTCGAACTGTGGAGCTGAGCTGAGCGATACTTCTTGTGAAGCTGTTGTTCGGAGTGAAATGGGACAGTTCTAGTGTAAGCCATTGCAAATCTCAAGTTCTCCGACCTCTACATTAGTAAGAAAACCTGCTTCGCGTTGGAAAACAAGCCTTTGGAGAGGAATCGGAACGTGCAACAGGGACGAAGGTTCTACGAAAGACGGAATTTCCCAGGAAGCCTGTGCAAGCTCTACGCAAGCGTTAATTGGATTTACATAAAGAGCTTAACGAGCACCTCGTTGCTGGTACGTGTATGCTGCAAGCGGAACCCGTAAAGAATATCATGACGGAGAAAGGAGCAGATGACACGGTAAGCCTTACTGAGGGAAGGCGGGTAGTTAAACCCACAAAAAAGGCATTGGAACATAATTTGCAAATGAAAATAAGTTCTAGAAGAGCTATACTTGGAAAGCTCACTGAGAAAAAAGGGGAATTGCATGCTTTAATGGACGATGACGCTAATGTGGAAATTATATCAAGAGTAATGTTGGTGGAGTATGAAACACTGATCAAAGAATTCAGTAAAATAAATGAAGACGTCAAGAACCTATTTTGCAAGATGGAATGTTTAGAGAATATGAACTCAGATCAAAGAGATTGGTTTGAACCAAGAAATAACGAGCATAGAGAATGTGTGCAAAAAGTGAAGGCATGTGTAATGGCATTTAAGACTCTTAATAAAGATGAGAGAGATTCCTTTAAGAGTTTGGAGGTTTTAATAAAAGTTGAATTGATCATACAGGAGAACAGCACAGATCACAGTGAATGCTGAATGCTGCCCCCCTCCTAACTTCCTACTACCTACTACCCCACTACCTCCCAACTCTCTAACAAGCTCATATGAAAATAAGTATTTATAAAGTTATGCAACCTTGTCTCTATAACTTTGAAGACAAAACTATTAATCTCAGGGTGGGAATATCTCCGGATGAAGACATCTGGCTCTTTAGCTGTGAATAAGTGACTTTTGACATATACAAAACAATGGCAATAGCTTGGGTTATATGTAACACAATAAGAGAAACTCTCAAAACTAAGTATGTAAGAAGAATCAATATTTTCTCAGGCAGTGATGTCTTCTCTAACCTCGAACTCAACACCTGTTGTCTGGCTCCTCTGCTCTCAGTGTTAATAATTCTAGAGATTAATCATAATAATACATTTTTCGATCACAGTCTCCTACCCATTTATCTAATCTCAAAGATAAATCAAAATACTAAGAAAAATTAACAATCAACAATAACAATTACTAACCTAAGAGACGGGCAGCATTCAAAAAGAAAGACAATAAAAGTGGTTCAAATTTCAAATATTACATGTCACATTGAGTCATATCTAACAAAATTATCTAATCTAAGCATCCATCTTAATGACATTATCTGAACTTCATAACAGCATCCCATACAAAAATCCCGCTAGGGCGTAAGATAAACAACCTCCCAATTATGGTCGTGTTGTCCTTGCTCACGACCGGCGGGCAAAAGTATGAGACGGCCCCTAGCCCCAAGGTGGCACTCCTGTTTGGTTCCTCATTAGTCAGGATGCATAAATGTAACTGCGAAACAAAGAAAAGGGGCACAATGTTAGGCAGTATCAATCCAGTTAACAACAAAAATCAAAACAATTCTAAATATAAATTGAAACATGTACTCTTCCCTTAAATGAGTCAGGCATCCACAGCGTGAACCTCAAAATCAAGTTCAGTCACTCTTTGCTCAGCACCACAGTGACCCTTTAAGAGGTTATACAAAAGAACAAATCAGTAGTAATCAACCATAATATAAAACAAACAAGGGAAAATATTGTATGCAATGATGCTAATGATTAGACATGTTAAAAATCAAGACTAAAAATCTAAAATTCTGTCATCCCCCTTTTTCATCCTTAACTAACAACTAAGTATGAAAACTAAAGAACAAAACAAATATCAAAACTTAACTGAATAAAGGACTAAAACTAAAAAAAAAAACATTATTGTAAATGAAATTGATTTGAATAAATGAAATGGAATAAAACATGAATAATACAAATTTAAAATGTAACTGAAAAATGATAATAAATGAAAAATCAAATCAAACCCCTCTTTTCTCTGTCATCTCTGGGATGAGACCGCTAAACCTCCTTAGAAAAATACAATACATCAATCACAGGGGAAAAACATCAGACAACCTAATTCACAAAGTGATTTAAAGGAAGTCGTCATACACCTGTTAAACTAATTAATTATATAACTCCAGGTCATTCAGCAAGTCCATACCTATTCCATCTTCAAACAGTTCTTCTTTCCCATCTCCATCTCGTCGAATCGAGTCTGCATCAGGTCCCTGGGTGCCCGTCCGATCAGTTAAGGATTTTGCCATCATTTGATGTGTAAAAGCTTTTTCAAATACTCTAACTGCCAGCCCTCTGACACAAGGAATGATACAACACCCAAAAACTGTAAAAACTGCTAAGGCAGTAACCACGCTTCCAAAAATAGAAATAGCTAGAGATTTCCATTTACCAAAAACAGAATCTAACCAACGAGTCAAATCAGTGTTAACTCCAGCATTTTTAGCAAGGTTCTCTTTCATGACTCTCAGGCCTTCCAAGGCTCTGGTAATACTACCATTAGAGTCTGTGTTCCCTGGGATGTAAGTACAACATTTTCCCCCCAACATAGCACAAACTCCTCCATGCGCTGCAGCCAACATGTCAATAGCCATCCGGTTCTCCCATGCTACGAGGGAAGTGGCATGTAGCTGCTCAGCCACGCCTTGGAGAGCATCGTGTGTGTAGTTGACAAATCTCTGCTGGTTGTAAAACAGATAGTTAATCCAATCCACATTTTTATTGATAGTAGGCCACAAAAAAATTGACTCAAATCCTGCTGCAATCCTATTTCTAGCTTTAAACTGATCTGGAACCCCACGCGGCACTCCAATTGCATCGATGTAAACATGCTCATCAAACCTACCTGGAACTGTCACCGTTCTCCTAGACATGTGATGCTGGAAAGCTCCATCCTTTCTGAATGGATCAACTGCAATAGAAACATCATAAGCTAACATCACATGAGCACACATACCTTTCCAGTTCCGGGGCAGTTTGGATCTCAGCTTGCCGTCACCACACACCCAGTAAACGTCTGGGCCTGCCTGTTCCTGATTTAAAATCCACCTACGCAGGTGAATTCTAGAAGAGCAAGTCCAGTAATCAACTTTTGCATCATCCACAAGCTTGTCAGACTTCCAACACTCAGAAAAAGAATCCTCTTTATCATTAAGATGAAATATTTTTGAACACTTTGCTGAAAACTCACCCATGTCAGCTTGTTTTCCTGACCTTGTCACATTAAAACAAACATAAGACGCATCTGGTGCTGGTTGTAAGAGGTCAATTAACCCAGGCGCCTCAACAGATTTTTCCAAACTGCAATGCGCAGCCCAGCTCTTATCAGCACCCGCTGCTGTTACAGCTAAAATACAATGAGAGGCACAAATACTGCACTTTCTACCTTTCAGGGTGAAATTAATTCTGGGAGCTTGTACGGTATCCCACTGATCAGGAAAACTACCTGGGGTCTCACAGTAACTTGCACATTGATCTAACAGCTCCTCGAATGGTATAGGAACATAATACTTGGGGACTGCTGTTCCCATGCAGACAACACAAGGCTTATTAGTAACTGATCTGGCAGAATAATTAGCAAACTGGTACCACAAATTTCCTCGAACCCAGTTCTCTTGTAAGACATTATGTATGACCGATCTCAGATGAAGTCCAGCCCAGACGGTCTCCTGGTCCTGATGCAGAGTCCAAACGACGCCTCCTAACAAGAAACAAAACACCCACAATATGAATGTCTCAGTCTTTTTTGCTCCGGATCCCCAGAGTTTCGAAGAATGTGTCGTCTTCTCCATTACTTCACTTGTGATGATTAGATGTATGTTAAAAAGTCAAGTCACAGTTATAAAAGTCAAGTATCTGTCAAAGTGTCTACTTCTCTCAGTTTTTCTGCTCCAGCAGACAGAATCGGTCCTGTCACTCTCTTGCAATGACTGGCGTGCACCCAAGTTGCCCTCTCAGCGATTTTCACAGCAGTGTAGGTAACAAGCAACACTTCAAACGGCCCTTGCCATCGTCTTTGCTTCCAGTGTCGTCTCCTCAGCTCTTTAATCAGAACCCAGTCTCCAGGTCTGATTGGATGAAGTGGTCCAGCAGCTGCTTTTGGCAAGGCGTCCTTCACCTGCTGGTGCACCTGTGCAAGAGTCTTAGAGAGATTTTGACAGTAAGAAATCATAGCATCCTCACAGAGGTCTGTGGAGAGATGCGGCTTTGCACGTGGGTTTAACCCCACTGTAGTAGGTCTGCCAAAAAGAACCTCAAAAGGACTCATGTTGTTTCTGGCTCTTTTTCTCATCCTCATGTAAAACAAAGCCAAAGGTAAAGCTTTGACCCAAGACAGTCCTGTTTCCTCACAACACTTAGAAAGCTTAGCTTTCAAAGTGCCGTTTTCTCGCTCCACCGCCCCGCCCGACTGCGGGTGATATGCACAATGTGTGGATAATTTCACACCCAAAAACTCACCAATCTCTTCAAGAGCCTTGCCCACAAAATGTCTGCCATTGTCACTGGTAATCCTGTCCAGAATTCCCCATCTTGGAAAAACGTCTCCTAGCAAAGCTTTCACCACTGCAGCGGTGTCAGCATGTTTTGTGGGGAACGCTTCTGTCCATTTGGAAAACATGTCAACAATCACCAAACAATATTTTTTACCTTCAGCAGGTTCAAGTTCGATGAAGTCCATCATGAGATGTTCAAACGGTCTCCGTGGAGCCGGATGACCAGCAGGTTGAGTGGACACTGCTCGACCTGCATTGTGCGTAGCACAAACCATGCAAGAATGACAATATCTCTCAGCAAAAGATGTGAAACCTTTTGTGAACCAATGTGTAGCAACAAGATCAAACATTCCAGTTTTGGAACAGTGATCCAGCCCATGACTGAGTTTTGCAAAAACTGGGAAAAAATGGATAGGCAAACATGGCTTCTTTTCTACAGAAACCCACACACCTTCATCTTTGACACAACCTGCTTTTGTCCAAGCCTTTACCTCAGAAGAAGTGGCAAAACTCTGCATAGCTGTTAGGTCAGACATGTCAAGTGGCTCTTCTGCCTGCTCAATAGCAGCACAGGTAGTCGTCATTGGCTGTACCGCGGCAGCTTTGGCGGCAGCATCTGCTCTGGCATTCCCAAGAGAAACCGTATCCCTGGACGCCGTGTGTGCAGCACATTTCACTACTGCAATTTTGGATGGCTTCAAAATGGCATCAAGAAGGTCAGCAACCTGTGATGCATTTAGAATGGGCTTACCATCAGACTTCAAGAACCTTCTGTGTCTCCACAGAGCTCCAAAATGGTGGACCACGCCCACCGCATAGCTGCTGTCACTGTATATGGTAACTGCTTTATCTTTAGCCAGCTCACAGGCCTTCGTCAACGCAACCAACTCTGCCGTCTGGGCGGAGAAATGTGACGGAAGGCTTCCTGCAGACAAGGTACAATGATCAGAACAAACAGAAAAGCCCACTCTATTTTTTCCCCAAGAATCTCTAAAAGATGATCCATCAACATACAACACCATGTCTGGATTCTGCCAGGGCGTATCAGCCAAATCTGGACGGGGTGTACACAGTACCTCTAGTTCTGTTTGACAGTCATGGGGTATCCCGTCGTCCTCAGTAGGCAGCAAACTGGCAGAATTAAGAACATTGCACCTCTTAACAGTTATGTTAGGCAAGTCCAACAAAACGGATGTGTACCTGAGCCATCTTGCAGCTGACAAGTGTGAAGTCCTCTGCTCCAACAAAATAATGGCTACATTGTGGGGTACAAACACAGTTAGTGGGCAATACATCACAATGTCTCTCAAAGCTAAAACAGCTTTCTCAGCGGCTGCAATAGCACTTAAGCACCCCGGTAAACCGGACGCAACTGGATCCAGCTTTGCTGAATAATAAGCCACAGGTTGTTTCAAACCACAATGATTCTGTAGGAGAACAGAAGTCATGCAACCGTTCTTTTCATCAACCATCTGAAAAAAAATTTTTTCTGCATCTGGCAAAGCCAGAGCTGGGGGACACTGCAGACCTTTTTTCAGTTCCTCAAATGCTTGCAATGCCGCAGGAGTCCACTGGATGGCATCAGAGGCCATCAAATCTCTGCCATGTATCAACTCAGAAAGTGGCTTCTCTAAAATCGCATAGTCGATTATGAAATTACGACAATACGATGTCAAACCTAAGAAAGACATCATCTGTTTCTTAGTTACTGGTCTAGGAATCTTTTGTATAGCAGCGACTCTCTTGGAAGAGAGTGACCTTGACCCTCTGGCTATGGAATAACCAAGGAAAATTACCTCTGGTTTTGCAAACTGCAGCTTCGAAAGGCTGGCTTTGTGTCCACCTGCATACAAATGCTTCAACAACTTAACAGTGTCCTCCTCACACTGCTCCTTTGACGGAGAACATACCAGAAGGTCGTCTACGTAACTGATTAAGGTGGAGCCAGGAGGTAGCTCCAACCCATCCAAGCTCTCTTTCAAAGCCATGTTGAAAATGGTAGGAGATTCCACATAGCCTTGTGGAAGTCTGCTAAAAGAATACAACTTTCCCTCAATCTCAAAAGCAAACCAAAACTGACTCTCTTTGTCTACTGGTACACTGAAGAAAGCATTACTCAGATCAACAACTGAAAAATGAGTGGCTGAAGGAGGAACCTGAGACAAAATTGTACATGGATTTGGAAAAACAGATGCCCTAGGCACCACTGCTGCATTTACACGCTTCAAATCCTGCACAAAACGCCACTCCTCCCCTTTTTCCCTGATCTTTTTCACTGGAAAAATTGGGCTGCGGACAGGGGAATCAGTACATTCAACAATGATTCCTGCTTTTAACAGCGAATCGAACACTGGTTTGATCTCACGCTCGACTTCTGGTTTCAACGGGTACTGGCATTGTACGGGTCGAAAAGAAGATTTTGGTGTTATTTTAATGGGTGTACAACCCTTAATTAACCCCACATCATGTGAATTTTTTGCCCACAAATCATTCGGAACCCCTTTGAGCAAAGGGTGCATTTCTGAGCCGTCGGTCGCAACTTCATCATGTAGAAAAACATGAGAAAGCATCTCATCAGGGTCTTCAGTTAAATGAATCACCCTGGTGACATGCACGGTGGAGATAAGCGAACGCTTGTAAAGTTTAGCAGATCTGGAGTAGAGGATGGAACGGTCACTCTCAGTTCGCTCCCAATCAGAAGCTGACTGAGCGCGATGAACAAGGTCAGATACCATTTCCCACTCTTCACCCTCAGGTTTAGATAGGGAAATGTATGGATCACATTTCTGGAATCGGTAGAGCGTTTTCTGTTCAGGTGTGAGACAGATGGTCACTGCCGATGTATGTGTGTCCCACAAAATAGAAGTTATGTTCAAAGTGTCTGTGTCTGAGGTGAACCATGCCTGCTCATATTCTATGTCTGGTCCTGCAAAAACATGTGTTGTGCAATTTAGTTCCTCCTCTGGCATAAAAACAGAAGCTGGACTTACCAGGTTCTGAGCAGTCTGGAGGAAAGTTTTGGTCGTGGTACCTGTTAACAGCTTCCACTGGTATGCATGTCTGAGATCATGAGGCGTGTGTTTCACTGCTGTCAGGATTGGTGTCTCCTGTGAAGGAACAACTTCAATGCCTTGGGGTGACGAAAAAAGAGAAATGTTAAGCTTGAACATTAAATCTCTGCCTAATAAGTTCACAGGACATTGCTCAGAGATTAAGAAACCATGTTTAACAGCTGGCCCATCTCCCAATTGACAACGGAGTGGGTAACTGAATCGTTCTTTCACAACCTGACCAGATGCTGAAATTGAGAAGACATGGTTCCCACTGAGTTTTGGCGATGGACGTAGAGCTGTGTGCTTTAACACAGAATGAGTTGCGCCAGAATCGACCATGCATTCTATAGGTGTACCTGAGACAGTGAGAGACAGGACAGGTAAGGCTTTGTACGCATCAGAAGTCAGTTGTGCGTACGTACCTGACAGTGGCATTTGTTGTTGTTCTAAATGTGCAATGGCTTCTGTAATCAAAGTGTGAGGGTTAGAACTTTGATCTGAATGGTTAGTGAAGGAAGCAAGTTCTTCATTGCTGGCAATCTCATTTAAACTTGCAGCATTTTCATTGCTGCCATCACAAAAAACAATCTCTCCATCATCAACAGGTTGTTCATTACAAACAACATTTTCATCAATAACATCATCACTAAAATCTGATTGATTGTCACTTTCAGAACATGTTTCATCATCACATTCAGATATTTCATCACTTTCAAAGTGAACATGTGTGTCTGTGTGTGTTTGTGTGTGCGTCAGACCTCTAAATCCAAAAGCTGGTGAAACGGAGAAATCTCCTGTCTGTTTGGAACCTGAAGTCTGACCCCTGTGTCAATCAGCTCGCTCAGTCCACGAACCACGCCTCTGCTTGCTGTTGCATTCGTCAGTGATGTAGTCCCGCTTCTTGCATCGCCAGAAATCATGCACATTTTCAACAGAGGTTAGAGGAAGACTGACCTCTTTTTGTTTGTCCATGTCAGCATAAGCCCTCTTCTTCGCCGGAGGCGGTGGGGCCTTCCTGGTCGGTTGAAACGACTTCTGACGCGCTGGGATGGGTATCATCTTGAGCAACTTCCTTGGTGCGGGTCTTGGGGGCTCAACGTGAGGAAAGCGTCCGGCCGAATCCAGCCGTCGCTGAGTCCCAACGGGGACTGGAGTTCCCCAGTGCTTTAAGTCCTCCAATACTTCAATAGCATTCTGTGAAGATTGATCAAACTGTCCAAAAGTAACGCTTACTGTGAGCGGTTCGTCCCGTGGTTTTTCCAGTTCAACTACGTGTGCCATTGGTTGAACACAGCTGTCGTCACTGAGTTCCGCCTCTGGTGCCTGGTCAGGATTGGCTGCTCTTCCCGTCTGCTCCGGTTTGACCGTCTCCCATTGGTTGAGACTTACAGGGTCATCCCTCAAGCTCCCGTCAAACGATCTTTGATTCGCCAACTCAGGAAATGAAGGTCTGACGCCAGTCTGTATGTCAGGTGCGGTAGGGAAAGATGGGAAAGAAGCAGAAACAGCAGACCAACTAACACAGTGATTTTCCTGTTTATTATGTTCGGGTGAAAGTAACGTATTTCCACACCGTCTTGTCATCACACCAGAACCATCAAACCTTCTCTTCAGCCCCTTGTGATTCGCCTTTCTGTCGCGAAACACAGCTTCAGCCTGCCACAACAGAAACACCCTTCTCTGATGTCCAATGTTTTTCTTTAAACCTTTATGAAAAATGGTCTTCGCCAATTTCTTTTCTTCAGAAATTAATTTCTGCTCAAGTTTCTCCACATCTGAGAGCTCCAAACTACCGCCGATAGGAAAACCCCAGTTATTAACCCAGAAAGTGACGTACTGTACACCTTCCCAGCCAAACTTTGTGTCCATGAAGCGGCACTCAGGGCTGTCCGGAGGAGGAAGCTTAGTTTTTGCTGAGCCCATCTTCTCAAAGTTTGAGAAGAGGTCAGCAAAACCCCTCAATTAAATCAAAGCGAAACTATTTCTAAACGACGCACAGTACTGCGTTCGGAAAGCAACGCAACAATGTACAAACATTTTTTTTTTCTTTTTAAAAATTAAGATCAATGAAAAATAAAGATAAGAAGAAATCCCTCTCACCCGGGCGTGCGTCCTTCCAGACAGCGCACGGAAGCCCAAGGAGGACCAGATCCCCGCTTCTCCGAAGATGGGAGTTCACGGGCCGGTCGCTGATCCCGGGTCGTCCAGACAACTTGGTTCTCCCTTTGAATCCGATCCGCTGTTGGAAGCCGAAAAACGTTTGGGCGCCAAGAATGTAATGTCATTTAAGACTCTTAATAAAGATGAGAGAGATTCCTTTAAGAGTTTGGAGGTTTTAATAAAAGTTGAATTGATCATACAGGAGAACAGCACAGATGACAGTGAATGCCGAATGCTGCCCCCTCCTAACTCCCTACTACCTACTACCCCACTACGTCCCAACTCTCTCCCAAGCTCATATGAAAATAAGTATTTATAAAGTTCAGCAACCTTGCCTCTATCACTTTGAAGACACAACTATTAACCTCAGGGTGGGGATATCTCCGGAAGAAGACATCTGGCTCTTTAGCTGTGAATAAGTGACTTTTGACATATACAAAACAATGGCAAAAGCTTGGGTTATATGTAACACAATAAGAGAAACTCTCAAAACTAAGTTTGTAAGAAGAATCAATATTTTCTCAGGCAGTGATGTCTTCTCTAGCCTCGAACTCAACACCTGTTGTCTGGCTCCTCTGCTCTCAGTGTTAATAATACTAAAGGATTAATCATAATAATAAATTTCTCGATCACACATGGATAGAAAATGCAATATTACGCAGAGAAGAGGCTAACCAAGTAAATGATGAGATATATCCTGAAGATAGTGCGTCTTGCACAACCAGGAAGTCTAAATCTAAGTCTGTCTCTTCAACTTCTACAACCTCCTCAGCTCGTGCAGAACGCTTAAAGGTTGAATTAGAAAGGGCTGCTCTGTTAGCCAAGTCAGCTACGTTGAGAAAGAAACAGGCACTAGATGAGCATGAACTTCAGCTCAAAGTTAAAAAGGAAGAGTTGGAGCTACAAGCAGAGCTTGATGCAGCTGATGCACGATTGGCTGTGTTAAAAAGATATGAAAGTTCAGAGGTTTCACATAGAACCAAAGGCACTAAGGTGGATGTATTGTCTGCTTTAAGAAAATGTGATGTCAGCCACAGAAAGGATAGTCTAATCAGCAATGGGAATCAGCCTAGTCACGCTAGTGGAGGATCTGTAGATGCAACACAAGCTCCCATTAATTTAGCAGACAATTCTGTGAATATTCCCACAGATAATCTGGTTGGCATCATGCAACGCCAAAACGACATCACTGAAAGCTTAATAAAGCAGCAAAAACTGTCTACGTTGCCATCACCGAACATCCCAGTTTTTAAAGGAGATCCATTAGAATACAGTCTCTTCTTAAGAGCCTTTGAGCACTGCATAGAAAGCAAGACTGATAACAATAAGGATCGGCTTTACTATCTAGAACAGCATACAGTTGGGCAGCCTAATGATTTAGTGCGCAGCTGTTTTCACATGGGCCCAGATCAGGGTTATCCTGAAGCAAAGAGACTGCTGAAGGAACGTTTTGGTGATGAATATAAGATTTCCATGGCATATCTTGACAAGGCTATAAACCGGCCTATCATTAAAGCAGATGACACTAAGGCACTGGAGGTATATGCCCTCTTTCTAACCAACTGTAATAATGCAATGTCAGATTTAGAGTACTTAGAAGAGATGGAAAATGCTGGTAATATGCGTACGATCATTTCAAAGTTGCCTTACAGGCTAAGAGAGAGATTCCGGAGCATCGCCATAGAGACTCAGAAAAAACTAGGTCGGCGGACAAGATTCAAAGACATAGTGTCATTTGTCAACACACAGGCTGAAATGGCTGCACACCCTGTTTTTGGAGAGATCACAGGACAAGCGAAGCGCCAGAGCGAAAGGTTAAGTGGAAGGAAAAACGTCACAACACTGGCCACTGAAGTAAAAGAAAAGAAAGCTGAGAAGTATATTTCTGGTGCTGAGAGCAAAATAACCAAGGATAAGGGAAGCAACAATGATAAAGCCTTTGCAAAACCTTGCATCTTCTGTCAGGGAGATCATAACATGGAACAGTGTAAAAGACTTCTAAGAGAGCTGCACAAAGAAAAGCTTGAATTCCTTAAAAGCAAAGGGCTTTGCTTCAGTTGTCTTACAGGAGGACATATGAGTAACGTCTGTGAACAAAGGAAGAGCTGTCAGATATGTTCAGCGAGACACCCTACGCTCTTGCACATAAAGCAGAAACCTAAAGACCCACCAAAGGAGGGAATTTCTAAGGAGGAACAGAAGGAGGAGTCTGCCAATGAAGAGCAAACTGTTGTCAGTGGATTTGTGGATGCAGAAAAAGCACGTTCTCAGACTGGGGCCGGGGGTGCAGGTAGTGTGCTTGCCATTGTGCCTGTGAGAGTAAAGGCAAAGAAAGTTAACAAAGTGCTGACTTGTTATGCCTTTCTGGATCCAGGGAGTAATGCCTCCTTTTGTACTAACAAGCTGGCAGACGACCTTCACCTGCCCGGAAAAAATGTGGACATTCTACTCACCACGATGGGTGACCAAAGGACAGTCTCATGCAAAGCTGTACCTGACCTGGAAGTGGGTAGCCTAGACGGTGACAACTTTATTGAACTTACAGGTGTTCTCGCACAAAAGGTTATTCCGGCAAACAAAGTGGACATTCCAACCCAAGAAGACGTGGATAAGTGGCCACATCTACGAGGTATACGAATCCCATCGATCGATGCTGATATTGGTCTTTTTATTGGGACCGATGCGGCTAAGGCTTTGGAGCCAGAAGAAGTAATCCGCAGTGTCAATGATGGCCCGTACGCAGTACGCACTGCTCTGGGTTGGACAGTAAATGGGCCGCTGCGTGAGAACATCAGAAGCTGGACAAAAAATGGATATCTGCAGGTCCAGACAAATCGGATCTCGGTGGATCGACTTGAAGAATTGTGGACTCAGCAATTCAAATACGATTTTCCTGAGAATACTCAAGGAGAGCAGATAGAAATGTCCAGGGAAGATCGACTATTTATGGATCGAGTCTCCAAATCTGCAAGGCTGATCAGCGGTCACTATTCTATTGGTCTACCATTGAAAAACAACAAAAAAAACATAAAAAAAAACAAAAAAAAAAAAAAAAAAAAAAAAAAAAAAAAAAAAAAACAAAAAAAAATAAAAAAAAAAAAAAAAAAAAAAAAAAAAAAAAAAAAAAAAAAAACAAAGATGTAAAGATGCCCAACAACAGAGCAATGGCAGAACAACGAGCGCTTAACATGAAAAGGAAGCTTCAAAGAAATCAAAGGTTCAAAGAGGACTATATTAGCTTCATGACCGACATGATAAATAAGGGCTACGCTGTAAAGGTCCCAGAAAAGGAGTTAAAACGGAGTGATGGAAAGTTGTGGTTTATTCCTCACCACGGCGTCTATCACCCTAAGAAGCAAAAAATACGGGTGGTATTTGACTGTGGTGCTTCGTTTCAAGGAACCACACTCAACGAACAATTATTACAAGGGCCCGACATGACAAGTAGTCTGATTGGTGTCTTGATCAGATTCCGTCAAGAGCAGGTTGCATTCATGGCAGACGTGGAATCGATTTTCTATCAGATCAAAGTCCCTCCAGAGGATGCTGACCTTCTCAGATTTTTGTGTTGGCCGGATGGCGACATCTCAAAGGATCTACAAGAGTACAGAATGGAAGTACACTTGTTTGGAGCCACCTCTTCACCAAGCTGCGCAAGTTATGCGTTGAGAAGGTGTGCGGAGGACAACAAAGGCGAGTACGATGAAGCAGTAGTGGATACAGTCTTGAATAATTTCTATGTAGATGATTGTTTGAGATCAGTTGCCACTGAGGAAGAAGCAATAAACCTTCTCCAGGACTTGAAGGCCATCTGTCAAACCGGAGGTTTTAGACTGACAAAATGGACGACCGACAATCGGAACGTGTTGTTAAACGTTCCACCTGAGGACCGAATAACGGAAGTTAAAGATCTCGACCTCGACCAAGATTCACTCGCCATTAGGAGAGCTTTAGGAGTACAGTGGTGCATCCGGTCAAATCGGTTCAAGTTTCAGGTGAGCATAGAGCAGAAGTCTCTAACCAGAAGAGGAATTCTGTCTACAATGAGTTCAGTCTACGATCCGTTGGGAATGTTATCTCCAGTCATACTACCTGCTAGAAATATTCTGCAAGAACTGTGTAGAATAAGAACTGGCTGGGACGAAACTGTGCCAGAACATCTTGCACAGCAGTGGACAAAGTGGATAGAAGACCTTCAACAGCTCAATGATTTTGGGGTGGATCGCTGTTTCAAACCCTTCGGGTTTGGGAAAACGGTGCAAGCTCAACTACATCACTTTTGTGATGCGTGTGAAACGGGCTATGGTACGGTTAGTTACCTCATCCAGAAAAACAACAGTAACCAAATACATTGTTCATTCGTCTTGGGAAAGGCAAGGGTTGCTCCTCTCAAACCAACAACTATCCCACGGTTGGAGCTTACAGCGGCTGCCTTAGCTGTGAAAGTGGATGTCAAGCTAAAGAAAGAACTGCGGCTGCCACTGTCGCATTCCAGGTTTTGGACAGATAGTACTGCCGTACTCAAGTACATAGCAAATGAGAACATCAGATTTAAAACATTTGTGGCGAACAGAATTGCTGCTATCTTGCAAGCATCAAAGGTGCAGCAATGGAGTTACATCAGTACCCAGTTGAATCCTGCTGATTGCGCATCCAGAGGACAAAGGGTGAGCGTCTTCATGAAGAATAAAGTCTGGATTTCAGGGCCTGCCTTTCTCTGTGAGCCAGAGGAGAAATGGTCAGACAAGGATGATCCCCTGGAGGAGCTCACAGCTGATGATCCTGAGGTCAAGAAGTGTATACTCATTAATGCTACAACAGCAGAAAAACGCTGTGATGCGATGCAACAACTAATCCAATATTACTCTTCGTGGATGCGTCTCAAAAGGGCTGTAGCGTGGCTCACACGACTCAAAGGAACCTTGGTGAATCTCTCAAAGAGGAAAAAGGAGGTAAATGAGTTGCATAGTGATCGACAAAGGGTAAACAGAGAGATGTTGAACTACAAAAATGGTCTTAAACAGAGTAACCTGACTGTGGATGAGCTGCAACAGGCTGAAATGAGTATTGTCAGCTATTGTCAGCAAAACGAGTTCCAAGAAGAAATATCTGCTCTTCTGAGGAAGGACTCCATCAAGAAGAGTAGCCGAATCTTTAGATTAAATCCACAACTTGAAGACGGAATCCTTCGTGTCGGAGGGAGACTTAGTCGGGCGTCTATGCCTGCGGAAGCCAAGCATCTGATGATCCTCCCAAAGAACCATCGTGTGACTGATTTAATAATCCGGGATGCTCACGAGCGGCTGGGACACAGTGGACGTAATCATGTTTTGTCTCATATGCGTCAAAGATACTGGGTTATTAATGCTCCCTCATCAATCAGAAGAATTCTGTCTCGGTGTATTGTCTGTCGAAGGCAACATGGTGCATCAGGCACACAAATGATGGCAGACTTGCCAAAAAACAGAGTTATACCAGACGAGCTGCCGTTTACTAGAACTGGAGTGGATCTCTTTGGGCCATTCAATGTTAGGCGAGGAAGATCATTTGTAAAAAGATACGGGGTGATATTTACCTGCCTTGCATGTCGTGCGGTTCATATAGAAATGGCAACATCACTGGAAACGGACTCCTTCATTCAAGCTCTGCGTCGCTTCATTGCGAGGAGAGGTCAGGTGAAAGAAATGAGATCAGATAATGGAACTAACTTTGTTGGAGCTGATCGTGAGCTCAGAAAGGCAATGGAGGAGTGGAATACATCACAAATTGAGAACAGCTTGCTCCAGAGGGACATCAGATGGTTATTCAATCCACCATCCGGATCTCACCATGGGGGGATATGGGAAAGAATCATCCGTTCCATCAGGAATATCATGTGTGCTACGCTGAGAGAACAAAGTTTGGATGAGGAAAGTCTTCAGACGTTTTTCTGTGAATGTGAAGCTATTCTAAACAGTAGACCTATTACCACAACTTCTAATGACATCCATGATCTGGAGGCTCTCACACCACAGCATTTACTTCTGCTCAAGACTAATCCCAACTTACCACCAGGTCTCTTCCATAAAGATGATACATATGCACGTAAAAGATGGAGGCAAGTCCAGTATATGAGTGATCTGTTCTGGAAGCGCTGGACAAGGGAATATCTGCCTCAACTTCAGAAGAGACAGAAATGGAACCATCCATCAAGGAACTTCGTTCCGGGAGACGTGGTCTTGATAGTTGATGAAACAGCCCCCAGAGGATCATGGCTGATGGGGAAAGTTGTCACAACTATGAAAGATGAGTATGGAATGGTTCGCAAGGTGCGTATCAAGACAAGGACGAACGAACTAGAAAGGCCAATCACCAAACTCTGCCTACTTCAAGAAACAGTATAAGGAGGACTGTTATCAAGTTTTTTTTTTTTTTTTTTTTTTTGAGGAAGGACATTTGTAAATATTGTAATTGTTCCTAGAAAGCAATTAGGGGCCGGATATGTAGAGGCCAAAGTACAGTTCGTAATAACGTGAATAAGATTTATGTTAAGAATATAAATAATTTCTTTTATAAGTTCACATAATTGTTAAAAACGTTAAAATCATTCTTATTAAGGCAAAAACATGCTATAATTTGTGTGTTTAGGTGATTTAGAACATATTATGAATGTAATGTACTGTCTCTTTAAGAACAAGCCAACTCTGACTACTTAGTATTGATTATTGGGATTGGGCTCGGAGCTTGAGAGCTGTGGAAGCAAACGGTTTTCTTACGTGCGAACTGATTAGAATTATTATGAATCCTTTTTTGTTTCTTTATGCAAAAAACAAGTGTATTATTTAGCTCAAATTCGATTCTTTGTAAAACAGAAAGTTGGAAATAAAACCGAAGACTTTTTTCATACTTTATTTCAACGTTTCTGAAGTGGATTTGTCGAACTGTGGAGCTGAGCTGAGCGATACTGCTTGTGAAGCTGTTGTTCGGAGTGAAATGGGACAGTTCTAGTGTAAGCCATTGCAAATCTCAAGTTCTCCGACCTCTACAATATTTATAAATTGAAATCAAATTCCTTCTGCCGAAAGAAACCAGTTTTTCTATCAGCGGTGGCAAGAACAACTTCCAGGTAAATACTCATGAAGTTACAGACAATGAAGCAAGATGCCTTGTGTTATGGCAATCCGTATCTTATTTTAAAACCTAGTTTGCCATCATGCACACAGGTAGGGGTGGAGTTTCAACGCAAACAAAAGGATTTTCCAGAGATTATTGCAGTTGAGATTTGTAGTTTATTGTAGTAATTTTTACAAACAGATGAACATACCAGTTGATTTCTTATCTTGTTCCTAGTTGTTAGCATGCCATGTTTCCATGCTCAGTTGTCTGTGGTCTGGTGAGAACTGTGTGTGCTCCCCCTTCCTGCGGCTACCACTTCCTGTCACCTGTGCCCCTTTATATACACAACCATGTGCATCTAATCACCGTCACCCAGTGTCCAAACACTATTATAAATATATCCAAACAAAATAACATATTATACAAACAATAAACCTATATGGGTCCTACACCTTGTGCCAGATAATTATTGCTAACCTGCTGATGTTTGGGCTCCCACTCACAGAAACAGAGGTAAGTGTTAAGCAGCAAACAGGACACAGTTTTTCTTCCGGATTATGTCTGCCTTTATTCCACAAGTAAGATACTAAACACATGGCATTTCTTGAGTGTTTGTGGCTGTTTCAGTCCAGCATTTATCCACATCTCACATTCTGATCCTAAATATTCTATTATACTCTATTGTACAAGTTAATCGGGGTACTATGACTGTATAGTGCAAATTGTTATAAAATTGATAGCCACAAAAGCAAGGAACTTATTTCTGTGAAGTCTCTAAACACCAAAATCAACTATTTCTCATTGTGGAAATGTGAAACATTTTGAATTAACAACCTTCAGGGGGGGCTATGTGGCTATTAGCAAGACCGAGACGACAGGCAAAGCAGATGGAATCAAGTAAGGACAATACTAACTGACAACTAATAAATGTAACCATATCAACTCAAAGCCAACATGTCAATATTGATGAACTCACTTGTCATTTACACACATCCTCTTTAAACATGTCACGGTTCTGCACCTCCATCCAGATGCAATTTGATCTACCATTGTGTTTACTGAGGAGAACTTAACATGGATAAAAAAGGCAGCATTCTCTGTATGCGTTAATTGCATTAAAACAATTAATTATATGAATTAACTGACCTTTGTTGACACGTTAATATTTATGGCCCCAATTGAATGATAGTTATGGTGCATTCACACCACCTCAAACGCCAGCGTCAATTGCGGCAAGATTACATGTAAAGTCTACAGTCGTGTCCGTCAAAGGTCCGTCAGAGTCTCTGCAGTGCGTTGTGTGCGTTGGCCCGGCCAACTTTTCAAGCCTTACTTGCAAGCGGCAACGTAGCAAATGCAAGCAACGCAGTAGTTCAGCCAGCTCAACTTTTGACGGACTTGATGCACTTTACGCAGTGCGTCAACCAATCAGAGCGTCTCACTGTAGTGATGTCACCATACACGTATCTTGAATGAATCGCGGGTCCAGTGAAAAGATTTTCAACAAATAGAACAACAAATAGAAATTCAGAAATAACACTTACCGAAGACACATGGACAGACGCTCCTAAGGAGGAACAGAGAAACTGTAGTTGGTGTGCTGGTAGGAGATTTGAGCTACAGGAGGTCGTGAAATTGGACATGGGACAGACGGAAGTAGCGCTGAAAGCAAAACTCATCCCTAAGCAGCTCCTGGAGCAAATTGTTAAACTCCCCAAACCCAGAACGCATCTGAACAATGGGCGCTGATGCACCCGATGTCGACGTTGTCAAGCTTTATCTAGCAAATAAAGCGAAGCTACTCTCTCGATACGATCCGCCATAGTTCAGAAGCCCCGCCCACACACTCTTTTTTGCTCAGAAGCAAGCGTTGGAAGCCTCAAAGTACATGCGTCAAACTACTATGCATGCGTTTGGTACGTTTGGTACCTGACGTGGTACCTGACGTAGACAAACTGTGCAGTGTGAATGCAGCATCACATCTTCAGTTCTGTCAACAGTGTTATTCAAACTAACGATTTAGTTTAATTAGATATTTATACAAGCCCGGTGAAGAAATTGCCGAAGAATACAGAATTCATCCTGATTTTCACCTAATGAAAAGGCAATCACCAGGTGGTAACAGAGACCACAGACTTTGCTACCCCCAGGGCTCCATCCCAGGGCCCCTTCTATTTAGCATCTACATGCTCCCATTAAGCCAGATTATAACAACAAATAATATCAACTATAAAAACTGTGCTGATGACACTCAGCTTTATATCGCAATGTCACCAGGTGATGGTGAACCCGTCCAAATCCTCAATGAATGCATTGAGCAAATTAACAGCTGGATGTCCCATAATTTCTTCCAACTAAACAAAACCAAATCAGAAGTACTTCTCTTCGGACCCAAAAAAGATTGATTAAATATCAGTACACAACTTCAGTTGGTCCAACTAGAAACTACCAACCAGGCCAGAAACCTAGAAGTAATAATGGAGCGAAAGAGGAGCGCTGGAGGAGCTCCTCTGGGATGTGAACCTCCAGGGTCACATAAAAGCAATAACAAGGTCAGCTTTCTATCACCTGAGTGACATTTCTAGGATTAAAGGACTGATGACACAAGGAGACCTAAAAAACTAATCCATGCATTTATCTCTAGCCGTCTTGATTACTGTAACAGTATCTTCACAGGTCTACCTAAAAAATCAATCAGACAGCTGCAGCTGATCCAGAACGCTGCTGCTCATGTTCTCACTAGAACCAGGAAAGTAGAACACATCACTCTAGTTATAAAGTCCTTCCACTGGCTTCTTATAGCTCAGAAAATATACTATTAAGTGCTTTTATAAGTCTATAAATCATTTAATTGGTTAGCACCAGAGTATATTAGAGATCTGCTATCGTGGTAAAAAACATCCAGATCACTTCGGTCCTCCAGCTCTAGTTTACTGATCGGCCCAGAACCAGAAACAAACAAGGAGAAGCAGCTTTCAGTTTCTATGCTCCTCATATCTGGAAAAAACTATCGGATGAATTCAAAACTGCAGAGACACTGAACTCTTTTAAGTCTAAAATTAAAACGTACCTATTTAGACTTGCTCGAGTCCTGACAAGAACCAGGAAATACGACCATATTAGTCCAGTGCTCTGGTCTCTGCACTGGCTTCCTGTCGCTCAGAGAATAGAATTTAAAACAGCTCTGCTTGTGTACAAGTCTTTTCATGGTTTGGCACCAAAGTACATCTCTGACATGTTAGAGACATATGAACCATCTCGGGCCCTGAGAACTTCAGGGAGGGGTCTCCTGGTGGTTCCCAGAGTCAACAATAAACATGGTGAGGCTGCATTTCAGTTTCAGGCAGCTAAAATATGGAACAGTCTTCATGAGGATGTGAGACAAGCCTCAACTCTAACAATGTTTAAATCCAGGCTGAAAAACAGTTCTTTTTACCCGTGTATATGACAATTAAAAGTATTTTATCTGCACTCTTGCTTTTTATTGTAAGAAATTATTTTTTAAGTTGTTGTTTTGGCATCACGATGGACGATGACATCGTCCATCGTGATGCCCCTGTCAGACACGCACTAATCCTATAGTCTTTTCTATAGTTTAAGTAAAAACTTTGCACGGACTTCTCTGTAAACATTGAGAATCTAGGCTAACTAAACTAAATGTTACACAGTGGGATTTTTATTTTTTTTGCGTAGTTTGTGTGTGCTGATTTGTTCCCTCTGTGATGCTCCAAGAGAAAAACTGAACTTATCTGGATGAGTCAGGAGGAGCAATCAGATGTTTTGTTACAGGTGTGCAAAAACTTGTTAGGCTGCACATAAAAATAGCTGAGGTAGGACAGCAAAGCATGAAACCTACTGGCCGAAACACCACGAGCGATTACCGGGCACACGTCTCCAGCAGCAGACACGCAGCGCGAGCCAGATTAGTGCAATTTCACCTGTTTTAAAAAGCAAACGAGGATCACCGCAAAAGCCATCAGTTTTTGAAGCTGGTCGCCTTTGTTGTTTAAGTCTTTTCAGCAGAAGTTCAGGGGTTGAAGAATTCACGTGAAGGGAAATATTAGTCTGTTTAACCCGCGAGAGAAACAAAAAACGCCAATGGATACTGACTCATCCTTATCCTTATCTTCATCTCTATGCAATTCTGCCAGAACAGTCGGCTTGTTGAAGGTCATGTTGGGCGCCAAGCCCAACATGACCTTCAACAAGCCGACTGAGAGGGCAGAGATGAATATAAAGCTTTCCACACATGAATCTCTGCTCGCATTTGGACAAAGTTGACAGCAATTTGATGCTTTAAGCATGGTTGCATTACAAGAACACTAATTCCTGTAATTACGGGACTTGAGATTTGACTTAAACTTGGAGGAAATTACTCAGAACACCACCAGGTCTCATGTAGCTCATTTCTAGTTCCCTTTATGACACGTTAGCTTCCCGTTCCTGAGCAGAAACAGTAAAGGAAGAACCACACAGCTTGGCAAACACAGCCATAAACCAAAAAAAAAAAATTCACAATAAAACTCAATTCCCTGTTTTGAATATAAAATGAGCATGGATGCTGTCTGGCCAAAAAATCTCAGCACCAGGGTTGCTGTAATGGCCATGATGGTGTGGAATGCCCTCCACTTCGTCTGATCTCTTTTCATCCCAGAGCAGATTAGAGCGTAGAAGACGGCGAGGCTGCAGAAACTCACAGTCATAATGATGAAGAAAAAGATGGAGAAGTAGAATGAGATGGGGAAGATGGGGAAGAACATAGCCACGAAGCCAGCCGATCCAAAGCTCAGCAGCAAACCCAATGCGACGCAGATGTTTCTGATCCTGACGCCCTGGGAATTTTTCAGCTTCATATAGATGATGGGGTGAACTACAGCCAGATAACGCTCCACGCAGGTCAGAGAGTGAAACACGTTCAGAGCAGCTGAACCAATGCAGATGCAGTAATAACTCAACACTTTGACAGGCATGCTGCAGGTTCTGATGGCACAACAGTAGGATAAAAGCCCGAACATGGTGAGTGTATCCATGGCGGCCATGTAGTAGGTGAAGACATCAGCGTGGCTGCTTTTTTGTGAAGCTGGTTGGTCAGACGTCCATCTCTGGAAACCCAAGCAGAGGATGAAGAGGTACAGAGGGAGGATGAGCAGGAGGTAGGTCAGGGTGTAGAGGTGGTAGTGGAGAGTGTGTTCAGTGCTGCTGAAGCAAGAGAAGATGACAGGATAGAGGGATGTGTTGAAGGAGCATAAGAGAGAAGATAACGTGGAGTTGGTCTGCATGACTGGAAAATGGAGGAGGAACGGAGAGGATTGCTTTCCACCCTGGAGACAAACGGCAAAAAAGGACAAGTTGTTCATTTTCAAAACAGACATAGGCCCTTAGCATTTTGGCTGCATTTGGAACCGTTATGGAAAATGGTTCGACATTGGGATAAATCACATGTGAAAAATCTTAAAGCACACTTCATAACTTTTACACCTTATTGAATTATTTTAGACTATATTTGATGTTTCTTTCTGGAGCTTTCACCGTATGAGAGGATCTCACTGCTGAAAACAACACTATCGAACTTTTCTCCCACGGTCTGCCTGCCCGGAAGCACTGACTTAAGCCTAGTTTATGCATCTCCGACTGCAAATTTGCACTCAGAAGCAATTGATGGAGACTTTTTTTGTTTATGGTTCTTTGTTTCTTTCTATCCGTACTCAATTGATTATTCGGCGCTTCAAAGCAATTCTCTACTAGGACAGCAGGGGGTGCAAACTTCATGGCGTCTTCTGCTTATTGCAGTGAAGTTTCAGTTTTTTTCTTCAGACTGTGAATGCATTTTCCTCCTCAAGGAGCAATGGACGGCAGAAAGTACGTTTTGATTAAGTTGTCAGCAGCCCGGTGCCTTTGTCGCAGCCATACCAGGCCATGTCCATCTGTTTTGTGCCCAGTGTGAATCAGAAGTAAGGAAAGTAGCAGCAAGAAGAACCACAGAGCTGGACAGTGAGCTGGCATAACTTCTCAGCTAATGACCAGGTTGTTCCCCTGGTTAAAGCCTAAAAGTTCACAGCGCACCTTCCACTCTTCTACCTGCTGTCTCATAGAGCAGCAAGACAGAAGATGACACAGGTCAGACAACCTTTCCTTCCCTTCACTGCTGTGAAAGATATTTTCCATCAAACTGTTGCTCAGTTTAGGTTGAAATAGGATTGGCTTCTAAAACCCAGTGTTACAACTTTTCAGTTCTGTGTGCGCAGTCGGTGTGAATGAGGCATTAGAGATATAACGGCATGTACTACAGATGTTAACCTAGCCGTGTTGCTACTGGATCAGGAAGCAATAAATGCTTGTTCCAGTGTTATTGTGTTTGGTCAGAAATAGGCTTACAGAATGGGTACACTACTGTGCCCCAAGGTACAAAAAAAATGAATACACACAGTCTAAGGAAAAATTAGACCTCAGGGTAACTATCTTTTTCATTGTCTGAATGATACGTACATATTCTTCAGTAGTAAAAAATATATGTTCATACCATTTCACATTTATAAAGCTTGCTTACGCACAAAACGGGGTTTCTTGTACCCTTATTTTTACAGTGCTGTACCCTGGATGTCAAAAACTTTATCTGTGATACTGTAATTCTTGTCCTTTGATATGAACCTGTAACCAGTCACAATCTATTCAGCAGTCAGTACTGAAATTAAATGGAAAGCACAATGTTAAGGGCCATACAATTTTTTACTGCACCATATACAGCCTACAATGCATTGTGCTACAGAATATACAATGAAAGTGACAAAAATCAAAGGACGAAAGGTGTGATCAATGGGCTTCTTCTTGTTTTGGGCTAACCTCCTCCTTTTTCTCCTCGTCCCCCATACGCACTCGTCCTCGTCCTCTCACATAAATTCTTCTATCCATTCTCACACTTTCTCATTCCCACCTTCAGCAACCTGTTTGCTCTCTGAACTGGCTTATATTGTTTGTAACATCATTTGAAACAAGTCAAATAGATCTTGAATGATTGTGTTCAATCAATGACATTTGTGTAATGTGTTATGTGTAGTTGTTGCCACTTGTGTTTACCTGCATGGATGACATTTGTAATCGAGTGCAGAATGTGTTTTAAGAATGAGAATGTGTTTAGAGTTTTGCTAAACCATGTGAAATGCTTTAAGTCATTGACAGCAGACTGAACAGTTAGTTTAATGAGTTCAAGCAACTGATAACTTTCTTCAGCCGATGGATTTCAGAGTTTTGGCAACAGAGAAAAACTGTAAATTGATTTGCAATTAAATATTCAGCTTGTTTCCAAAATATTTTGTTTGAAAACTAAATATTTTCTCTGAATCTGTGACATTTATACATGAATAAATAACACTGACACAAATATGACTTTTTGAATTTACCCCTTTTATTTATCTTATGACAGGCTAAATAACCCAAATTATTGCTGTTAATTTTTGAATGTGGAACATTACAAATGGAACCTCATATCTGTCTCATTTCATATCGACTGAAATTGCTGTAAAAACCACAATAGTAAGACTTGTTGACCATAAAATATTTACATACAATTATAGATAGATAGATAGATAGATAGATAGATAGATGGATAGATGGATAGATAGATAGATAGATAGATAGATAGATAGATAGATAGATAGATAGATAGATAGATAGATAGATAGATAGATAGAAATCGGGCTGACCTGCAGTTTTTGATTTTTTTGTTGCTTGCTGAGTTTAGCAGACGTCCTGTCTGAACAATGATAATCTTCGAAAGGGTAGTGTAGGTTTTAACTAATGGGAGGGAAACTGACTGGTTATTTGCATGATGCAAACCAATTGATGTATTATATTTTTTCTGTTTTTTTTTCAGGACTCATTAAAAGTCTGGGGAGTAATAAATTAGATGTATTGTTCAGGATTTGTTGGCATAAAAAAGTCAAATGAGTCTGGTGTTTGGAGCCATATCTTATTTCTTGACTTCTTTCCCACTGTCAAAATATTTGTCCATATCTCACTGTAGAATTATCTGTCATAGTCACTTGGGAATTTTTGCATTTTTTTCTTTAAAGTATAAAACTGTTTCTTCTGTGAACTACAGAGTTTTAGTAAGTTTTCCATTTCAAAAATATCTCTTTGACTCTTTTATATTTATTGTGCAGGTTCCAAGTCCAGAAAAATGCAGAGAGTTGTGTCAGGAAGGCCATATGACGTAAAACTAAAGCCGAATCAAATATGCAAGTCACAAACATGAACTCCATACTGGACTGGTCAAAGCCCTGGTTAACAACGACCACCACTGTTGACCCACAGGGTGCCGGTGGAAATTGGACTACTGTTGGTCAAAAGAGGAGAGGAGGAAGGCGTGTTGGTAGGCAAAGAGAGAAGAGAAAATTTAAGGGCATGGAATTAAGAGTAGGGACATTGAATGTTGGGAATATTACAAGCTACTGTAGAGAGCTGGTGGACATGATGCAGAGAAGGAAAGTCGATATTCTATGTTTTCCGGAGACCAGGTGGAAAGGTAGCAAGGCCAGAAGCTTAGGAGAAGGATTCAAGTTGTTCTACCATGGTGTAGATGGAAAGTTAAATGTAGTAGGAGTTATTTTGAAGGAGGAATTTACTAGGAATGTTCTGGAAGTGAAAACAGGGTCAGATAGGTTGATGAGTCTGAAGCTTGATATGGAAGGAATAATGATTAATGTTGATAGTGGTTATGCCCCACAGGTGTGGATGTGCGTTAGAAGAGAAGCAGAAATTTTGGAGTGAACGAGATGATTTGATGCAGGGTATACCGAGAGTTGAGAGGGTGGCGGTTGGTGCAGACTTTAATGAGAATGTTGGTGAAGGGAACAGAAAGATGAGGAAGTGATGGGCAGGTTTGGTATTCAGGATAGAAACGAAGGACAGATGGTGGTAGACTTTGCAAAAAGGATGAAAATGGCTGTTATAGACACTTTCTTCCAGAAGAGGCAGGAACATAAGGTGACTTAAAAGCTGTCTGACTCTATAATTTTTTCTGGTCCCCTGCCTGATCGTACTAGCTATGACATGTACAGCCGTATGCCGTCGTTTCACCTTTGGTTGTCAAGGTGGTGTCCAGAAAACGATGTGGGCTACATTTATTACTGGGGGACCTTCTGGGGAAAACCTGGACTGTTACGTAGAGACGGCATCCATCCCACCGCGGACGGCGCTGCCCTTCTTTCCAGGAACATTGATAGGGTTATCTCTAGTTCCCCAATGCCGTGACAACCCAGAGTCCAGGTCAAGGAACAGGGACTGCCACCCACCCACTACCCTATAGAGAAAGTTTCCCGTCCATTACCCAAAACAAATGAATTAAAAGTTAATGCTACTAGAGCAAAGTATAAAAATCTCATAAAGAAAAATACAACTCCGACTAAACAGAAAAATAAATCAATTAAATGTGGTTTACTAAACATAAGATCTCTCCCCTCAAAAACACTTAGTAAATGACTTAATTTGTGAAAATAATATTGATTTGTTTTGTCTTGCAGAGACATGGTTGCAGGAAGAGGACAATGTCACAATAAATGAATCAACTCCCCCTAGTTAAACTTCGTGTCCCTCGAAGTACTGGTCGAGGAGGTGGAGTAGCCACCATCTTTCATTCAGATTTACTAATTAATCCCCAAAAAAATAATAGTTACAGTTCCTTTGAACATTTAATCTTTAGCCTTCCTCATACGTATAACAAAGCAGTAAAGCCACTTTTATTTGTGGTCTTATATCGTCCATCAGGCCCTTATTCTCAATTTTTAGATCAGATCTCAGATTTTCTATCTGACTTAGATTTAAACACAAATAAAGTTATTATAGTTGGAGACTTCAATATTCATGTTGATAGTGAAAGTGATAGTCTAAATATAGCTTTTAAAATTATCTTAGACTCAATAGGCTTTACTCAAAATGTGCAGGGACCAACCCATTGCGGTCACCACACCTTAGATCTTGTCCTGACTTATGGCATTGACTTTGAAGACATAACAGTCTTTCCACATAACCCTATCTAATCATTTTCTGATCACTTTTAAACTCACTCTAACGGATCATATCAAACCTGAAAGAAAACTTCATTATACCAGAACGTTATCAAACAATGCTGTAGCAAGTTTTTTTTGGGGTTTTTTTTACGTGTCCTGTCCTGCAGTTTGCTACTCAGAATTGGTGTCTGAGTACCAAGTACAAGCCCAACAGATTTACTTTCCCAAGTGATGTACATGTATGAAAAATCTTTATTAGTTATTACTGTGGGTTCAATTTCCTGAAGTCATGGACACGAAACCGAGACAAGAAGGAAGAAAGGAAGAAGGTGAAAAAAAGAAACAGGACCAGCAGAGGCGCGAATCGACGACACAAGACAGGGAGGCAAACAAAGAACACAAGAAAACATCCCAGCCGACAGGGGTCACCCGTCGCCGCCGCCATGCAGGAGGGACCCGCAGCCGACCGACGGACAACACACGCCACCCCGGACCAATACCCACTGCCAAGTGGTTATCACTCCAATTAAATGCCGTCAGACTGTGTCCTCTCTACCTACTGAAACGTACTTTTCCGTTTGGTGTTTAAAATTTATGTTTAGGCATTTAAAAGAAAGTATATTTGTCCTTCTGTGACCTTAAGGTCAGGACATAAAACCTGTGGATTGGTTAAAATTGGCGATAAGAATGGTAGATAACCTACTAGTAGGTAGAGAGGGCAAAGTCTGACGGCATTTAATGGGAGTGACCGCTAATAATCGCCATTTAATGGATTGACAACATCCGAATCGGCTGGATGTGGACCAAAAAGGATCAATTCCAATTCTCCGATAACGTTATCTGGGTACCTTAATCCAATTTCTCAAAATCCAGTTTGGTTCAACTTAAGGCAAACTAAGGTGTATACATGCATTTCAAAAGTCTGATTTCAGTCGAACTAAAGGAACAGTTGAAATCCCTCTTGGTGGAAGTAAACGCACTGATTCAGCTCTGCAGACGCCTGCCAACAAGCAGTCAGTTTGATTCAGGTGTGTAGGAGAGGCATTGCATTTAAAAGTTGCAGGATGGCAGCTCTGGTGGACCAGACTTGGACCCTCCTGTTGGAGATGGCAAAGGATGGTGATGGAGTCATGAAATGCCGAGTCATGGAGAGGGAAGGAGCGGAACCAGGAACAACCCTGGAGACCGAGAAGTCCTTGATGAAAACATGAAGAAAGAAGGACAACAACAGAAGTATTCCATGTCAGGTAAATGGTACAGTATGTAAAGGCAGGTACATCAAACTCTACTTTTATTTTAGCACATAAAGACTGAAACCCTCTGATTACAAGCCAAACTCCTGACTCCTGAGCCAGTGTCAGCCCTGTATGGTGACACTCGCCATGGTGCCTTGTTCTTATCTGACCAGATGCGTGGAAAACACACCCTGGTTCCTGAAAAGGTTACAGGAACTAAAAAAGTTAGAAAGCGACTTATGTAGTTTCTGGCCTGGTAACGCCTTGATATGCACCCAGAGGGATCCCATGGAGTAAGTAACAGAGGGTCGTTCATTGAACAGGTCTAAGCTGTTGCGGAAATTATGAGACTTTAAATAAAGGATGAGAGAAATTGCAGTGTAGAATATTTTATTCTTGCCAAAAGGCTTTAGCCAATGCAGAACACAGAGGACTCCTGCACCGAGTAAGCAATGAGCTCATCTCTATTTATAAAATTCTCGTCATTGCCAGGCAGATTTCTGATGGTTATTGGAAACGTACCCCGGTATGTGGACCTGACACTGCAGAAGTCTGCAAAATAACTTAAGGCGTAGGCGTTAAAACCAGACAGATTATCTGAAAAGAGAAGTAATAAGTTATTTTGCACTCTGACCTTTTCCCATCATCACCTCATTGCGAGACAGACTATTTTCTTCTTTATGAGACAAAAAAGTTTACAGGTTATAAGTTAAGTATAGAATTTCCACTTCAAGGTTCAGGAAAGTGGCAGAAAATGAGCGCTCTTGAAGTTTCTGTGCTGTGTTTTGTTCGTATTTACGGGTAAACTGTGAGCTTAATTGTTGTGTAAGTTTCATGTTATCTGATTGTAGGAAATCCCTTTGGTTTTTTCATGTACCATAGTGAGTGTTTAACTACACAGGCGTTCTGCTGCGCATACACGACACGGAGTGTTTCCAGGAAGTGCGCGGTGATGAGAGTAAACCTGCAAATGCTTAATTGTCCCGTGTATCTGAACCAGAGCTTTGCTAACAAAAGTTGCCCCACTTTTAAGGACCACGAGGTATTTCTTTGTTAAACAAAGCCACGCGGCGCCTTGCCTGCAATAAAACATTACTTCTCCCCCTCGTTTCAGCAAGCTGCGTGTTCACGTCCGTACGCCACCTCTACGCCAAGGGCCGCGAACGAACGTTAGCAGGAAGCGCTCCGCGACGCGCCTAAGTGACGTCGCTACTGGTAATATTGCTCAGGTATACCGTAGCCTTGACAGAACCGTTCTGATATAAGTAGTTTTTTTATTTTAGTTCTGTTTTTAGAATAAATTATTTAAATTGAATCAAATCTCTGGTTTCTTTTATTTTGAGTGTTTGTGTGAATTACTGCAAAGAATTAATTTCCTTCAGATAAGGTCTTTCTGGTAATCACTAATAATTAATAATTATAAGTGAGATTATTGGTTGATAACCTCCTGTTAATGAGATATAAATGTTTTTGCCAGATTTTTAATGAAAAACTGGATGGTGCCTCGTTAATAATTTGAAGAGATAATTAAATTAATAATTTGTGAATTATTGATTTAATATCCTTCGACTAACCAGATAGACCATAACTCAAATTTATCAATTATTTTAATTGAAAAATACCCAACAATGGCGGGAAGTTCAGTGGTTTAACTTTATTTTTCTACAAGCTGTTTTGAAAAAGATTTGGCCTTGAATTCACACTTAATCCCCTGTTGTATTTTTTGGAAGTCATTATAAAGTTCTCTCTTAAACAATGGTTTGATCTTCACATTTTGTCACATTAAAGCCCAAACCTTCTGGAAACTTCACTGGGATGTGACAGACTAACAGAAACTAACAGATGAGTATAAAATTGGAAAAAAAAATTAAACACATTTTTATTCTCTAACCAATTCACAAACAATCTGACCAGTATGGCGTCCAATTGCAATGCTCAAATTTCGCCACTGCATGGCACTGTAGTCTTAAATTAGATTTTCTGTAAGTGTCTTTCTACAGAGTTCATGGTTGTTTTCATCTTCCAACATCAAGTGTGTATTTTTCTTGTATGTACATCTGCATATTTAGATGTATTTTTATTTATGGGCAGTTTATCCAGGTTCTCTATCGCTCTCCAGCTCTTAATCAGCTCATGAATGCCACTATATTTGCTGGGGAAAATACTTTTGATTCAGTCATTAGACATTTTCTTCCATCATCCATGCAACCATCACCCCAGAAAAAAGCCTTTCTATTACTTCTGGCCAGCCTTTTAAAATACCCCTTGCTTTTAAAATACCCCTTGTGTTTTGATCATTAATGATGATCTCCAAAACTTTGAGATTGGAAAACCGAATAAACCGAATTTTGCATATTATGACGTCATCAGGCATTGGCACTATTGGATTGCATGACTTTTACAATTTGTTGCTTTTTTACATATTTTAAAACTTTTATTTCATCAATGATTTTATTTTTTTATTTAAATTTTTCTATATATGTATTTTCTACATCTATAGGTTTCATTTTTGGGGCTTTTTTTCAAGAACGGGTGGATATATCTGTTTATGTCCTTTCTTTTGTGGCTCCGTTACTCTCTTCACTATATAAAATCAACAGAAAGAAAATATCGGCAACAGAATTTTACAGATGCGTCCCAAAAATAACTAACAGGCTCATCAAATTGTCTGATCCATTGGTGATCGTACTCTTCCTCATCTGTCAAGAAAACCTCGCCAAAATCATCATCATCATCCTCACTTGCAGCGGGAAAGAGACTGCTGTTTACTCGCTTATAAGCGGTCTTTTTCTCTCCTGTCTTCGATCACATCTGCTATTATTTCCACGGATTTTTACATCCCTCCCACCTCGGTCACAATTAGCTTTGTGATGACCACCTCACTACCCGAACACATACCTTTCTCTCACTGGTAGAACGTGATGCAGAGCTGGAATGTTGCTGCTTGTGGAGCGCCATGGCGAAACGGGACTGGCTGTTGCTGCGGGACATTTTAGTTTCACTTTCTGCCGGGACAACTGAACAGATCAGAGGTAAATATTTCTCTTCAGAGTCTGAATAAGCCAATACTTCCCGGCGGGGAACTCCGACATCTCGGCCTCATAAGTTTTATCTTTCTAAAACTCGCTTTCTCTATACTGTGACTGCAGCAGCTGCACCTCAAAACAAAACCTGTTTGGCGCCTAAAGGGTTAAAACCTGTAATCCTTACACTCAAAACATCTGCTCTTTCTCAAATATTTTCTGTTCTTCCTAAAATATCTGTAAAGCTTTCAAAACTTTCACTCTCTTTCAAATATTCTCTGTTCTCCCTCAAACTTTGTTTTTGTGCTCAGTTTTATGCTTCTTGCTCACAGATTTTGTCCTTGCCCAAAAACTGTCTCTGCACGGATCAAAACTGCACTCATAAATCTTTCTTTTCTGCTTGCGGATTCTGTGTGCTCTGTCATGGGTCAGACATGTATAGAGTGTACAGTGTACAGATTTTTTAGGAAATACAGAGAATATTTCAGAAAGCGCAGAAGGTTTTAGTGCAAGCATTACAGGTTTTTAGAGTGAAGACACATACTGTAATCCCGCTCTCAAATAGTAAGTGTACGCTATTGCTTTATGGCAGTAAAATTCCACCATAGTAGTAAGAAAAGTATCAACGTTTTTTTATGTATTTATTAAATTATTCTTTATGTAATTCAGTAGGCATTGTGTATTGTTACATGAGGTGCGTTTAATCGTTCTGATACCTGTGTGTCTCCACTTTATCAGGCTGGGCACACAGTGCCGTTTTCTAGGCCATTTCAGGAACCAAAAGAGTACCTGAATGGGGATATGTACTTTGAAATAACCCGATCATGTTGTCAAACATGTTGTCAGTGGAACCTTCTTTTAATTTCAGGCCAGCAGTAATACACACAACTTCACCAACATTGACAGTGAATTACAGTATGCTTATATACAAATCAACCTAAACCATTACTTGGGACTAAACAACTGCTATTAGAGGAATTAAAGTTACACAGTATTGACTAAGTAGGTACGTTTAACTTTGAATTCAATTCAGGAAATCACGTAAAATTCAACAATCATGTCAATTATTAAACATTAGTAAACAATCTATTTACTTTCTACTGAGGGAAAGCCTAAATCCAGATTAGCTGAAACTTTTCCCCCCACCCTCGGCTCTGTAGAAAACACACCAAGACACACACTCCTGCAAACTCCAAGCTACCGAAGAAACCCAATATTTTACTTGTGCTCGCTGTCAAATATGAATGTAACAGTGGCTCATTGTTAGACTACAAAACCAGTCATGATGATGTTCCGTCTTTCTTTTGAAGCCAGCGTTAACACTCCTGCACAGCTAGCTCTGACAGAAAGTTAGAAATGTGGCAGATGAATAATCTGAGGAGCCATTTCATCAGCAGTAGACACCTAGAATTTTTAGTCCTAATGCAGTATTTTATCTACGGCATGGTAGTTTTCCTGCTCGATGCAGAAACAGAAGAGGCAAAACCAGACTACTGGGTAAAGTTAGGAAGACTCCTGAATCCAAATATCCACAATTTTTTTTCTGTAACACCAAATTTTTTAACCCAAAACCTACCAGGAGCCCGACAAATCTCAACACTAGGGTGACGGTTATGGCTAAGATTATGTAAAAAGCCCTCTGTTTGGTTTGGTCAGCCTGTCTCTTCTCGTCTGCCACCTCCCCTGCTGCTGGGTGAGTTAGAACCCAGAGGACAGAGAAGCAACAGAAAAACGTCAAAATTACGCCGACACCTAAAATGGAGAAAAAAGGAAGAGTTGGAAAGACTGGTAAGTACAACTTTATCACCCCAATCCACAAAAAGCACAGCAGCCAAACACAAAGGCTGCTGGTGTTTCTAATTTTGACCCCATGGGTGTCCTTCTTGATCATGTAGGCGATGGGGTAAACGACAGCAAGGTAGCGATCAAAGCAGGTCAGGACATGAAAAAGAGTTTGTCCAGGTAAGATGGTACCGTATAAAAACACACCGAAAAAGAGCAGAATCTCGCTTTCAATATAAAAGCTTAAAGTAAAGAGAAGTGATCCAACAACGCAAATGATCTCTTGAAACATCATGTTGAGGGTGAAGAATTCGGAGGGGCTCATCATCGGTCGAGGGCTCTGACGTCTCCATCGTTGGATCCCCAGGTGGAGAATGAAGACATAGAGTGGGAAGAGGAGGAAGTTGATAACACAGTACACAATGAATGTCACTCTTCTGGGTATCGAGTGCTGACAGATTAAGAAAAAGGGAATGTTGGAGGAGTTGGAAGTTGAGGGAACAAGAAGGTCACCAAGGGACGGGGAAGAGTTGACAGACATGGCCTGGAATAAAGAGAAAAGCAGGAGAAAAGTTGAAACTTCACTCAATAATTTCCCTTTCATGTCTGTAAAATATCTGTATCATCACATTTGAAGATGATAGATAGATTTCCACTAATCTAATTATGCGCGAAAATTTATTAATTTCCGCTCCTCAATCAACATTAAAGTGACAGTGTGTAGTTTTTGCAGTACAACTTTGAAAATATCCATTAAAGTATTATGTTATAATAATTACGTAAAGCACATTAATTGCAAAATATTGGCGATATTGTAAAATATAACTTTAAAAATCAGTTTTAAAATACATAGGCGCGGGTCCTCTTTTCAGGGGAAAGCCATATTAGATGACGTCTTTACTTCTACGAGAGCCCGGACGGACAAAGCGCACCTAACACACGCGCTATTAAAACATTGATTTCCCCTCAAAATGCAAAAAAGTTTTGCCATGAATACATTTTTACCTCTTCGCTAGTTCCAAGCGATGAAAGAGAGACGGATGTGCTCGTCATGCTGCTGCAAATAGATTATTCTTAGGGAATTGAGCGTTTGAAAACAGCACTAGTTGGACCTCCGTTGTTGAGTTCCTACACGATACCGCATGCTTGTGATAATTTAGGTATGCACTGCCCCGTACTGGCCGAAAATGACACACTGTGCCTTTAATGGAATAAAGATCTGTGAATGGAGAGTTGAGGGCCTGTGGAAACCTTCCACAACTCTGAAAAGTTTGGTTGTTTGCCTCCAACATTGTCATGTTAGCCCATATACGCTGATGATAATTGGGTTTCCTGCAGTCTTGAGAGTTTAAATGAAGAAAGATTTACTTTTCTTCTTGTATTGAAAACATTTGGTCTCTCATCCAAGAGGCTTCTTCAGTTCTGAAATATATATCAGATATCTTAGTCTAAAAGTTAGGATTGTTAAGGCTCACTAATGAGGCTATTGCTATTCCTAACGACGCTGTCACGTTTATGTAAGCTCTAAGCATTGTTGGTGAGATAAATGTCGTGTAACAGTGAAACTACCCTAATTATCTTATTACGCTGTTTCGGTCACCTGCCTTAAGGTGTGAGTTTCTGTAAAACTTCTTAGGTAAACAACTCAAAGCTGCTTTATATATATGTTGGAAATTGGGAACCTCAGGCCATCTCCTCTTTTCACCTTTGGTTTCATATGTTTGACATCAATGGCTTCTTTCACTCGTCTCTCAAACCGTCTGTCTTCCCTATCTAACAATGCGTAGATCGTTGTCTTCAACAGAGTCACCTTTGTCCTTCAGATGTAGTTGGACTGCTGAGTCTTGGCCTGATGAAGTTGCTCTTTTGTGTAGTTGCTGTTTAGTTTGTCCAGTGTACGGTTCTGAACATTCCTCACTGCACTGGACTGCATATACCACGCCACTGAGCTTATGTTTGGGTGTTTTGTCCTTGGGATGAACCAGCCTTTGCCTAAGAGTGTCAGGAGCTTTAAAATACACTGGGTTGTTGTGTTTTGAAAATATCCTTCTTATTTTATCAGAAACTCCCACGCCGTATGGCATGACTATGTTTATATGTCTTATTCTCTCTTCCGCTGCACTGGCCTGAGTTGACCGTTTCTTGCACTTCCTCAATGTCTTGACATTTGCCCAATTAGGGTATCGTCAAGCTTAAAGTGCACTCTTTATATGTTTGTTTGTCTTGTCCTTTCCTTCTCTGTTCGTGGGGAAATGTTCAGCTCAATGCTGTAGTGTTCTGATGACCAATAGCTTGTGTTGAAGTGGGCGGTGTGAGTCAAAATGTAGGTATTTGTGTATATATGGAGATTTCTTAATGAGTTCTGTGGTGAAGTGGCCTTCCCCTTCCATATGTACCAGAAAGTCCAGAAAGGGCAGTGTGGTGGAAGAGATTGTTTGTCTGAGAGGCCGCGGATGAGGAAAATACTAAGTGTCAGCGGTATTTATACAAAAGTTTAGATGGAGAGCTCACTAAGAGGTAGGCAGACACCGTTTCAGCAGTTATGGGAAGATAATGAACTGTTCTATGCATCAGAGGATAATCACAAGACCAGTCACAGAACAACATGGGTTATGTCAGCAGGTACTTACAAGATTTGTCATTAGGCAACACGGGATGTGTTACTGTATATGACATAACTAGCTTCTTGCAGTCCATGTATCAAATCAGAACAGCAATATTTTATCTAGACACTGAGTAACAGAATCAAACTTATAAGTGCATCAGCATAACTAATAATAACTCAGTACTAATTCAACATAAATAAGCAATGTTCTATTAATTAATGTTTTATCTAGGTACTGTAAGTAATGAATAAAAAAGCCTATAAATGCAATAATACTTTTTAGAACAGGTAGTTTGTCTTCTTTAGCATCCTCTCTAGTATAGGTCAACCAATATGATGCGCTCCGTAAATGCTTCCAGTTTTTTGGCTTGGATTTTGACCTAGGTGTCGTCCACATACCTAAGCCAGCGAAGAGATACCGACCCCTTAAATGCATTCAAAGCTCCATTTGCCTTCATTTAACTCTCAAAACTACCATGTCCTGGAAGGACTGAGAATCTACATCAACGTTTACTGCAGTGTTGGACAAAAAACGCAAACTTTCACCTTTAGCAACTGCCAAAAATACATTTATAAAGATGAACAGAATGGCAATAAGGCAATTTGGGGTACAATGTCTTGTCACTGGGGTGGTATCCTCAAAGGTGCTATATTGTACTTTTAACTGTAGGTTACCTATTTGTAACTCTGTAATCTTTACCTTTTATCAGTGCTACCTTGACAGCCAATCATTATTGTCTTGACATGACTGACACATCACCTGACCACAATGTAGCCAATAGTTGCCAAGTTATTTGTTTGTTTGATTAAGAAAAGATGTACAAATAACATTAAAAAAATGGGATAACAATAAAACTATCAAGTCCATGTTCATAAATCTAGCCTTGCTAATAGATGTATTTTTTAGTAAAAAATCATCACCAGAAATTGTACCCTATCCAAGAAATAGTACAAAAATTTACCTTTTAGTAGTGAGGAACACGTATGTACCCTTCAGACAATGAAAAAGGTAAAGTTAGTTAACCTGAGGTCCAATATTTGTCCTTAGATCAGGGGTGCCCAATGTTTTTCCATTAGAGGGCCGAGGGCCAAATGTAATATTTTAGTCAAAACACAAATACCAATAGTGAGGAATAGTAAAATAGTTTTTTTTTCAAGATTACTTTCTGTGCAAGTAACAACAAAATTACAAGTGAGTCACATTTATCCATTTAAAACATATGTAAACGTCATTATTTGATTGATTTAACGTTGATGTCAGATAAAGATATTCTTCCTCCTTTGTCTTTTGTCTGTGTACCACTGACACTGGTGCTCCATTTTGATAATAGCTGATAATAGGTAACCTGCGAACTGTGGAAGCAGTCCGGTACGGCAGCAAAGGCTCGAGATATTTTGTAAATTGATCAAATATACCTATTTGTGGTCTTATAAAGTAAGAAAATGTAAATATGTGCACAACTCTACTCTACATACCCCTTGTAGATCCTTGTGATTCAATATGAAAAAGCACATTTAGCAGACTGAACAATGTGGACTTGTGCGTTATACTCAGGGATACCATCAGGCAGGCCAAACTGAATGACTTCGGGGGGGGGGGGGGGCGCAACTGTGGCCTGCGTGCCCCACTTTGGGCACCCCTGCCTTAGATTTTGTTCATTTCTTTTTCATAGCTTGGCGAACATTAATGTATCTCTTCTGTGCCCACATTTCTGACAGTGTTACATGCGTGGACCTTCTGGTTTGGACTTATCTCAATGCAGTCGTCTTAAAAACGTTGCCCTAACTTTAGAAAACTGAGCGCCTATCTAATCGGCTACTATTGGGTGGAAATGCCTCATTAATATTCAAATCTCCCATCATTGGCCTGCAGGCTGCGGCTCCTCCTCCAGAGGCCTTGAACAGCTCCCTGCAACGAAAAGTTAGAGCACTCTCTGACCTGGATCGGCTCTGACTGAACTATCCTTATCTTGCTTACATCCTTCTGTCCTCCCATTTTTGCATTCTCGAGCCTTTTTCACCAGAGCTGCGGCCTTGAAACTGTACCACGGTGACCCTGATGACTCTGCTCAGAAATAAAGCGTACAATCCTAACTAAGTTAGTTGTCTCAGAAACACAACTCTATGTTCTAGTAACTAACTATATTGTTTAGATGTTCAGATCACCAGTTCGGTCCTTAATAAATTCGACATTACAATTATAATTTCTTCTAAAGCTTTTCAAAAACATGAACACTGAGAATTTTACAGTAATAAGTGATGAATACACCAGTTTCTAGTTTTAATTTCGACACAAGACAAGGGAACTATCAATTGAAGTCTATCACATTTATAGAATAAAAATCTTTGTCTCCTCAAAAAAGGATATATTCATCTAATCAGTATCAACATCCAATAATTTTTTCTACAGGATGATAGGATGATTAGATTTCTACAGAATAATACTTTTATTAAATAAATGAGCCCTGTAGTCATCCATTACAGAACCGATGTGTGGAAAAATATTATACAAATACATTTTCCTGTTAAAATCCATATCTTAAATGAAGCTGTCTGATTAACCCAAAGGAGACATTGTTTTTGTGCAGAAATCTCTGCAAACCTCAGCGACCCGAACCTATAATGGAAAGAGGATTTAGCAAAAATCCATCCAAATAAAGAAAAAAAGTTGATCACTTCAGGACGGGAAAAATTCAAAATAAAACGAGCTGTTTTGATAACAGCATTGAAAATTGACTCTATACAATTTGGACTTAAGATATTATATGCTAACGCTTCCTTAAATAAGACAGAATTTAAATATTGCTCTCTTTTCTTGTCAAAATTGCACACAATTAGTTTTTAAAAACCCGTAAATAATTCAGGATATTCTAAGGAGAAAAGTTTTCAATATCAACACTTGAAAATAGCAATATCTGAGAAAAGTATAGAAATGTACCTGATTGTTGGGATCTTACCTGTGTTTTCCTTTTTTCCTTCTCCTAAATGTCCCGTTTTGCTGCTTCTGACAGAATGATAACTCCACATATAATCCTGAAAGCAGATGCGTCTTAAACAAACAGAGATAAACAGCCATCAAACGTCTACATGTAACTCTATCCCACTGGACCAATTATTTAAATCTCACTAGGGTTCTCAGCTATCATTTCGCTTGAAATCCTGACCTAAAAACATACAATGTTTCTCTTTCTAGGGTAAAACGAGCCAGCGCGTATGCAAACAGAGCTGCGGTGTAGAATGGCATGGCCAAATCTAAAGCATCTACATAAATTAAAACCAACAAACTGAACAATAAATCCAGAACATTCCCAGACTGATGCGTAGCTGCTTCCTGGAGATTGGGGCTCGTGCAACTAGAAAAATCTTCAGCTGAGCAAAATCCTCATGAGCAAACCTGCTTTGTGGTTTTTAAGCAGAACACCACTCTCCTTGAACTATTGGAACCTTTGGGCGGTTCTGGAGAACACTGGAAACCAACCAAACAGACAGAATGATGAACACTGAAACGTTCACATCCTGATTTCATCTAATCTTTAAGCTTGAAAATGTCCAACAGGGTAGGTCATGCTTGTAAATGAGAAGTGGTTCTCAAACAGTTTACTTCGATAAATAAAGGTTTGATAATAATAAAAGAACAACTAATTTGGCTGGAAACATGCTGGACCAGAACTGAATGGATTTTATTCCTGATACACTCTGATAAACTGAGCAGTGCTAAACCTTTCACATGCAAGAGCAAAACCATTAATATCAACTTAATTTAATCTATCTGGCTTGTTTCTGCATATTCAACCAGAAACTATCCCTAAAGTGAAACGTTTGCATTAGTTCGAGTGCTCCAAGGGTTCCTCAGGCCTGAATGTGAAGGAAGTGGATGTTTAATGTTGATGAGATTCCAAACATAAAATAAAAAAACATTTGCTGTAGAATTTGAATAAAAATATCTTTAAATAGATGTACAAAAAGAGCTCAACTGTGAGTCAAGCAAGAGAGGAAATAAACTGATTTTCCCTCTTTTACATGAAGGATGTTTGTTGATTTGCTTTTGTTTCCTCTTCTAAACCATTAAGTGTAAAAATAAATAAATACACAACTTCAGCATATAAATTACAATTTCAAAATTGCAAGATATTTTTAGTATAGCAAAATAAATAAATAAAACAACAGATAAATACTTGGAACACATTAGAAAAGGCTACTTATAAACTGCAAGTACGACATATTTTAATAAATTTGCTTTTAATAATGTTTCTCATTACATTAATTAATATGTATTGAATACATGCGGGCGTCCAGGATGATTTTAAATAGGTTAATGAGTAAAACAGAAAACAAAAAACTGGACAAAACGAGTGTCAAATGAACAAATGAAATATAAATTAGGGTAGAACAATGGCATGCCATTTTGTTTTGATTCTTTTAAACACAAATAATATATTTAAACGATTATCCACACGAGGTTTTAAGTTCATAATCATTACTTGATGAGTAAAATGAATTCTCTTCAGACAAAAGAGGTCAGAATTTCTGAAACATTATGAATCCAATCGAGAGCGGAACCTTCTTTGTGGGTTTCCGACGGGACTATTTTTGTTGACGTACCAGTGCACCTTGAACTCCTCGCTATAGACGGAAAGGAACCGAAGTTCGGGGCCTCTGTCTTCTCCTCTAATGTCTCAATAATCCGCTTTATGAATCATGTCTGGGTTCCCTCGGCTCCTCCGCTTCTCCCGCTCAGCCTCGGAGCGAACGTGGCGCACAGGAGGCGCAGAGAAGTGCGTCGGAACCAACTTTCTGCGCCTCGGTTCTGCTCCCAGGGACAGCAGAGGAGGAGGGGGGTCCAGATGTTACAGCAGCTGTAAGACGGTCCGGGTCGGCTGCGCCTCCGGGTTCTGGGGGGACACGGCCACGGCAGGTAGGTGGAACCACGAGCGGAACCGCTCAGCCAGCGGCTTGTTTCAGCTCGGTTCGGTAGAAACACGGGGACCTGCTCTACACTCTTGTGTCCAGCGAACAAGAGGGTCCCCGGTTCTGGTTTTACGGTGCCTTGCCAAAGTATTTGCACCCTTAGACGCTGTTTCACTGGAGACAGACTGATTAACTTTGACTAGGCCATTCTGTGGCTGCATGTTGAGGTTCCTGCGAGTCTCTTCCAGAATCCCACAGCATAATGCTGCCGCCTTCTGCTCCATGCAGGAGTTTGTTTTGTTTTTTTTTTGCCAGGGAGATTCTCCCACCTGAGCTGTGGCTCTCTGCAGCTCCTCCAGAGGTCCCACCTCTAATTAATGCTCTCCTTGGTGGCGTGGTAGAAGCTTCAACGCTGCGGCTGTGCTACACTCGCTCTGCTGTTTAGATCTGACCCCCTGTCGCCATGGTAACCGATGCTTCCCGTCCTTCAGATGGCTCCTTTTTTTAGTCCCTCAAACGGGGTTTAGTTAGTTATCGGTCCTGCGGCTCAGAGAGAGAAACTTTTACCAAAACCACAATAATTGTCTTTTAATCCTTCTTTACAAGTGAAGAATCTGGGCGTGATTTTTGACTCTGAGCTGACTTTTATGCCCCACATTAAAAACATAACCAAAATGGGTTTTTTATCACCTAAAGAACATCGCCAGAGTCCGGCCCATTCTCTCTCGGGCCGATACGGAGACGCTAATGAATGCTTTTATCACCAGTAGAATCGATTATTGTAACGCCCTGCTTTCTGGTCTTCTCAAAAAGACTTCATCACCGGTCTTAGAATCGCTGCATCGGCTCCCCGTATGTTTCAGGATTGATTTTAAGGTTCTTTTAATGGTTTTTAAGTGTCTTAATGGTCTTGGGCCTTCGTCTCTGTCAGAAGTGCTTTTACCGTATGAACCCTCGCGGTCTCTGCGCTCCTCTGGCAGCCGTCTCCTTATCATGTCCAAAGTCAGGACACGGACTCATGGTGAGGCGTCTTTTCATTATTACGGCCCTCACCTCTGGAACAGGCTGCCAGAGGATCTCAGGGCCGCAGAGAACGTTCATGTTTTTAAGAGCAGGCTCAAGACTCACCTTTTTAGCTTAGGCTTTAACTAATTATTATTTATTAATATCTGTTTAATCGCTCTGCAAGTTTTATGTGATTTAATTTTTAGTTTAGTTTTTAACAAATTATTATTTATCCGCTTTATACTTTTATCTGATCATATCTTATAATTATCTTACATTTAATGTTCTACTGTTTATTTTATTATTTTAACTTGTGTTAATCTTCCTCCCAGTGTTTCCTCTGTGGGGGCCCCCTGCATCGGGGGCGGTGGTCGGCTCTGGCTGCCTGGGTGGAGGTGGGGGTACCATCCCTCCCTCCTCTGGGCGCCCTGGGTCGGTGCCTTGGCTGCTGCTGCCGATGCAGATGGCTCCCATGATGGAGTTTCCTGGCTCATCTGTACTGGACCCCCTGTTGCTTTTGTTTACTGTTACTTTTATGTGTGTGGGATATGGGTTGGGGTTTGTGGGGTCATTTTAACCTGTAAAAACACTTTGTGAAGCTTTTGCGGTTGGAAAAAGCGCTTTATAAATAAAGTTTGATTGATTTTAAAGCCACAGAGGACCCTCTAACCCGACTTACCTTCCCGTTTTCCAGCCCCTCAGCTGATCTACGGCGGGCAGCTGGACTTCCTGGTGTTTGACTACCTCAGTGAGATCACCATGTCTCTGCTCACCGCCGCCAGGACCAAGACGCCCGTGAGTCTCAGCATCTCCGCTGACGTATCAAAATATTGATGCTGCGGCTTTTTTTTAAACTCGCATAGTTTCAAATCTCACTCCCTGAACCAAATTTAAAATAACAAAAAATATTTTAATGATAATCGTAAATCTTATGTCTATTTATAATGACTTTATATATTTTATCTAAATTGTTTTTTAAATTTTTTCTTTACTATTACAACTTTTTTTAGTTTATATTTTATTTAGTTTATTCTGTTTTATTATTTCTTGCTTTTCTTGTTCTGTTTGTCCTAATTTTTATTATAAGGCGCATTATGTCCAAAAAAAACATAAAAGTACGATTAGAATCATTCATCAAGTAAAAAGGAAAAGAAAACATCCAGACAAGGCAATTTGTTTTATAGCACAGATTCAACACAAGGTGCTTTACATGATTTAGTGGGAAAGAAACCAAATACATGATAAAAGTGTAAAAATTAAAACAGAGAATTGCTAAAAGAAAGCAGAAAAGAACATTTTATAAAATAACATTTATGTAAAATTATGAAAATTAGAAACAGATGAAACACAAGAATCAATTAATGAACATGTTTAGCAATAACAGTAATTAAAAAGAAAACATTTTCTAATTGGAGCATAAAAGAAAAAGTATAAAAGAAAATGAATTTAATTTTATGAAAATTAAAAACAGAAAACATTTAGCGATTGACAAAAGCAAAAACGGTTATTAGAAAAGGATAAAAGCAAAATCTTAATAGGAGCCGTGAAATTTCCAGACTTGGTCCAGTTTGAAAAAGTACAAATAATATTTAAGGCTGTAAATAATTTACTTCCTAAAATAATAATGGTTTTCGTTGAAAGGTAAAGAGGAATATAATTTGAGAACGAAACTCAATTGTTAAATTTTATGATTTGTGAAAATTTGCGGCCAGATTAAAGAAAACTGCTTTTTTATGGGGGTTTTTTTGTGGCTAAGATGTATGTTTGTTTAATTTATTATTTATTTATTTATTTTTAAAGAGAATAATTTGTGAAATAAAATAAAAGGTAGGTGATAGAGCTAAATAAGTGTAAACCTTCTACCTACCTCCCTTTCGAACAAATAATTACACAAATATGCATTATGGAATGCCAATAAAAGTGAATGTTTTACAAACAAATAAATAAGTAAACTTGTTTTCTACATTATTATTTTGTTTTAGAAATAATAATAATAATAGTAATTTTTTATTTTTGTATGATTGTTGTGAGCTGTTAGTGGTAACAGAATTTAATTTGATTAAAGTTTTGTCAGTTCAACAGCTATAGATCAGAGATTTTCACCTGCAGTTTCAGCTCATAGCCCGCTGGGGGCGCTGTTCTCCCAGCTCTCATCTCCCCTGCCTCTCTCCTGCAGAACCTGGGCTACGCTCCGGACTTCGTCCAGGCGGCCCTGGCTCCGTTCATCAACGACATCCACAGGAAAGGTGAGTCTGCCGTCGGCCGCAGGGTGTCCTCCGTCTCCATGGCGACGGCCAACGCAGGCCTCTCTGCCCGCCAGGTATCCGCGTGGTCAGCAACGCCGGGGGGGTGAACCCGCTGGCCTGCGCCGAGGCCATACAGGAAGTCCTCAGGAAGGCGGGGCTGGACCTGAAGGTCGCCGTGGTGACCGGCGACGACCTCATGCCCCACGTACGACCTCCTCCTCTGATTGGACGGCGTTATTTTCATCATTAAACGTGGAAATTTTAGTTCTGCTGAGCTGATCTCCTCCTCTGTTCTCCCTCAGAGGAGCCGCCTGTCTGAAGTGAAGATGGCCGGCGGCGGCGGCAGACGGCCGCTTCCTGAAACGCTGCACAGCATGAACGCCTACCTGGGGTACGACCACCCAGCTCAGATTTATAGCAGGAGATTCTGGTTTCTATGATTCCCACAATGTGAAACTCTAAACAGAAATGGAAACGAAGCAATTATAGAGTCACTTTAAAAGGTGTTAGAGCCGGAGCTCGATGGAGTCTTAAAGCAGTATTCCACCCCAAAGTGAAATTTACTCTGTTTTCATATCCCACAGAGTTTGGTAAGTGAGAAAAATTATTTAGCTTAGCATAAACAATGAAAGTTAATGGGAACTGCTAGCATTTCATGTGCGAAAATTGTTAAAATTATAGGGGTGCAACATTCCGACTTTTTCAGTCCAATACCTGGGCTTTGTGTATCCCATCCGATACTATTGTAAGGGATGCAACGATACCACTTTTTACAAAACCGATACCATACCGATATGTGGATCAGAGTACTTACCGATACCGAGTAACAATGCCGATACTTCTACCACACAAAAAAGTGCTATCAATTGTGAGTAAGGTTTTATTTTCTTCTATCCTTGTTACAAGAAATGATGGTGAATTGGATAAAAAATAAAATATTCATAAAAATTATCACAGAACTTAAAAAATATTCATAAAAATTATCACAGAACTTAAAAAATATTCATAAAAATTATCACAGAACTTAAATTTAAAAAACTAAAATTTTCTGTGAAATTATTGCTGCATTTCCACATCTTAAGTATTGGTTCATGGTATCGGTTAACATTAACCGATACCAGTACATTAGGCGGTATCGGTGTCGGTGCATCCCTAACTATTGTTGAATGAATAAACTTAACATCTTCCATCTTATACCTTTGTTGAAGAGACTAAAGGCAGCAGACTTTATTAACTAAACACAACTTAGACAAAATAACAGATTTGAAATAGGATATGACCATAAAACCAAAATTTGAATTGAAAAATTTACCTTTTTTGGGGATTTTATTAGAAGATTAGAAGTATCAATTCATGGTATTGTTTAAATTTAACAGATACATTTATATTAGACGGTATCGGGTCCGATACCAGTATCGGTATCGTTGCATCCCAACAAAGCACTAGTAAATTTTGCCCGAGGGTACCAACCATAGACTGTAAAAAAGAATAGACAGCGCCTCCTCAAGCTTGGTTTATGCTTGCTGCGTCCTCGAGGTCCGCACGGTTCCACGCGGCCAAATTACGTCATTTTAGCAACCACGCCTCTCCGCGCGGCCTCCTCCCGCCCTAAAATTTCCGCGCCGCGCACCTAGGAAAATTTGTATGCCTACCATACTAAAGCTTGGTTTATGCTTGGAGCATCCGCGAGGTCCGTACGGCTCCGCGCGGCCAAATTACGTCATTTCAGCAACCCCGGCTCTCCTCGCGGAGATCAAATTTCCCCACCGCGCACCTAGGAATTTTTCGAACTACGCGGACGGTCCTGTGCTGAAAAACATAGCGGACTGGCAAGAGCTCCTATTGGCTCCTATTGTAAATACAGACATCTTTATGATTGGGCCCATAGAGATTGCTGTGATCAATTCTGTTTTAATGGACGAGTTGACCATCTACTTTTTCGTCTTTTCTCCTAACAGTCCTAAAAAGTTATTATGTTTTGTTTAAGCTCACGGGTGTCGCCATCTTGTAAACAACAGTGATTTCTACTTCCACTATGGTGCAGTGTTGTATGCATGCCGTAGAGCCCTACGCTGCCCCCTACAGTCTTCAAGAATATTGGCTCTCAGCAGGAACAAGCCGCAAAGGGTATAAAAGCTGCTAGAAGGCGTCTCGGCTGGTTCTGCACATCTCATTTCCGCGCGGAATGTACACGCGTCAAGCATAAACCAAGCTTTACACCTCCGATTCGCGCGACTTCCCGATTCCCGCCACAAACATGGAGGACATAAAGAAAAAGACTGAAAATGGCGAATTGAAGAGCGTGAACAACAATAAGGGAAAAGCACCGTTCTGGAGTAAGTTTAATCTTATTACAACCCTTTCAAGTCTAGCCAACCGGGTTTGTTCAGGTGTAAGAATCCGTACCTGGGTCAGGTCTGGCTCGGACATAAATATAATGGTTGTCGGGCTCGGGTCGGGTTCAGATACTGCTCTGTCGAACGCGGGCCAAGCTTGGACAGAAAAATGCGGCGCGATCCACACTCTACTAGTAAGCCACATCGCCCAGCCGTGGAATAAATAATTTATGAATGGAAAACCTTTTCTCAAAAAAATGTTTTAAAGCTTTTTTTTATCATCGGGGAGCATAAATTTTAATTATTATTATTTTATTTATTTTTATTTTATATTTAGTATTTATTTTAATACAAGGGTCTGTTTGTGTGTTCAGGGCTGAACCCATCCGCCGCTGCCTGGACCTGGGGGCCGACATCGTGGTGACGGGACGCTGCGTGGACAGCGCCGTGGCTCTCGGGCCGCTCATGCACGCGGTACGGCCGACCGCCAGCATCCATCCATGTTGTTCCGGTTTCTCTCAGCGGGAACCATCTGCAGGGACACCCTGAGGGCGATAAACAGACAAGTAGCTGATTTTCTGCAGGTTTTAGGCTTTAAAGACCACGAAAAAAAACAACTAAAAAACATACAAAAAGGCCCGAAATCAGTCACACACCCTTCACCATGTTTGTCCTTCTTCCCTCTGGGATGCACTATAAAGTTCCCCTTGCCAGGAAAACCACTTACTTTCAATTCAGTTTATTTATGTAGCGCCAATTCACATCAGATGTCATCTCAAGGCACTTTGCAAGAAAAGTCATTTAAATACAATTATACAACAATTCCACTCAATTAAAAGTTTTCTATGCATGTAGTAAAGTAATCCCTCAGACTGAGCACACATGTAGCGACTGTGGGGAGGCAAAACTCTCCTTTAACAGGAAGAAACCTCCAGTGGAACCAGAACCAGGGTCAGCACAAGCAACCATCTGCCACGACCGGTTTGAGAAGACAGACAAGAGATAAAAATGAACAAAAGACCTGATGTGAGAGTACTTTTTATTTTAAAAAAAGTAAAAAGTTGACAACTGGACATGGAGGATGCTCGGTCACATCGAGCAGGGCGTTGTAGCTGAGCAGGATACCAGACCAGGTGGAGCTTTTATGGAGAGAAAAACACAGAGAGAAAACAAGGTTAACAATCGGAATAACCGCAAAAAATACATCTGGAGAGTAGTAGGAGAGAAAAGTAGCAGAGTGAAGAAAAGTGGTCAGTCTGTCCTCCAACAATATAAGCCTCAGGATCTATTTCCTGTAACAATTGAAGCTATATTTTCACTAATTGTGTTTTTATCTAGTTTATGAATATTTATGGTTATAATGTGAACCCTTGTCAAAGGAAATTGCCTGTCACATCTGGGACAGACAATGACTACGCTTGCAAGCTGCCAATAACCCTTTCAAAACCCGGATATCAGCAATAACCCGGTCACACACGGCCATATAAACACCGGCAAAAAACAGGAATGTTTGGTCATGTAAACTTTTCTGCATTTTGAGGGGAAATTTATGTTTTAATAGCGGGCGTGTTCCGTGCGCTTTGTCCGTCCGGGCTCTTGTAGAAATAAAGACGTCATCTAATATGGTTTTCCCCTGAAAAGAGGACCCGTGCCAATGTATTTTAAAACTCGTTTTTAAAGTCATATTTTACAATATTGCCAATATTTGGCAATTAATGTGCTTTAGGTAATTATTATAACATAATACTTTCATGGATGTTTTCAAAGTTGTACTGCAAAAACTACACATGGTCACTTTAATGACTGGGTGGAGTTTGTCAGGTAGTTGCAAAGTGCTGTATTTTGTCAAAAATGGGACTTAAAATCTCTGTTTATGTTGCAGTTTGGATGGAAGAGAAGTGATTATGACATGCTTGCAGCGGGAAGGTAAAAACACTCAGAACTATCTAATGTTGTGTAAATGTTGGTGGGGTTGTTTTGTTTTTTTTTAAAGCTGAGGCCAAATCGGACCAATTCTACTCATAGAAATGTTGCTTAAAGGGCCTATATCATGCAAAATCAAGTTTTTGGAGTTTTAAACCATCTGGTAATGCAATTTTCCCATTAAAGAAAACTCCACCAGAGTGGTTTTTGGCTTAATTTACGCTTGTCTGAGTAATCCTCCTGAATTCTGCTCTCCGAGCAGCTGCCCCTCCCTCTCCTAGAAATCAACTGAGTGTTCAACTATTGACATCACTAATTGAAAGTTGAGTGCTACAGGTGTCTGTACCGCCCCCTGCAGGAAGAGCGGCTTACCCCTGGTAGGATTTCAAACACATCCTCCTCCTTCTCACAGTTCATGGCTGCTTCAGTTTTTGGCAGCTTAAAACTTTTGTTGGATTTTTTTACTTTCTCTGTAAAAACGCCTGTTTGGCTGCATGGATTACAGGATTTTATTCTACATTCCTAAAGAACAGCTGCTGGACCAAAGAACAGAGACACCTGATGGACAGAGAGTGGCTACATGCTAATGCTATTGTGGGTTAGCCATTTATCAAGCTGCTTATGTGATCTTATAACAGCATTGTGTGTTTAATTAATTGATCTGTACAAACTACACCCACTGCTTTTTTATGTACTGGGCTGGAAAGATTTGCTTAGTGGATGCTGCTGTGTTGTTTTGGGCTCTGTCTAAAGCCTGGAGTTTTATCAACTGAAATAGGCTTTATTGACTGCGTTTTTTTTACAAAAAATAAAACAAACGTCTGAGCCCTTAATAAAAGAGAGTTTCATTGTGGTACTTTGTGATTTTCAAATTCTTTGTCAGAATACTGTTTGAGATTAAGATTAGCACTGTTTGTCTCAGCGTGATCTCCTCCCAACTTTGAAGCACAGCAGAGCGGGGGATCGGAGCGTAGCGTTTGGGTTCAGGAGGCTAGTTTACAGAGAATCAAGCCGTTACACTTAGGGATGCACCGATACTGGTATTGGGTATCGGTGCTGATACGGTTCTTTTGTACTGTATACCATAAAGCGATACATGTGAAAACTCTGCAATAATATTACAAAAAGTTTTTATTTTTCACTTCAAATTTTAGTTTTGTAGTCGTTTGTATTAATATTTTATTTCAATGTAATTCAGCATCCTTGTATCCAGGAGAGGAGAAAATAAAACCTGTCTTTCAATTCACTGATTTATTTTTATTTTTCTTGGTAGAAGTATCGGCTTTGGTACTCGGTATTGGCAAATACTTAAATCCAAGTATCGGTATCGTATTGGTTTTGAAAAAAGTGGTGTCGTTGCATCCCTAGTTTCACTTCGTGGTCCAACATTAACTACAGGATACAAGTTCAATTTTAGGACAAATTAAAACTGTATAACACCGACGGTAACATTCTATCATATACATTTGTATCCCAGAAGTTGAAAGCTGTAAATAGCATGATATAGTCCCTTTAAATCCATGTCTAAAATATGAAACAGACAAATGTTATTTAAAACATTAAAAAACAATTCAGATACAACATTTAAGAAGTAAATACCTGTTTGGTTCTAAAGCTTTTATTGCTGTTTGTGTTTTAGCCTCGCTGGCCATCTGATTGAGTGTGGAGCTCAGAGCACTGGAGGGATCTTCACCGACTGGCACCAAGTTTCCGGTTGGTGAGTTTAAACAGGACAAAAATCTCACTTTTATCCCTCCATCTCCATTGTTTTCAGTTTACCCTGATCTCATCTCTTTCAGCCAAGTCCTGAACTACAAACTTTAACGTTAGAAAGATAGTATTTTTCCATTTAAGGAGGGATGGGTAGTGTAGTTATCAGTTTTTAGCTCCTTACAGCTGACAGTTTACAGTGTGATGTCATGATGATGAATTCCTAATAGAGAAGGCCAGCAAGAGCTGAAATCAGGAACTGCTCAAGTGGGAATTAACTCTGTTTAAAATCAAATCACAACTCAAATGATGTGTTTTTACAGAAACAGGGTTTTCGCTTATGTTACTTTCTCCTTAGGAGCACATTGATGTTGCTTTATTTACTGCCACATACCATTAGAATCTGGCACTACTTCTTCCTGACCAACTTCTTTTTATATACATTATGCAGATTAGGGGTGTCACGATCTCGATTTTGTATTGAAATCGATTGCGTTACCATCTTGCAGGACGAAATCCAAAAGAGGATCGCGATCAGCTCCTCCTCCTGTTTACTGTGCGTCCCACTCGGGACACTCCGCTCGACCACAGCAGGATAGATGAAGCAGCGGGACCAGAACTAAAGCCGCCTCTTCTACTCTCAAATCGCCAGTGAGGAAAGTTTGAGTTCCCGGCGATTGTAAAAAAACAGGACCACTGTTAACTTCATTTTGCTCTGTTCTATGAGCTGTTTTGAGCACTGTATCCAGTTGTTCTGCAGTAACTATAAAGAGTCACTAGATGGTAGCCACTCTCTGTTGATAATTTGTTATTTAAACAATACTGTTACACTTTTTTTTCAAATAAATTATTTCAATTTGACCATTAATGCCTATTGTGATACATTACACAAAAATAATAAAAATATTGCATCAATTTTGTCTTTTAAAATAAGATTTACTGTATAAAATGTATTGAATTAAACCAATTACCGTAGACTAGTCCAAAAATGATAAGTCTCTGTACTGTAAAATTAAAAAAAGTAAAAATCGAGAATCGAATCCGAACCCTGACCCTAAAATTGAAATCAAATCGAATTGAGAATTTGGAGAATGATGACACCCCTAATGTAGATATTTTCTTGTCTTCTAAATAAGAAAGTTTACTGGCTGTTAGCTTGATTCTCACTTAATGTTACCGTGACTTTGACAACCTGTCAGCCTCATTAAGTGTTGTTGGACTTTAAAAATCTGCTGCATTTCCTGGAAGTATTCATTAATTTGAGTTCTGTTAGCTTCTGGTAGCAGTTAGCTTAACTATTTTAAGCTGTCAATCTAGTTTTTATAAGCTGTTAATTTGACTTAGTATTAACTTTCGCAACCTGTTATCTTTTGTAAGTACTATTTGGCTCTGATTAGCTGTTATCTTCCATCTGAATATTTTCCAACTAGATTCTGATTAGCTGTTAGCTTGATTCATGGTTTGAGTTAGCTTAGAACCTTTTAGCTTGGTTAATTGTTCGGTATTGTTACTTTTATTTTATCCCTACATCACCCAAAACACCTTGCCTTTTTCCTGAAAGTGTGCTTTACAAATAAAATCCCTTTCCTTTTGCGACTTCAAGTAGCTAGTCATTAATTTGAATCAGTGTTGCCAACTTAGCGACTTTGTCGCTAGATTTAACGACTTTTCAGACCCCTATAGCGACTTTTTTTCAAAAAAGCGACTAGCGACAAATCTAGCGACTTTTTCTGGTGTTATTGGAGACTTATCTGGTGTTTTGGAGACTCTGGCGTGAAGCACGTATTGTTCTGCAGTTACTGTCCTCAACGTGAGCCCCTCCCCCGTCCCAAAGCAGTTACAGGCGGCCAGTCTCACAGTAGCCTTGCGCAGCAGTCCCATCTACAGTCTATGGGCGGAGCAGAGAGAGAGAGAGGAGACCCTCACCACTCGGCGTCCGGACTGCAAATTAAATGCGCTTGCGCAAAAGAAAGCCGCCGCTGGCTTGCAGAGCGGGATTTAAATGTAAACGTTTCTTCGCTGTGACGCTGTCACACAAATAAATCACTGCATTTGACTCACACAACCTCAGCAGCTCAGTCACTTATTCACCTCGTCCACTGTGTGTGTAGCCTACCTCTCTGTGACATAAGATCTTGCTAGCTAGCTCAGCAAAAAAAAAAAAAAACTTTAAAAAAAAAACCCTAAGTAACTCTGCCAGAGTGTGTCTTTTGGGTCACTTTGCCGGTCCCAAGCCCGGATAAAGGAGGAGGGTTGGTTGTAGAGCTAGCAATTTCACCCTACAGAACAATCTTTTGATTAAATTTGCTGTTATAACATTTAACAATACAGGACAAAACTGATGTGTGTAATGTGGATCTAGACAAAGCATTAAAATCATTAAATGTTGTTAATGTTGAAATTATTTTTGTACATTTGTAGTTCTAAACATATTTAGGGTGTTTTTTCCCACTTTTGTCTCTCCCACGACGTTATTCCTCTCTCCTGCAGCGTCCGTTACAGTTATTTGCAAATTGCCAATTATGCAAATTAGGCGATGACGTCATTTAGCGACTTCTAGCGACTTTTGGGACAGCCAATAGCTACTTTCCTTACTGAGGAGTTGGCAACACTGATTTGAATAGCTTTACTCTTGGTAACAGTTAGCTTAACTGTGAAAAGCTGTTAACTTGACTATTGATACCTATTAGCTTGGATAGCTTTTAGCCTGTCTCTACGAAACTATTACCTTAACTTTGACAACCTGTTTGAGCAATTCTCGATAGACTCTCATTAGCTGTTACATTTATTTTAAGTTTTAGTTATTTTAATTTTGATTCACTGCTAACTTGATACAATGGTATTTTTTTTAAGCTAACGCTGATTGGCAATTTTCTTCCCTTCTCTTTGAGTTTTTGTATTGTATTATTATATTGGACATGTATGAAAATTTGGTACAAATAGCGTCCCTTATTGATTTAAAATGGGATGCCACATTTAATTGTCAAATAAAGGATGATTCCGTATTTTAAGGGACAGTTAGCAACCCTACTTTTGATGTCATCTGGTGTAAGCAATAAAACTGCAAAGATCTAGAAAACTAACAACGTGCTTAAGACAGAACCAACTTGTTTTTAATGGTAGAGTAAGTTAAAAAGTGCTGTGATGAATGTTGTTTCCAGTGTAACGTTTGTGTAAACCCAGTCAATATGGACCCTGCATCGCTGCTGTCTCATTCCCCCCGCAGGGACAACATGGGCTTCCCGGTGGTGGAGTGTTCCGCCGACGGCTCCTTCGTCCTCTCCAAGCCTCCAAACACCGGCGGCCTGGTCTCCTTCGGCACCGTCGCCGAGCAGCTGGTGTACGAAATCGACGACCCGCGCAGATACCTGCTGCCCGACGTCATCTGTGATTTCAGCCAGGTGGCCATCCAGGAATTACCCGGTACCCACACACACCAACACACCAACACACACACACAAAGAGAGTCTGCAGAACATGACCAGAGTTTGAACCGCTGACTGTTTTCATAACCCTGAAAAACTCCTAAACAAATGCATCTGGAGTCTCGTTAGGACCCCTGACTGAACCCCTCACCCTCCTCTGAACCTCCATTAAACTCTATCAGCTATCAGTCACAGATTTCGCTTTTATAACCTAAACATGGATCCATCGGCCCCTGACTGAACCCTTGAGCATCTCCGCAGCAGCATCTAACCCTCGCTTGAACCCCTGCTGAAGTTCTCCTCCTCGCTGATAAAACGCCTCATTTTCCGCCTGTTTGGCCGTTAATTCAGGACTTTCTTGATTGATAGAGAAAAACTTCACTACTGTTGCCAGACTCCTGAAATTCCACCCTCAGCTCTCCCTCCTTCTACTCGGCCTGAGTAAATACAGGTTGTGTACACATTTGGTTTAAGTACATCCAGAATAATTCAGACATGCAGGGCGATGCTTAACTCAGTTTGACCCAGATTTGCACCGCGGTTAGGAAGGAAGAGTAAACAGAATCAGCAGGAGAAGGTAGTTTTTATTTAAGAAATATGTACATTTTACCCTTCGAAAGCAACAAAATTATGATGTCAGAACTTGGGCAGAGGAAAATGTCCTCAGTGCGGTCTAAGAAGGCTTCTCAGTTTCAGGCTTGTAATCAGCAGGTAAAGGATAATTAAAGGTTGGATCAACAGGGGATAGCAACACTAATTTGACAAGGACAACATGGAAAGGATTTAAATATGTTTCCCTTTTCAGTGCGAAGTATATTTACAATCAAATAGAAATATGCTTAATAGTCCCACACTGGGAAAAATGAACGAATGTTGGATTTGCTAAAAATCTGGACTATTTGTACTCATGCTGACATCCTTGTTTTATCTAAAATATGGCTAAATGAGTCAGTTTCAGATAAAGACATTTTTATACCTGCCGACCTGTGCGGGCGGAGCTGTTGGATTAAAAACGCTCTGGTTCTGCAGCAGCTTCGTTGCTGCAGTAACAAACATACGTGCTCCATTTTAGAGTCTGAGTGTCAAATAACACCATAAAAAGTCACTTTATTTGACGGCAGTCGCATTTTTCTGAAGAAAAAAAGTTGGTAGACGAATCTAAACTCGCTAAATAGAGCTACACATCAACTTCATTAGCAGCGCTTCCCTTTACTGGATGTCACATGACTGTGCGTAGTCACGTGATTCAAGCAAACGTTCATTTCTTATAGGGGCAGGAGCACTACTAAACTAAAACACATTTTTTCTTTTCTCTTTTTTTTTTTTTACATACCAAATTTACCGGCACGGGCAAAATTACGTCGGTAACGGTCATAAATTTCGGTATCTGTACATTTTCGGTATTCCGCCCAGCCCTAGTAAAGCTCAGATGAACGAACCACTTCAGACTTTACCCACAACAATTATAGTGGTGTCCCTCAGGTACGATCATTAGGCCCACTGATATTTACTCTCTAATATTCCACTTCTGGTTTTTAAAATCTACTCTTTTTCTGAACATTTTAGCGATTTTAATGACAACATGGACCCATTAGTTGTTTTCACATGTTGCTGCTATTACAACCCAAAACGTAGTGTATCTTATTTAGGGATGTGAATATTACAACAACTCACGATTGGATTCCGATTCGTGGAGTGACGATTCGATTCACAATCAATACTATCAGTAAAAAAAAAGTACAGATTACCTTTCAATTGAGATTCTTCAATATTGCTGATTTTTAATTCACTATAGTATTGAAAAGATATATAATTTTCTGAATATTCTCCTTCTCACATCTTAAACGTTTATCAATTAATGAAAAGTAAAAACTTTCTAAAGTAAACTGCTACATACTTAATATACTTCATAATAAAGTGAACTTAAACTTTTTTTTCCAAGCCTTGGCTGCAGGTAAAAAATTTAAAATTTAAAAAATCTATTCAAAAGCATTGAGCAAAGAATCTAGATTCTTATGTGAATTAATTTTATTTTTTTTTCACCCCTAATATTGGTATTTTATGAGGTACATTATGAGGTATTTATTATTTTAAACTGGAAGGAAATTAAAGCATAGTTTTCAAAAGTCTTAAAAATCTGAAAACGGTGACATGGATTTACTTTCTACCCCCTTTAACCTGATGCCCCTTAATAATCCCCTGAAGAAGTCACCTAATTAGGAACCAGATCCTCCGTGTGTGGAGTATAAATGAAGACCAAGGAACCCCTCAGATATGTCAGTAAGAAAGTTCTGCAGAAGTTTAAAAAAAGGTCAGGTTCTACAACAACATCCCGAGCTGTTCAATCCATCATCTGAACATGAAGCATCCTTTTTTCCTGTATGAAACCAAACAGTCCAGTCAGAATGAACCCTAACGATGTGATTGTCGGGGCTGTGGTCACTGCCGGTACATGATGGGAACTTTCAGCTCCCGCTGCTGCTAAAAAATGTAAATATTTCAGTCTCACTGAACCTCGTTGAACTCTCTGAGGCAGTTTGACCACTTTCTGACCCGTCTCAGCCGTCCAAAAGTTTATCTTTAAGCATTAACGAGGCGGGAAAGCCACGCGGCGACGGGTTCCAGTGGTGAGTCCGCAGCGTGGTTCAGGCAAGGGTGAACAAGAAGAAGACAGGAGGACGAGGAGGAGAGGAGCAAACATCTTCCTCCTTTCTCTGTTTAGAGAACAGACGGGCCATTGAGCTGACCAAGACCCCGAGGAGGAAACAAAGGTTCAGCTAGGGACGAAAGATGGCAACAATATATAATAAAAAATATACACAATGCTAAAATATGTAAATGGCTTTATTAAATAATCTTATATATTTACAAAATGCAAAATAATATTTTAAGAAAACTGCAAAAAGATTCTAGACAAAAATCACAAAAAATTTAAAATATTAAGACATTAAAATATTTTTAAAATATTTAATAAAAGAATTTAAAATGTCAGATATAAAAAAAAGTATTTCTAAAAAATACAGCTATAATTTTATTATCTAATGAACAATGAATAATGAGAAAAATATGAAGAATTAAGTTGAGATCTGATTTAAAAAATTGTTTTTAAAGAATGGAATAAATGAAGACGTATTTTATAAATATATTTATGCAATAGAAAGCAAATAAGTGTTTGCATAGTTAAAATGTAAAGTAAAATTATTTAGCGAGAACCAAAAAACTTTAAAAGTATCATTCTATATTTTATATCTAAATTAAAATAATTTATATAAAACTATATAAAACTTTTAAGGAAAAAAAATAATTAATAACTGAGGTTCAGTTAAATATGATGACTGCAAAGTCATACAATAAAAAATGGTTTATGAACTAATATAAAATGTTTTACTTATAAAATAGAATCAATATGAAACAAATTCACTGCAGAAGATGTAATAAATATTTGCTTTCATTCATATCCTGAAAAATAGATTGGAATATTCTAGAAATTCATCATTATAATTATCATCATTATTGCACATTTTGACAAAAAAAAACTTCCACAAAACGTTGGTTTCTAAATGTTTGTTTGCAATGCGTGTTTTTTTTTTTGTTTTTTTTTTTGAGTGACACTATAGCGTTTGTTGCTGTTTGGCCGGCAGCTTAACTCATTCTTTCAAGTATTTTGATTTCCCATAAAGTCTGGATTGTTTCTTACTGTTTCTGAATATTTGTTGAACACAGGCTATAATAAAAAACAGCCAGAAATGAAATATTTCAATAAAGTTTTCAAGAAGTGTCATTAATAGAAAATGTTCGTAACATTTTTACGGTTTCTGTGTATGTTTGTATCATGAATCGTATGATAACTCAGGGAGGTTATGAATAAAATTCGTCTATATCCGTTCAGGTGTTGAAGGAGGAGCTGTGAGAGTCACCGGGGCGCGAGGTTTCCCTCCTTCTCATGACTATAAGGTAAATCTGCAGCTGGCCTGCAGAGGGCGCCAACAGGAGGACTTCACAGCAACCTTTCACTGTCCTTTTTGGGCCTGTTTTACAGGTGTGTGCCACTTACATGGACGGTTTCAGAGCGACGGCGGTGTGTCCGGTGGGAGGGCCGAGAGCGGCGGAGAAGGCCCGACGGACCGCCGACAGTATCATCAAACGGTGCCATGAAGTTTCCTTTAGTTTTTACGTTTTCTTTTCCTTTGATGTGCTTTATAACAACCAAAAACTGTTAAATGAAGGTGGTTTCTGTTGCATGAAGACGGTCTGGGTCCCCTAGGGGTCACTGTATGTGTCCAATCTCGTTTCTTCGTTTGTTCAGGACCAGACGGATGTTCAAGCAGTTAGGACTCCAGGATTTTAACTCGGTCAACATCCAGGTTCTCGGAGCCGAAGACACTTATGGCCCAAACGCTCCCAGTAAGGTAGGTAGACACGACGTCATGAGCCCACTCTGGCTGTTGACTGTCTCTTATTGCAGCATTACAATATTTAAACATTGAGTTGGTTAAGTTTACTGATCAAAAGGCACAAGTGGTGAAGATGTAGCTGAAAACTCTACAGTACCTTCCAGTGTTGGGTTGGACTAAAACAACTTAGGGTTTAAAGATGTTCTGCAACATCCAGGTTCAGTTTCTGAATTTTTCTACCTATATATATATATATATATATATATATATATATATATATATATATTTTTTTTTTTTTTTTTTTTTACATCATGCTTTTAAAAGATAAAACATGGGTCAAAGTATTGTAGTCTCGATGCGAGCCTCAACTAACAGAACCTCGGGGTAATTCTATCGCGCTCTCATCTATCGGGGTAAAATCTGTCGGCCCGCTTCTCTCCCGTCCAGCGACTCTACCGGGTCAGTTCAGAGAACGAAGCACACATCTAACCATGCCACCAGCATCTCGTGACGTCACGTGACTGTCAGGGCGTAGATTGATATAAGATATAATAAGATAATATTCTATGTACCGGAAAATAAAAAAGATTAAACATCTCCGACCCTTACAACGCCGTTGGGTTACTTCAGAAGCTGTCAGAAGCGCACCGTTTACCAGACCTGAGATACCCTGACGTACAATTTCCTGATGTATTTTCCCTCGTTCTCCGCCGGAGCACTTAAAGCAGATAAAAGCCTGGAGGGATATAAATGGACAAAACCGGGGTTTGTTATCAACATCCAGATCTGGAAACGTCCTACCAAGAACTACTACAAGGATTATGATTCTGCAAAGTTTTACGTGATGTAGCGACAAGAAAGGGAAAATCCACGCCAAAATAACTGTAGGAAGTCCGCTAAGAATCTTAATAAAAGCAAAATATCTGTTTTAGTTTACCGTTTGGCCTTTTCTTGCACTTCCACGGATAAAATTTCAGCACTCATAATCCATTATCATCAAAACTTTGAAAATAAACAAATTTGTCCTTTTTTATTATATTTTTATTTATGATCAATATGTCTGTAACCCGGTGGGCTTAACAGAGGTTACGCAAGAAGACATTAGTAGTAGTCAACAATGATAAAAGAATCCACCACAACAGCAAGAAACCCTGATTACAGTTATGATTTAAGTGAACTCCACTGCTCACAGATTAAGCTAACAACCAAACAATTTCATAATCACACTGAAAGAGTAATACTAATTAAATGAGAAGTCTCAAATTAACTTAAACCTGATTAATAAAGTAAGAATGAAACAAAAACACACAAAAATTAAAACTAACTAATAACAAAATAAATAACAAATCAATCTTAAAACAGACAAAAAAAATGAGAAATAACAAATACATTAAACTAACTAATTGTTGGGGAAAATGTAATGTTAAGTATAATCTGCTCAGTTTATTCGTAAAAACTGATAGTTCTGTGTGCTCTACTTAATGCTATGATGATAAATGTGATAGCATGACACTTTATGATTACAGGTCAATAATGTGCTGATGCATTTTGATAGAGCTGGGGTCGACATGGAAACCGTCAGGTAACCGGGGACACTTTGACGTAAGCGAGACGAAGCCTTTTCCTGTCGAGCCAACTGAGCCCGGCGTGCTTTCCATCGACATAAAATAATAAAAACTAATGTAGCCAATGTTAAAACGAACCAACTCTACGTCGCTAGGGAAGCTTTTTTCTTTTGATCTGGTAAAATGTTCTTTGATTTTTCACACCTCTGCTTGGCTTGTTGACATCTTCCACGTTTTTCAGAGAAATAATTGAGCAGAAGTTCCGGGATTTTGTTTTTCTCTGCCGGTAGTGCTGTGAAAGACGTATTCATTCGTGATATAAATGATCATTTAAAAGCCTCGAATGCGTGCGGTTCCTTTGTGTTGTGTGCTTTAGGCCCCCCCCATCATTGCTCTGCACCGTCCCCCCCTGATTAAACCAAATGGCTCAGGGTCAGAGTTAAGCTTGTTTCAAGCCTCTGAACACATCCGTCGCTCCTTTTTTGTTCCTCATTCGTCACAGATGCGGTTTTGAACCTCTCTTGCCCTACAGAGTTTCCTTTAGAGAGCGAGGTCAGGGTCGGAGCGGAGCCGCCTGTCAGACTTCTCCTCTGAAACCGCAGCAGTTCGGTTCAATCTGACGTCGCGTCTCTGTCTGTCTGTGTTCAGGAGTCCAGGGAGGCTGTGATCTGGATGGCCGTCCACCACAAGCAGAAGAAAGCTCTGGAGATGTTTTCCAGGGAAGTGGCTCCCGCAGGCACAGGCATGGGTACGGCAACCCCTCCGTCGGCACACAGACATCCCTTTGTAACAGCATCTGGTGAACCCCTAATTTAAGATGATTATAGCATGAAACGATTCATCTTAGAGCTTCTTTCCCCCAAAGAGGTCAGATGTTCATTTAAGCACAACGTATATAGTTGTAGAACTGAATCACATTTCCTCATCCTGCCATATAGCCACCCGAAATGGATGGGGATCATTTATTTGATTAACTCCCCGATTATTGCTGTAAAAAAAGTGGTGAAGATTTATAGATAGAAGTTCAGATGTGTGGTCACCGACTTAGAGTGTGTGTCTTTACTGTTACGGCGACATGTTTCCCTCTAATTTCCTTTCCTTGGTAGCGAAGCACACGCCTTCGTCAGGTCATACACCTCTGGGTTCCTCGATTCTTGCTCTGGTGGAAAGTTCGGAGGACGGACAACGTGTCTCTTTAAACGGACATTCTTCAAACTAGTTTGATGAACCGTATTGTCCCACATATAGGACGAGGTTTTCTTGCCGTTCTGAACGATGTAAAAATGTGGGGTCGTCTTATAATCGGGGTCTAACCCATTGACACATGCGGATAGTCGTCTGGGGTCACTACATGACCACAACAGCAGAGGGCGCCAGCTTGCTGTAAAGCCAGTGACCTCATTGTGGGTGGCGTCATCATTTTATTTAAAAAAAATCAAAACGAACAACAAATATTTCTCAAGATGTATGTTAAAACTTACGCAAGACCCGATTTATCAAAATTCCAAATAAAGAGCACTAAATTGTGTGCACAAATCATGACGGGACATGAGAACTTTGTGTCCCCAGCTGTGTGTGCAGGAGAGAGCAGGAGTAGACACAAGGATTCATATTGCGTCTTGGGCAAAAAAAATATAATAATTAAATAAATCACAAGTCTATTGCCCTCAGATAGTTAGGCTAGAATGTGTGCGAATGTTATATTTTGTTTGTCATTACTAAACTTAAAGGAAAAGTGTTGTTTTTTTTTGGGGGGGGGGGATGAACCTGGTCCAGTGAGTCAGTGCAGGAGATTTGCCATTATCTGCACCAAAACTCCTTCATTTGACCAGGTTTTGTTATGAAGAGTTAGTAATATTCACCTGTGAGTTCAGAACGTCTCAGAGGTGCTAACGTATTAGCATCTGGGTTTCTTACAGGCCTTTAAATTAACCGATTCCAACTCACACTAACCGGGGATTTAAATGGCATTGCAGCCGTCCTCCACTGCTGCAGTAGTCTGCGTAGGTTACAGAAAGGGAGCCTGTAGAAGCTGAACTTAGTCCAGTTGATCATTCGGTTAGTGGAATTTGGTAACACGCAAATGCGAACCATGTTGATGTCTGCAGTAGCAAGTTCTGTCTAACCGACCACCATAGAGCAAAGAGTGAAAGTCCTGCTCAGACTACAGCTGGGATGCAGCACTGCAGTGATGTCACTGTCATCGCACGATAGTGTAGTTGGATTATAGCCTGTAAATCACCCCGGAACAGAAATATTAAGCACTTACGAGACGTTCTGAGCTCCGAGGGGAGTCCTGCTAATGATTCATAACAAAACATGGGATAAATTAAGGAGTTTGGGGGGCAGATAACGCCTATTGTAGCTTTTAAGGGTGTGTGTGTGTGTGAGTGTATGACAGATGGGTTGGGTTGGGAGGGGGTTGTTTTTTTCGTTGATGATTTTTATTTTTGAAGGGGGGGTTGTGGGGTTATTTTAAATCTGTAAAGCACTTTGAGTAACTTTGTTTGAAAAGCGCTTTATAAATAACGTTTGATTTGATTTATTACAGGCAGCAAATCTCCTACCCCCAACGACTCCCATTATATGGATATAAACTTTTCTTGAAGGGCTCCAAGTGGCTCCAAACTTGTCTGGATGAGTTAATGTACTTAATATTTGCTAAAAAATAAGGTCCAGAAAAGAGAGAAAAAGAACTTGTCCTCTAATTGAATAAGTTATGTAACAATATTAGAGAACTAAATGCCACTTATTATTTAAAAAATTTATTAGAATCTAATTTTAGCTTTACATCTACCTGAATGTTTGAGGTATTTATTAATATGTTAAGTTAATTATACATTTGGCTTTTGTATGTTATCTGAAATCTATTAACTTTGTGTTCCATATATGTGATTATCATTTGGGTATTCTACATGATTATATGATTATTACAACCAGTCTAGGGGAAACTAAAGAACATCTAAACAAATAAACTGCCAGCGTTGAGCGCACAGTAAATTATGATGCATCTTTGGAGAAAAACGAGGTTTCCACATAACTGTCAGGTTCACAGCTACTTATTTGGATGTTCTCCTCTAAATATTTTGAGTCTTCTGACACAAACTCCCACATTACATATTCATCAAGGACAAAAACGCTAAATGGATTGGCCGCATCTTGCTGAGTGTTTAACATACGCGATGCTCTCTGCGCCTGGTTAGTAAATCATCTGCAGCCTGTTTTTTTTTTTTTGCGCCACAGTGTGGTTTGCGGCGGTTCTAAAGCCTAGTTTATGCTTCTCCGTTTTAACCGAGACGGATTGACGCAACGGCATTATCCGTCAACACAAAGGCTCCGTCACGTACACAAGAACGTACGGAGTAGAGGCCAAATTTTAACTCAAAGGAGAGAGTATGCATCTGATTGGTTAGTTTCAGCAACAGCAGGAGATCGCTTCACCAGAACGGGGCTCTATAGTCGCTGTAATCAGTAGTTAATTCAGCGTTTGGCCACTACAAGCTTTATATTGAAAAGATAATTAATCTAATCTGTTCTTTTGGCAATTTTGAACACAAGGAGGTGTAGGAAAATTAAAAAAATGCTGCTGTGTTTGTTTCCATGCGTTTTTAGAGGATTCTATGAGCTGTACTTCTGGTAAAAAGCTTTACAGCTTAATCAAAACGTACTTTCTGTCGTTCATTTCTCCTTGAGGAAGAAATACGTTCAAAAGCCTAGAAAAAAATTAAACGGCGCCGTGATATTAGGCAGAGAGGCCATGAAAAGTTAGCACACCCTGCTGTCCTGGTCGAGCAACGCTGAAAAAACAATAGAGTGGAGAGGACAAAAAACTGACTAATATAAGCGAAAAACGTCTCCGTCTATACGTCTGCGTCTGAGTGCAAATTTGCTGTCGGAGAAGCACAAATTAGGGTTTACAAGCGCAAACTGTTGATAAATCAGGCCCACAGTGTTGAATTAGCAGAAGGTTCTGGGGCAGAACCAATGTGCAGAAGGTTCAGGGACTCATACAGCTGCTTCTGTAATGATGTGTTTATAAGGCAGCATGATCAGTTTGAGCATTTATTTATCAAATAGATAACATAACAAATGTGAAGGCTTCTTAGCTTCCTTATCATAAATCTGCAGCAAAGGGAAAAAAAAAACATCAAACTGAACCGAAGTTCATTCCGTCGTTTCTGGTTGTTTCTCCGCAGTCAGTGAAGTAACTCTGGTTTAACAGGGTATTTCCACACATCAATTAATTGTCTTTGGTGTATAAAACAGTAAACAGACCCGCAGAGCAGCGATAGCAGGGGTCGCGACCTCCTGAGCCACATTCGGGTCGGACTTTTTCAAGCGGGAGTGAACCCTGCCTGACTCCAGCCGGTCCAGACTCTCAGAGTAGATGTATGTAGGAGAGGAATCTTAAGTCAAACTCAGATGACCTTCTGATGACCTTCTTCCTTCCAAACATGCAGCTCCTGGACTCACTGGCATCGTGGGCGGACGACCCAGAGTGTGAGTTACTCTCTCTGCTACAGAAACCTCAGAGAAACAACCCTCCTTAAGTGCTTCACTTGGTTTGAGATGCTTTGAATTTCGTGTGTTTTCTTTTCAACTCGCAGTTCTCCAGTCCTGAAACCGTTTTTCTTCCTATACTCCAAATCCCAGATAAAGGTCAGTTCGATCTCTATAATGTCAGGAGTTCTTGTGTGTTACTCTGTAGGAAAATAGTGATATCTCCAGGTTCAATGTGCTTCGTTTAATTCGACAGGTGGACATTCACGTTGCTGGAGAGCTGGTCGACTCATTTACAGAAGTAGAAACGGACACACCTGAACAGAAGCATGAAGCTCAACCCACCTATGACCAGGATGTGCCTGACATAGGTACATAAATGTTTCATTTCCTCTACATTTGTAAAACTTTACTCGGTTTTGTCCCCCAGAGGTTTAGACAGTCACATCATCGTCAGCCCTTGTTTCTGGGGAAACCCATAATGACACGTCTAAAATATGCAGGACTCAATGATAATACCTGCTCAGCTCTGGTTCTGATTGGTTAGACAGGTTATTGGAGGTTATTCAGGCAGAAAACTACCCTGTGACAAGAGTTCTGATGTGTTCCAATCACTGTTCTGCTTTAAATGCGCTTTTGGTTGCTAATTAAAGGGTTAGGATGGTCTATTGTTGTTCCGTGGTTCTTTAAAGTCCCCTATGAATAACTTTTCTTTGTAAAATGCAATCAATCATGCTGAGTGGGACAAAAATGCCGCAAAGGAACATTTTCTCCTACCTCCATTCCCTGTATTAGAGACAGAAAAGTAATAAAGAAGAAAACGAGTGAGTCAGAAAGAGCTGTACCCTTCTATGTCACAGGGAGAAATAGTTTTCATGTTCTTGTCTAGCAACGGGAAGGCTAATGTTGCGGCCGGGGAGAGCAGAACACGTGTCTGCTGGTAGAAGCTAGAAGCCGATGCTAATGGTTAGCATTGACGCTAACCGTGAGCAACGAAGGTAACTGTTTGCCAACAAACTAACTGTTTGCAAATAAGCTAACTGTTAGCAACAAACCTATTTGTTACCAACAAAGATATTTGTTAGCAACAAAACTAATCACTAGCAACAGAGCTAACTGCCATCAACAAAGTTGTTAACAAGGAAACTGACCGCAAGTAAAAAAGCTAACTGCCATCAACAAGGCTGTTAGCAAGAAAGCTAACCGCAAGTAAAGAAAGTTAACTGTCATCATCAAAGCTAACTGACATCAACAAAGCTTTTAGCAACAAAGCTAACCGCAAGCAACAAAGCTAACTGTCATCAACAAAGCTAACTGCCATCAACAAAGCTTTTAGCAACAAAGATAACCGCAAGCAACAAAGCTAACTGTCATCAACAAAGCTGTTATCAACAAAGCTAACCACAGGCAACAAACCTAACTGCCATCAACAAGGCTGTTAGCAAGAAAGCTAACCGCAAGCAACAAAGCTAACTGTCATCAACAAAGCTGTTAGCAACAAAGCTAACTGCCATCAACAAAGCTTTTAGCAACAAAGCCAACCGCAGGCAACAAAGCTATCTGTCATCAACAAAGCTGTTAGCAACAAAGCAAACCGCAAGCAACAAAGCTAACTGCAATCAACAAGGCTGCTAGTAAGAAAGCTAACAGCAAGTAACAAAGCTAACTGCCATCAACAAAGCTGTTAGCAATGAAGCTAACCGCAAGCAACAAAGCTAACTGCTATCAACAAAGCTGTTAGCAATGAAGCTAACCGCAAGCAACAAAGCTAATTGTTACCAACTGAACAGCATGGCAGAGCACGGTCGGGTGTGGTTTATTTGTTGACATAGTTTATCAGCATTGCAATTTTTTATACAAGAAAGAAGAGCTGAGGAAGAAACTGTTGCAATCTGTTTTGGAGCATGAACAGCAAAGTTAAAGCAAAACAGTCACATTGCTGTTAGCTAATCGGAGCTGAGAAACTGGAACTTCCTGAAGAAAATGTTTTTCCACATTATGTGTCTCTCAAGCTATATCGTTGGGATAGAGATCATAGGAAATTCATTGAGAAAACAAGTGAAGGAGAACTCTAAGGATGTTTACTAAATTGGAGTTGCTTCCAAACAACATTGAACTTATTTTCTACACGCTTTTTTTTTGGCTGCTTCTGTCTTTTTTGGAAGCACATTGGGCTCCCAAGTGTTTTGGGACTCCTTAAAGAGACACTAGCTTTTTTTAAGTGTCGGCCAAATCTAGATGTGTTGAACGAACATAAAAATTGTCATTTAGTAATCTAAACTGAATGATGGTTGTGAGGACTGCTCAGAGATAATCCGGGTTCTGTCTGTGTGTTTGTTCGCCTCTTAGAGCAGTTTAAGCATTCGCTCTTTTGAACCGTGGCTCTGTCACTTCGTCCAGCAAAACTTCAGACTGCAGTGTAAACTCAGGACTGGGTCCAAACACGCAAATCTCACTCTGCAGCACCAACAACTTCTGGATCTTTCATGCAACCTACAGGCATGGTTGCTAAACTTTTTTTTTTATTTTTATGGATGCATTCATTTTCACAGATGCATGACTTGGTGATTTTTAAGGACAAAAAATGCTTATTGAAAAGATTACGAGTTCCTTGAGTCTTAATGTTCGAACTAACATCTTCATGTTGGAGGTGATTTCAGATGTCCTCGTGAAAACAGTGTTTTTGCCCCCATTTCTTACATTCTTGAGATTCTTGGAGACATTTTATGAGCTCCCTTGGTTTGTTGAGAGCCTTCAACTTCAACTTAACGGGTTTGCATTGGAACGGAGCATGAAAAACAAAAAAAACCGACAGACTGAATGTGTGTTTGCCTCTGTTTTACCACAAGCATCTGAGCCAAACACACAGGTCCTTCTGGTTTCTTTTCAGACCTGCCCATCGGACCACACACCTACAGGCTGGAGGAGCTGGCATTCACACGGAGCGGCGACAAAGGAGACGCGGCAAACATCGGTGAGAACTTGTAAACCTCAGCGTTGCATTTTAATGGAGCCAAGGACCCAGATACAGATTTTGCCAGAACTCTTTCAGACAAGCTTTTAACATTAGTTAAAAAGCTCTAAAGTGAGACAGATCAAGGTAAAAGCGAGACCACGACTCATGAGCTGTTAGTTAAATTTGATCTTTTTGTATTCATTAATGCTTTGGTCTTTCTAATGTAACAAAAAATACATTTAAAACCACTCTCTACCAGTTTAAACCAGCTGTACCATATGTACGGTCAATATCAAGTATTACAGTGTTTCTGTCCCGTTCTATGCCAGTCAATACCAGTCTAAATTAAACTATACCAGTCTGTTCAAGACTATACCCGCCTATACTTACCATTCTTTTCTAAAGAGTTCCAATTAATACCACACTATATCATTCAAACCCAGTTCACAGCAAAACATGGTAATTCATGCCAGTCTATGCAAGTCAATACTGCACAAACTATGCTAATCTCGCATTCAACACAACTCCATACCAGTCTACAACACCCTACACCCATTTAAAACCAATTAATTGTCATTTAATACCAACATATGCATGGCTATCTTAGGCTATATTTGCCCAAACTGGTCCATACCAGTCTGTACCACTCTGTTCTAGTCTATGCAGTTCTATCTGACGTTAGAATAGTCTGTGGATGGCTGTAATACCAGCTTTTACCAGTCCACCCTAAGCATATACCTGTCTATACCAGTTTGTTTCAGGCTATACCAGTGATACCAGGCCTTGCTGAACTGATCCAGGTGATACAACCTAGGGTGGATATTAATTCAATGGCAGACACTAGACATATGTTGCAATAAAAGAAACAAACAAATAGATAAAAAGTTCAGTAAAAAGGTTATCTTTCCTTTTTCATTTTTAGCATATAGGGTAGCTAAATACTACAGTCATTACTTCCTCCAAATGAATAACAAACACAGACCCAGTTACCTCCGTCACCGAATCCTTGCTCTTCTCAAACCACAAAAAGTTCAAAAAATTTCTTAACAAGGAGAGGCGGAGGAAATTGTCCTGAAAAAAAAAAGTTTCATTATTTGCGTCCTGCTTTGAACTGACGCAGTTAAAAACTAAACGTAACAATAGTAAATGGAATAAGAGATTAAATACTGCAGTCTGCAATCTTGTCTGGTTTCGGTGCTGTTGTTACAGTCATCCAGTATTTACTGATGTCACTCGGGTCTCCTAACCTCAATTGTTTTGTTTCTTAGAAACTTTCAGTTATGGTAAAAATTAAAAATAAAGTCGTTTGAATAAAAGGCTGAATTGAATTTGTTATTACATTTAATTTAAAAAGCATAAAATGACCACTTAAAATATATTTTCTAAAATGTTTTGACAGTTATTAAAAGTTATCGATATCAATCAATATAACTATTCCCCTTATTAATATACTCTGTCTATATTGTCCAGCCCTAACAGGAATTAAAACTACAATACAATAGTCAATGCCACACATTACGGCAAGTTATTACCAAGTGGCTTCAGACTATATTAGCCTATACTGGTCTATACCGGTTTGTTTCAGGCCATACCACCCTATACTGGTCTATAGCGGTTTGCTTCAGGCTATACTAGCCCATACTGGTCTATACCGTTTTGCTTCAGGCTATACCAGCCTGTACTGGTCTATACCGTTTTGCTTCAGGCTATACCAGCCTATACTGGTCTATACCGTTTTGCTTCAGGCTATACCAGCCTGTACTGGTCTATACCGTTTTGCTTCAGGCTATACTAGCCTGTACTGGTCTATACCGTTTTGCTTCAGGCTATACTAGCCTATACTGGTCTATACCGTTTTGCTTCAGGCTATACTAGCCTATACTGGTCTATACCGATTGCTTCAGGCTATACCAGCCTATACTGGTCTATACCGTTTTGCTTCAGGCTATACCAGCCTGTACTGGTCTATACCGTTTTGCTTCAGGCTATACTAGCCTGTACTGGTCTATACCGTTTTGCTTCAGGCTATACTAGCCTATACTGGTCTATACCGTTTTGCTTCAGGCTATACTAGCCTATACTGGTCTATACCGATTGCTTCAGGCTATACCAGCCTATACTGGTCTATACCGTTTTGCTTCAGGCTATACCAGCCTGTACTGGTCTATACCGTTTTGCTTCAGGCTATACTAGCCTGTACTGGTCTATACCGTTTTGCTTCAGGCTATACTAGCCTATACTGGTCTATACCGTTTTGCTTCAGGCTATACTAGCCTATACTGGTCTATACCGATTGCTTCAGGCTATACCAGCCTATACTGGTCTATACCGTTTTGCTTCAGGCTATACCAGCCTGTACTGGTCTATACCGTTTTGCTTCAGGCTATACTAGCCTATACTGGTCTATACCGTTTTGCTTCAGGCTATACTAGCCTATACTGGTCTATACCGTTTTGCTTCAGGCTATACCAGCCTATACTGGTCTATACCGTTTTGCTTCAGGCTATACTAGCCTGTAGTGGTCTATACCGTTTTGCTTCAGGCTATACTAGCCTATACTGGTCTATACCGTTTTGCTTCAGGCTATACTAGCCTGTAGTGGTCTATACCGTTTTGCTTCAGGCTATACTAGCCTATACTGGTCTATACCGTTTTGCTTCAGGCTATACCAGCCTGTACTGGTCTATACCGTTTTCCTTCGGGCTATACTAGCCTATACTGGTCTATACCGTTTTCCTTCGGGCTATACTAGCCTATAGTGGTCTATACCGTTTTCCTTCGGGCTAAACTAGCCTATACTGGTCTATACAGTTATGCTTCGGGCGTTACCAGCGCGGCAGCTTTACCAGGGGTCGCCATGTTCTACCAGCTTATAAGACTCAATACTACTCTACAATAGTCAATGCCACACATTATGGTCAGATTATCACCAGTCTATTCGTTTTAATCAGGGCAATTCCAGTTTCTACCACTACATATTGGACAGTAGCAGTTAATAATTTTGCATAACTTTTGAAACCGCAGTCAGTAGTATAATAATACAAGTTTTTATCAAACCATCCTAATTTGGCTGATGCCTAAATAGGAAAACAAACAAATACATGTCAACACAAACTACGTCAACAAGCTATAATAATAATCTGATTAAACTACGACCAGCAAGTTAAACTCCAATTTCCCAGATGAATATCTTCACTTTCTTTTCTTCACCAAGTCTTTAAGAACCAACCTCTCTAATATGTTTTAAATCTTCCTCTACTTAAATTGTCTGCGTAGCACCAACACTGACCTTTTTATCTCTAAATGATATTCTTACTATATATTATATTATTATATTTACTTTCTTTTATGTTGACAACTGAATGGTATTTTCAGTGGCTGAGATACAAAATCTAAAAAAAAGTGGTGGAAACCAAAAAAAGGTCTGGAAAACGTGGGTTGAATACGTATTTGTTTGTATTTAGAACCAGCATTAGACAGTAAAAACTGCCTTTATTCAGCATAAAGTCGTAGAAAAAAAAAAAAAAAAGAAAAGTAGAACATCCAAGGAGTCCATAACTAATCGTGGTTGGGTTTCTGTAGGAGTGATCGCTCGCCATCCCCTCTACTATCCCTACCTGAAGAAACATTTGACCTCTTCTGTGGTGGAGGACTACTTCTCTCACCTGATCGAGCCTGGAGTGGACGGCGCCGTCACCCGGTGAGCAGACTACAAAGGGGGAATGTTGGGACTTTTTGGGGGGGGGGGTATTATCCTTCTTCCAGGCATACAGTACCATTCTATAGCACACTCAAATAAAATTGTTAATCTGAATCATTCAGAAAATCTTATATATATCACAATTCACCTTAAAGAATTTTGCATTTTAGTTTTTAGCAAAAAATAGACTATAAATTACATTGATGCATAATGGTGAGACAGGAGATTGTAAGACCGTACGCAAATGATCCGATATCCGACCCTGAAAGGGAGGTTTTTGAAGAACCAGAGTAAAGTCTTTTACAAGACGTATCTCTTTTGTAATATTTAACCTCCTCGGCACCATATTATAAATATTAATCACTGTGAAGCTACATTTTGCATTGAAACCAAAAAAGCACAGAAATATGAAGCGAATGAAGCGAAATAGGAACACTTTGAGTTTGGGGTTACAGATGCTAACAAAATAATGCCAGTCGCAGTTCTTCCCTGTGTAGGTTCCGGTCGAGTAGTCTTGCCTTTAGAGTCAATCTGCTTATTAATCCACTATCAAAAAGGTTTTTGTTGAGAGAGCAGTCAAGTGAAGTGATTTGCGCAAAGATGACATGTTTCCAAGCATGAAGTCCAAACACCAAATGCCAGCGTGATTTGTGGTGAGATTACATATAAAGTCTACGGTCGAGTCCGTCAGAGTCTCTGCAGTGCGTTGTGTACGTTGGCTCCGTCAACTTTTCAAGCGTTACTTGCGTTGCAAGCGGTAAACGTTGCAAACGCAAGCAATGCAGAAGTTCAGCTAGCTGAACTTTTGACGCACTTGACGCAGTGCGCCAACCAATCAGAGCGTCTCACTGTAGTGATGTCATTACACGCATCTTGAATGAAGCGCGAGTCCAATGAAAATATAATCAACAAACGCAGATTCAAAAAATTAGAAATGATACTTACTGAAGACAGATGGACAGGCGCTCCTAAGGAGTAACAGAGCACCTGCAGTCGGTGTCCTGATTGGAGATTTGAGCTCCAATGCGGCCCAGGAGGTCGTAAAATTTGGTGCGGGACAGAAGTAACACTGAAAGCAGGGAACCTCATCCATAAGCAGCTCCTGGAGCAAATGATTAAATTCCCGAAACTCAGAATGAATCTGAAGAATGAGCGCTGATGTACCCAATGTCAACGTTGTCTAGCTTTAACTAGCGAATAAAGCCAAGCCACTCTCTTGTTACGATCTGCCATAGTTCAGAACATAAGGCCACAGAGGAAGCCCCACCCACACACTTTTTTTGCTCAGAAGCAAACATTGCAAGCCTTTAACGTACATGTGTCAAACTATGCGTTGGGTGCGTTGCCTGACTCAGACAAACTATGCGGTGTGAACGCAACGTTAGCCTAGGCTAATTGTAGCAGCTGCTCATCTGTCGAGTGTGGGGAGGGGAGTGGTAGGAGTGCTCTGCAGACGCAGCGGCTCGGCTGAATATGTCAGGTTGGAGGAGGAGATGGGTGGAAAAGGGGGGAGATAGGTGGGAGCAGGCAAAACAGCACCGCCAATAACTACCAGCAGAGACTCAAACATTAGTCAAACATAAGTGGATGAGTCAAGGTAACACTTTAGTGCATAATACCACCCCCCCCCTTAAGTCTGGTTATTCTTCATCCAGCTAATGCTGAGCCGAACACACGTTAAACACGTCCACTTCTTTATTCTAAGTAGAGCAACCTCTAACAATCCTGTTCGGGTTAGGTGGGTATGTTTACATCAAATCTGTAGTTGTGATGTGAGAGAAACCAAGAGGAAACCTGTACGAAGTATTGATGATGTGATCCATTGATCCACAGAGGGCTGAAGACCTCAAAGCCACGGATCGAGTCAGGTTGAAGCAGTGACGTCCAAACTTTTTGTTACAAGGACTAACTAACAAGCATTTAGTCAAAAGGGCCTATGGGCCACAAAAGTAAGATTTTTCTTTTTACATGAATAAATTAGTAGGTTTTTTATCTGCTCAACAATAAATTTAACTGTTAATATTTCAACAAAACATAAAGTAGGAATTCTTGTAGAAAAAAAGGGATATTAGAGGATTGTAGATTCAAAGCATAACTTTTAAATTTAGTCGTTTTAATTCCTTTTAAAATAATTTCCTAATATTTCAGAAGGGTTAAAAAATATTTTCTTTCCTCAGCAGAAAGAACAGGGTTTGGGTCAGTCTTTATTGGAAAATGTGTGTTTTTAGCTATGTTTGGTTGTCTCCACATCTGCTTTTGTGTTGGTTGTTTACGCAATGAAATTAAAAAGAAAGCAAAAATATGATTATTAAAAGATTAATAATTAGTTTTGTGCCATGGATCATTTTCTAATCCTTTTAAATTGTCAACAAAATGATGTCCTTATAAAAGAAAGTCTCCATCTCCATCAATCATTTGTGTTGTGGTTGCTGAGTTTCAGAAAGTACCGAACTTAAATGATGGTCGAGGGCCGTGCAAAATCAATTCAAGGGCAGTAAAAGGCCCCCGGGCCGCACTTTGGACATCCCAGTGTTAAAGTCTTTAGAGAACAAGTAAAAGGAGACACTCAGAATCAAAGGCTAAACGGATAAATACCACTTGGGTTCAAATAAGGTCCACATGTGGAAGATGAATGGACCGAGAACGGAGCCAACAGAGTACAAGAGGGTTTCAGATGTTAGTTAGCAGCAGCTTTAAGACAATAAATGTGCCTTACTGTTGATGGATGAAATAAAACAAAAACAAAAAAAGGTGTTGATCATGAATCTAGAACCCTGTTGGTGGTTGGGTGTCCATCATGATGCCTGCAGTGACTCCTGGCGAGTGTTTCTGTCCCATCAATGACTCTGGATAGGGCTCAGTCCTGGAGAAACTGGCTGTTTCTCTCTACACTCATGAATCGAACCACAGCATAATAAAGACGATCGAAAACTAAACTTCTGCAGCAGCAACATCAAAGTGATCCGCCTTTAATGTTCCAGCAGCAAAAAAAAACACACAAAACAATTAAAAGCAGAACTTCCTTCTGAAAGCCAGACGCTCTGCTTTTTCGTCCGGCTCTTTAACTTTTAGACGTTCCTACAGGAACACACATACAGCCTCTTTGTTGTTTCTTTGACTTGAACAAAAATTATTCCTGTGAGTTCCTCAGACTGATTCACTGGGATAACAGCCGGGCTTCATACCCGTCAGTTCAGACCTCAGTCTAAGACATTCTAGGTTTTTTTTTCATCCGGCTTTCAGCCAAACAAACGGCAAACCTGCGGGTAACAGAACAAACATTTAACCAACTAAAATCATGGTGAAAAAGTGCGGTTTGATCTGCCAGAACTGGTCTTCTGTCTGACCTTATCAGTCTGTCACTGAATTCTGTAGATCATCCCAGCGGTCTTGTTTTCTCACCTATGTGTTAGTCAGGTTCAGGACTGGACTTTGACTAGTCCATCACAACACCTTGATTATTGTCTTACGGTTAGGTTGGTGGCCTACCATGGCACACATGGACTCACATTGACTCTAGAATACGCCAGTCTACGGGGTAGGGGTATGCCGCTACGACGAAAATCCCGTATATTGTACGTACCCTGGTTAAATTTCACAGTTCAGTTCATTTTCAGTACAGTAAAATAGTGAAAGACGGGACTTTTTTTTCTGTTGTGTAATCAGGTAATGCTGTAATTATAGTTCAAATTAAACTTTACTTTTACATTAAATTCTCTAACAACATATTCTCAGAAAACCAAACATTAAAAAAGTAAACTTTCGTAACTTGTTAACCGTAATCAAGTCATTCTGTGCAGTTTCAACAAGCCAAAAGTTGTATTATCCTTCAGGCAACAGATCTTGAAAGGTCCATCAGACAGCGTTCACAGTTCCCTTTATGCGGCTGGAGCCAAAACAGGTCTGGATGAGGGAACGCATATCGACGGAACACTGGAACACTGCTTTCGTCTTATCCACTTTCTATCCCCTACTCTTATACTTCATCAGGAAGCCGAAATTCTCTCTAATACGCGACCATAATGACAAAGGAAGAGAAGCCGTGCTCCACAGTGTTTGGTTAGCATGTTGTTGGCTGATGTGCAACGCAGTTTGGCGTCCGAGAAAGTACTATTAAGGGATTCATCATTTATGCACCCAAACATGTTTGGAAACTTTTGATGTCCTTCAGAAGCTCTTCATTTCCAGTTAGGATCAGTGTACTGTATATCCATATAATGGGAGTCAGGGCTGGAGATCTGCCGCCTGTAATAAGGCATCATAAGGTAACCTAAGGTAAGCTCTGCGAAGGCCTATTGTATCTGTTTAGTTTCTCAGCAGCACTCACGGACAGGATGTTTCTAATTTTAGCAATATTCCGTAGGTAAAAGACAGTAAATCCTAGAAGCCCGTTTAATATGGGATATAATTGATATGCCTAGGTCAAATGTTACACCGAGGTTCTTCACACTATTACCAGAGGCAAATTAAATGCCATCCAGATGAAGTGATTGACTTAGCAGTTTCTTTTTTAAAGCTTGTGGCCCAAGGACAACTTTTGTTTTGTGTGAGTTTAAAAGCAGAAAGTTTAGAGTCATCCAGGTATGACAGAAATGGTCCAAGCACAGTGCCCTCTGGTACTCCACAAGTAACCCTTGAACATGGAGATTTATCATTGACATGAACAAACTGGAATCTGTCTGACAAATACGATTTTAAACCAGCCTTGTGTTAAGTAATGTGTGTATAATATATGAAGTGTTTATTGTGTCTTCTTGATCCTCCAATGGCAAATAGAACTAAGGCGATAAAAACTAACGTTAGAACAACAAAGCTTATTATTGAACACAAAGTCTCAATTCAGCATAAATTGTAGTTTTGCGTCTGGTGCATTTTGAATTAAAACAAGTTTGTTCTTCATTCATTGAACTTCCCAACAGTGGGTAGAGTATCCGGAAATGTTACTCAAGAAAGAGCGACGATACTTGATTAAAATATTACTCGATGTTGTGGCCATTTTTTGTGAATCCTTGTAAATGTTAAATTCTATAAATTTTAGTTTTTCTTTAAAATATTAAGAATACATTGTTGGTTTGCTGTTTTAAATTTCTAAATTTTGCTTGTAAAAACATTTGTGATAACTGGACCCTCCCATTAATTATCTAGACTAAAAGCATGCGAGTAGGCATGGTGGAAATATTTTTTTTGTTTAATTGTCAGATGAGACAATGGGATGGTTTCTTCAAATTGGCATACCAATACTCTGGAAGGCTTTTTACAGTTTGTAAAAGGTCGAAAATGTTCAAATTGCTCTCATATAATAGGAAGGTCGATGGGGATACTGTAAATGTGAACATTTTCAAGAAAATCATAATGGGCATGAGTAATTTAAGTTGAAAAATATTAATTCCCCCTAAAAAAATACACATTAGCAGCTTGTTTTCATTGTAAAGAAGCAAATAAACATAATAAATAGTAACTATTCACTCTTATTGACTTTAGACCAACTGTTGGTGTCTGTAATAACAAACAATTGAAAGTTAAATGTTACTCTTGGAGGCGTGCCCCCCAAAAATGGGGGCTAGCGGGCTTAAGGGGTTAAGTTAACTTTCTCTATGTGGAAGAGGTAAGATTAGCTATATTTTTGTAAGAATAAACAGGATATAATTTTTCAATAAACCAACTTTTCTAAGAACGTGCTTCAGCAAATCTCCATTCGCCTCCAGTGGTGTTTTGTTGGATTATTTTGGTTTTAAAAAACTAAAAGACAGTGACACTGGAGTAAAAGCAGAAGGTCTGATGTAGTAAAACCCCCTCAGACATGTTCAGACACATAATAGTTCTGCTACATTGCACGTAACGTTGTCTGAAATGTTTTCCACCTGCTGTCTGTCAGCGATGGACTTTAGCTGGTTGACGGAACGGCTTCACGATCTTCACCAGGTTGATAATAAACAGCCGGTACTCTTCCCGAGTCTCTGGTTGTGGATTCATAGTCGGATATGCAGCTCGCTGTCGTTCATCTGACGCCGTATCTACTTATATTCACACGCAACGAGAACCGGATTATTACTTTCTTATGCTTCAACTTCAGCTTCAGAAGGCGGCGTGGTTCCAATTAGCCCAGTAAAAAAAGAATTTCGAGACCGACCAGCGACGCTTTTCACACCTCGAAACACACATACGGGCTCTGCGTCGTGCACCGGCACACGTGTTACACGGCTGTGGTCATTCAGCCGTTCATTGATCAGACGTGAAGGTCCGGTAAGTCCCCCGGAAGCTCCAGGATTTCATCTTCTCCCTCTGTTGGTCCACAGATACACTCTGCCGGGGATCCACGGCCTCAACTTTGTCCTGAGGAGTTCCCTGGGAGGGGGAGGGGTGGCCTCGCTGCGCAGCGACCCCCAGGTAACACACACACACTTCCAAGCAAACACCCTGCAGTTTTTACAGGAGGTTGTTAGGCTATTTTCTGCCCTCTTTCTGTTTCCTGTGTTCAGACACCTTAAGATCCACTGCAATTTATGCTCAAATAATCCACACAGTTCAGTTTGTACTCGTGCAAAATGTTCCTTTTTAACCTTTCCACCCATATAAGGAATATTAGACGTTCTGAGGTTGCAACATGTTCACCATTTGCTCATATCTAACCACATACATCAGCTTCACACCAACAGAGCAAGAAAAGTTCTGTTATGAGTTAATAACCAAAACATAAATGCAGGGACACGACTTTTAGGATTTTTTATGCCGTATTAAGTTGGGGTTTAAACCTCAGTTGTTGGCTGATTAAATGTCACCCAGAAACTCAGAATCAACACTTAACAGGTTTGAAGAACAATCGTCTCTGTTTGGTGTCTTTTCCTTCAGTTTACATCATAGTTTTTGACTCTCTGCTTCACACAAAAATGAATAAAAAGTGCTTCACTGGGAACTTTGTGGAGTTTTTTTGTTAAGACACTGAAAGTTTGACTTTTTCCTCACCTAACTGCCATTTTTATACCGTTTCTCTTATTTACAAAATCTCAGTTTATGTTTTATGACCTGAATTTACTTGATTGATTCAGGATTTTTCTGCTTTTAAAACCTTGTGCAGCTTTTCTCCTGTGGAGTGAAGAACAGGTTGTTGTTTTTTTAATGGTAACAGTTTGGTAATGTATATTTAAAAAACTTTTCTCATTGCTTGACAAATAATCTGACTAAAACTTGTCCTATTTTGGGTTATTAAAACTATCAGAATCAATGTCGGAATCAATGTGCCTTTAAACTACTGGAAATGTAAAGCCTAGACGATGAAGGTGTAATTCCTCTATAAACTTCTGATTGGTCAGTCCACCGCGTTTGGGTTAAATGGGACTGCTGCCTCTCTGGATGTATTTTAAGGCGAAGAAAATCAGCCAAGATACCTGGAAGAGCTCCACAGGTCTGCTCCATTGGTAGCGATTTACAGTACGCCACTGTCGTCTGTTCAGACAGTTATGCGCAATTACAGCTGGGGAAAAGAGTATTGATTCAGCCACCAGTGGTGCAACTTCTCCAGCCTAGAAAGATGAGAGAGGCCTGTAATTTTCCATCAACCATGAGGGACAAAATGAGAAAACATATCCACAAAATCACCATTGTCTAATTTTTAAAGAATTTATTTGCAAATTATAGTGGAAAATAACAGGGTTTCTGCGGGGTTGTAAAAGATAGTAAAAGGTATTAAATTATGCCAAATTAAGGCCAGTAAAAAGTAGCAAAAAGTAGTAAACGTCAACTGACGAGGTAGTAAGTTTTCAAAGCCCCATCTAATTGGGTCTATATATTTTTGAATTAGGGTAACTTACGTGTGAAGGCCTATTTCCTCACTAAACTTGCATGAATTTATTTTCATGTTGAGTAGGACCTGAGTAAATGGAATGACGTAATGTAACATGTACGTTGGGCGCCGCGCGCGTGTAGGGCGGCTCAAGCTAGTACCTTAGCTGGGCGTCAAACCTCTGCTCCGTGCGAGTTTACCAAGTAAATATGGGCCAAAGTTTTCTGACCTCTGGCTGGAGGACACTCGGTTTGAAGACTCGCTTAGGCCAGTAGTTAGAAACGCCGAGAAGCTTTTTGCAAAGTTTACAAGAAAACTATAAATATCACCTGGATGTGTGTGAAGGCGGTTAATTCCCACAGGCAGTCCACTAGCCAAAAAGCTAGGATGTGGGGACGGTAACACTTAGCTGGTGCTGTTTGCGCTGGACCAACGGCTACATCGACACCATCAACCTCGCCTGCTCGCTCCTCGCAATCCACTGCCAGTAAACCTACCACCAGCATACAGACCAAAAAAAACAAATTGACATGAACATTCGTTTTTTGGAGAATGGTTGTGTCCGCTCGAGGTATTTTGGCTCACAATTTCTGGGGCATGGCAGAGTTGAGGATCAATCGCAGCAAAGTAAGTTAATTTTCATATACTTACTGATTAGGGGCGGCATTCAAAATAGCGCCGTTACTAGTTTAACTACATTTTTCAGAAGCGTAGCTATTTTCTACATCGACTAGCTTTTCAGCACTGAAACTGTTTTACTGATTAGGTAACATGGTAGCACTCAAAGATGCTACATTTCCCAGCAGAAAATTCTGCTGTGGTCTGAAGCCGTAACCATGGTGATGGCTGAAGCCGTAACCATGGTGACGCTGGGGCGCGTGTACAGGATGCAGCGGTGAGAAAGCGGGGGGTGAAAAGTGCGAGTTGATCTGGTGATTCTTATCAAACTTCAGGAAAACTATTTACTTAAATTCCCCTTAAACATCATTTTTCTTCTTTTTTTTCTTGCCAGGCTGCTACTGTTTGGAGCAAGTCTTAATTTTGCGGTTTGAACCACGTTAACATTAGTGATCCTATACAAAGTCTCCTCCCAATGTGCTCTAAATGAAGTAAACATGCAAACACAAGTGTGTATCTCTTCTACATAATACACTCTTCCCATTTTTGTAATGTTAGGATTTTTTTGTTGGTTTGTGTTGCCATGTTTTTGTAGCGGTTAAAGCAGAGAGAACAGTTTAATGAGCAATCTTGATATTTTTGCCTATTAGTTTGTCTTACAGTTTTATTTTTCACTAGATAGCCATGGCTTGGAGTGAAATCAGTTCAATTTTTTAATAAAGTAGCTTTGGTGTAGTTAAGTCATGTACTTTTGTCATTTTATTGCAGCTTAGCTTGCTACATTTGCTATATTTTTTTTGGTGGGGAGCTTTCATTTAGTGATTGATGGAGAGTAACTTATTAATTAGCTTAATAAAAATTGTTTGAATTCGAACAATTTCAAGGATTTGATCATTTATTTCGCCTACTTCTGAATTCTGTAACACAATGTTGGAAAAAAATATATATATGGTAATTAAAAAGTCTTATAGCTTAATTTATGCTTTGGCAAAACAGTCCTTGACATAAACATAATATCTACACATTGTGTAGCTGTTTATTCTAAAGGTCCAGTCTGTCTTCTAATTTTTATGTAACTGTTACTCTTTGACATATTGAGTAAAACTTATGGACCAAGGCCTGTTGTGACACGCAAGGGCTCTCTGTCACCTACGCAAGGACGCACGGAGTAGAGCCCAGTTTCTTAACCAGTGTTGCCAACTCCTCAGTAAGGAAAGTAGCTATTGGCTGTCCCAAAAGTCGCTAGAAGTCGCTAAATGACGTCATCGCCTAATTTGCATAATTGGCAATTTGCAAATAACTGTAACGGACGCTGTAGGAGAGAGGAATAACATCGTGGGAGAGACAAAAGTGAGTAAAAAACACCCTAAATATGTTTAGAACTACAAATGTACAAAAATAATTTCAACATTAACAACATTTAACGATTTTAATGCTTTGTCTAGATCCACATTACACACATCAGTTTTGTCCTGTATTGTTAAATGTTATAACAGCAAATTTAATCAAAAGATTGTTCTGTAGGGTGAAATTGCTAGCTCTACAACCAACCCTCCTCCTTTATCCGGGCTTGGGACCGGCAAAGTGACCCAAAAGACACACTCTGGCAGAGTTACTTAGGTTTTTTTTTTTTAAGTTGTTTTTTTTTTATTAATTTTTTTTTGCTGAGCTAGCTAGCAAGATCTTATGTCACAGAGAGGTAGGCTACACACACAGTGGACGAGGTGAATAAGTGACTGAGCTGCTGAGGTTGTGTGAGTCAAATGCAGTGATTTATTTGTGTGACAGCGTCACAGCGAAGAAACGTTTACATTTAAATCCCGCTCTGCAAGCCAGCGGGGGCTTTCTTTTGCGCAAGCGCATTTCATTTGCAGTCCGGACGCCGAGTGGTGAGGGTCTCCTCTCTCTCTCTCTGCTCCGCCCATAGACTGTAGATGGGACTGCTGCGCAAGGCTACTGTGAGACTGGCCGCCTGTAAGTGCTTTGGGACGGGGGAGGGGTCACGTTGAGGACAGTAACTGCAGAACAATACGTGCTTCACGCCAGAGTCTCCAAAACACCAGATAAGTCTCCAATAACACCAGAAAAAGTCGCTAGATTTGTCGCTAGTCGCTTTTTTGAAAAAAAGTTGCTATAGGGGTCTGAAAAGTCGCTAAATCTAGCGACAAAGTCGCTAAGTTGGCAACACTGTTCTTAACTATCCGTCTCTGTCAACGGATAACGTATTAATCTGATTGGTCAGTTTTAGCAACAGCCAGAGATGGTTTCACCAGAACAGGGCTCTACAGTCGCTGTAGTCAGTAGTTAATGCAGCGTTTAGCCACTATATGCTTTAAATTGAAAGGATAACTAATCTAATCTGTTCTTGTAGCAATTTTGAACACAAGGAGGTCTAGGAAAACAACAAAATAGGCTGCTGTGTTTGTGTTCATGCGTTTTTAGAGTATTTTGTGATCTGCACTTCTATTAAAAAAGCTCTACAGCTTAATCAAAACTTACTTTGTGTTGTCCATTGCTCCTTGAGGAAGAAATGCGTTCACAAGCCTAGAAAGAAACAGAAATGACGCTATGATGGTATTTATTCATTTTGGAAAGAGAGTTCACGTCTTTACTTGTCACTTTACTTTACACTGCTACAGTTTAAGTTTGAAGCTGTACTGGTAGTAAAAATATTGTGATGGTAGTAAAAAGGTAGTAAATTCAATTTAAGAATCTCTGTATAAACCCTGAATAAGTATTAGGTCAATAACAAAAGTTAATCTCAATACTTTTTTATATGCCTTCTTTTTGTAATGACAGAGGTGAAGTGTTTTCTTTAAGTCCACACCAGATTTTCACACACTGTTGCTCACATTTTGGCCCATTCCTCCATGCAGATCTCCAGAGCTGTGATGTTTTGGGGCTGTCGCTGGACAACACTGACTTTCAACTCCCTCCAAAGATTTTTTTACAGGGTTGAGATGTGGATTCTGGCTAGGAGAAATGAGTATGCCACAGAGAAGCAGCTTGATGTGGTGAAAAAAAATCAGTGTTGGCATCAATTATTAGAAAATGGAAGACATACGTGACCACTGATAATTTATCTCGATCTGGGGTTTCAGAACCACACGGGGGGACCTGGTGAATCACCTGCAGAGAGCTGGGACCAATGTAACAAAGGCTAACAATAGTAACACACTACGCCGCCGGGGATTTTAATCCTGCAGTGCCAGATGTGTCCCCCTGCTTAAGCCAGTACATGTCCAGGTCCGTCTGAAGGTGGCTATAGAGTATTTGGATGATCCAAAAGATGAATGGGAGAATTTCCTATGGCCAGGTGAAATCAAAATATAACTTTTTGTTAAAAACTTGTGTTAAAAAATTTGTTGTGTTTGAAAGAGAAAGAATGCTGAGCTGCATCCCAAGAACACCATACCTACTGTGAAGCACGGGGGTGGAAACGTCATGCTTTCGGGATGTTTTTCTGTAAAGGGACCAGGACGGATGATCCGTATAAAGGAAAGAATGAATGGGATTCTGTATCGTGACATTTTTAGTGAAAATCTTGTCCATGGCTGAGTCTTTCAGGATGACAATGAAACCAAACAAACCGTCTGGGTAACAAAGAAGTGGCTTCATAACAAACATTTGACGTTACTGGAGTTGCCTAGCCACAATCCAGATCTCAACCCCAAGGAAAATCTGTAGAGGGAGTTGCTATTCAGATCTGCCTTTGAGTCCTAAATTGTGTTTTTGATCACTCTTTCATTCTCGTGGTTTGATTTTTATTTTTTAACAGATTGTGTTTTAGCTGTTTTTAATCTTTGCTCATTTGCATAAATTTGTTCTTTACACGTTCTCTTTTTATTCTTATGTTTTATTTGTTTGTAAATGTCACATAAATGTTATTTTTCATGCTTCAGCTACTAAATGCATTGGTTTTAGTAATGATCCATTTTAATTTTCTTATTTTTATCTTGTATTTGGTTTCATTAGCACTGAATCACGTAAAGCACCTTGAATTGCCTTCATGTTGAAAGTGTGCTGTATAGAGGAAATTGCTTTGTTTTGCCTTGCCTTAAAGTTTGTGTTACCCAGGGGCAGCCTCAAAACATCACTGATGTAGAGAAGATCTGCATGGAGGAATGGGCCGAAATACCAGCAACAGTTTTTGAAAATCTGGTGAAGAACGACAGAAAACGTTTGACCTCTGTCGTTACATGTTTGAAAGTATTGAGATGAACCTTTTGTTATTGACCAATTACTTATTTCCCATCATCATTTGCAAATAAATTCTTTAAAAATCAGACAAACCAATTGTTCCTGGATTTTTTTTCTGATTTTCTTGATGAAAATTACAGGACTCACTCATCTTTTTATGTGGGAGAACTTGCACAGCTGGTGGCTGACTCAATTCTTTCTTGCTGTATAGGGGGCACTCTATATTAAGGGGACGTCCAACTATCAGATTCTGGAAGGAGACAGGTTCTGTGGCCTCGAGATGAACACATTTTGGTCCCAAATGTGCAAATTTTACCAAGAACAAAAGCAGAATACCTTGTCAAGATGATGCTGAAGATGGTAAGCGAGCGAGCTCAAAGCCTTAACCCAAAAAAGCAACATTGAAAAGGCAGAATACAGTTTTGAAAGTTTTTGGGGACGTATCCTGTGGTCCGATGAGTCTAGAACTGCAGTGTTTGTCTACAGTGACCTTCAGCGTATTTGGAGGAATAAGGTTAGAAGCTTGCAAGCCTGAGAACAACATCCTGACTGAAGTAAGGGGGCGCCAGCATCATCTTTTGGAGATGTTTTGCTGCAGGAGGGACTGGTGGACTCAACAAAATAAATGGAATCATGAGAAAATAATATTTTTTGGAACTGGAAGTTTTTAAATGTTTGGTAAACCTCGATACCGGAGATGACCGGCCCATTTCCGACTGGGACTGGGCGGTTACTGGTAAACTACAGGTAGGGTTTGGCTCTTGGTGTGAAGTCCTACTGAATAAAGGTTGGAGTCGGAAAAGGAGCATGTGACTCTCGGGTCTTGGTCGTTTCTCTGTAACTTACTAAGCTACAGCAGACTTTTATTGAGGCGTAATAAAATCTTTCAGAGCCGTTTGTTTCCAGTGAACATCAAAAAGGCGCAAAAAAAGGGCCGATCCACATGGATCACACGGCCGTAAAGCTCAGTAAAACAACAAGACGATTCAGACACGTTCGAGGCAGCAGAACAAGTGTTTGAACAAATTTTTTTTCTTTTCTTCTTCTTCAGGGTAAAGCCTATGGACAGATGCTGCTGGACGTGAAGCTTAGGGGACTGCCAGATCTAAAATCTCTGGTGGACTAAGTGTCTTTCAGACCCACTGAGAGACGATTTCAGAAGACATGAAGGTGGCCGTGAAACATTATACCTCAACAGAAACTCAAAGTGATCTGCCCAGATTACACCCACTAACTAAAACACGAAGCCTGAAAGTCATAAAAATTTTTTTTTTTTTTCATCTTTGTGACATGAAATGTGGCACAAGAATTCATCCACAATGGAAACTTGAAGTAAAATTGACAAAATCCATTGTTAGGTTGACATTGGAGGCACATTGTTCATCCATAACAGGGCAGTTTAACCACAAATTAAATATAAACGTTAATTTCACACCAGATTTAAATCACTGATAGCTCAAAAAAAAATTAAGGCCAGCCTTACAAAGTTTAAAATATAGAAATCTCACATGTTTATTGAAATAAAGGCACATCAGGACCTGCTGAGGACAGATTAGAAACCCTGTTTAAATTTTGTTGCAACCATGCAACGTATTGACCCAAGACAACCAGCGTAGATTACTGTAGGCTGTTAATCGGGACTTTTGGAGGCAGTGAAGAAGATACGTTGGTACGGTTTTCACGCCAAAATGGACATTAGACCTAGGCTTAAAAAACAAACAAAACAAAAAACAAGCAAATCTGGGGCTAGCGGCTACGATGCTAATTTATCGCCGCTCTGCGAGAGGCGACTGTACGAAACCAACTATACCAACCATTTGTTATTCGCAAGCTGCTACTGATCATACAGAAGAGGAAGAAGGTTCCTGCTGTGTTACTTTTAGGCTAACATGAGAATGCTAACATGAGAGTGCTAACGGTAGCAACGATGAAAAAATACTCACAAATACACATTTGTGAGAAATACACACAGACAAGGGAATGAATTAACATCCAAAATCATCCCAACATTTGTATTTTTATCATCGTTCAGCTTCGATGTTTTCTCATTAGACAGAACACCAAATCCAATCATTGATTTTCGGGGTTGAAAATGTTACGGTCATTAGCGTAAGTGATGTTTAGCTCAGAATCTGCCTGGAGGATTCAGTTGCTTTGGGAATTTACGACATACACAAGGAGCTGGACTTGATCCAGAAGGTTTCACCAACCAAGAATAACTTTAAAAGGAACAGGGCTGATAGCATGTACATTTGCTCTAATTCACTAATGAAGTCCAGATTTCCAAATGTATGCAGTAATTTACTCCCCAGTGGGAATTAAAAACAAAGCTGATCACATTTCAGCCTTAAGATACCCAATAGCTTCAATAACTTTATCTGCCGTAGCTGCTTTTCTTGTCTTGACAGCTGGGAACACTAAAAGGGTCATCATCGTGCCAACCTTTAACTGTTTATTTATGCATCAGTTAGCATCATGTTGTATTTGTGTTCTGACTGCAAGACGCAGGAACAGTAAAAAGCAAGAAGTCACTGGACAATAATTGATGGAGTTGGTGCTGGAGGTGTAACAACGCCAGTATTCCCTTCCATCATCGGTTAAAACATGTTTTCCACGCTAATTCTGTCTAATGGCGAGTTTTTGTTTAAATATCTTGTCCAGTGAGAAACCACTTAATACTTGTTACTCTATTTTAAAGGCGACTGGTTTTATCTGAGTTGTGTAAGCCAGCTGCACCTAAACGTTTTCGACAACCTCCATTGCATGCGTTAGTCGCAGTAAGGAAATAGATGGCAAAAACGAGAGAAAGCCAGTCTCTCTACGTCACAGAAAACATTGGTATTGATGGCCCCCCTTGGCTTCCTACTGCCCACGAGAAGGCTGCATGGGGAGCCTACGTCACGCCCTTCTACTTCCGGTCCATGGGCCCCCTACTGCCAACAAGTTAATGAGAATCAATAGAGAGATAAAGCGAACCAGATAATAACTTTTATCGCTGCATTGACTTCCATTCATTATTTTATTTCCCTGGGGACCCACGGGCCGACATGAAGGGGAGGAGACTTAAGGTTGGTTTATGCTTGACGCATGTACATTCTGCGTGGAAATGAGACGCGCGGACCAGGCCGATATTACTTTTTGCAGCGTTTGTACCTTTTGCGGCTTGTCCCCGCTATGAGCCAATATTCTCAGAATTCTGACTATTATTTTGTTGCTTAATCTGCCAGGTTTTTTTTGCATTTTATTTCACCGTTCTTCTGTTTGAAGGCTCTCCAGTTCCATAACTCAGGGGGTATGTTATGCTAGCCAAATGTACGACGGAGTAAACAAAAAATATTTGGAGTAAATTTCCACAAAAAACTGACTTTAATATGTGAATTCTGACTTTTTTTTTCTTAATGAATACCATCTTGGGAGCATGCAGCTTCAGTGTTGGAGTGGAGATTATTATTTTAATCCAATCAGATCTATCAGTTCTATATTTCAAAATGTTTAAGTTATGGAACATACTACAGTCAAATTAAAATCAGGAATTGAAAGTAAAGGAAAACAAAAATGCTTTGTTTAATGCAGATCAGAGCAGACACCCCTAGTGTTCAGAGGTTTTTCTTGGCTGCTGTTTTATTGTCAGCTAATGAACACTGAATCTGAAGCCACCACCACTCTCTAAAGTGTATTTATACGCTCGAGACTGATTGTCTCCCATTGCCAAAGCAGAAGCAGTTTACTTTTCTTTTTTCCTTCCCTCGGGGCTCGGACTTAGCTACCTTTTTAAAATGCCGACTGTTGCCCTACTTGTTTTGCCTCGGGGGAGCTGACCTCTGACCCGAGCACTGGAGACTTTTTGGTTTGGGTTTCCTCGTGAGATGCTCCAGTCAGATAGAAGAGGTGGCGCTCGCTCCATCCGACAGGCACGGCGGTGTCTCGCTCACCTCGAAGCGACCCGGCTCTGATGTTCTACGCCCCCGGAGGAATGCGCGGATCTTTCTTCCAACCAGACTCTGCCGCTCTCGGTCTGTTGTCATAATTGCAACCAGACCGAAGCTGGAGGTTGGAGACACTCTGCAGATTAAATGCTCTTCTCTCCTTCCCGAAACGTCCTCAGCTTTAGAGGAACCTCTTTGGCTACTGTTGTTTACCTTTCACCGAAAAGAGTCCAAGAAACAGAAAATGTAAACATATACAACCTATTTTTCTTTTCTTTTTTTTTTACAGAAATGGGTGACTCACAGAGAAAACAAGCCAAAGCCGAGATAATAAATAAACAGCGACCCTATAAACAGACTATCAAAGGCTTTGGCTGACAGTGAAGCCATAATAAATATTAACAAGTCAAACTCTTCCAGGCTGGAATTCAGAGCAGGCTGTAAATCAGGAGTTGCATGAGGAAAGTTCAAATCTGTCTGCCTTTGTTTCAGTGCTGCAGGACGTGCAGAGCTGGGTGTCACAATCACATTTTCAAGTCTTGTTCTCGTAAAACCCAAACTGGAAGCATACGCCTCAGCAGTCACCACTCGGCGCTTAATGGCTGAAATGAGGTCTGGATTCACATCTGTCCCACGTTTTCTTTCCCAGGAAACAACGAGGCGTTGCAACAGGACTGCTGATTGGTTGTTTGCACTCATTGCTTTGTCACGATGAATTTTTCCCAGCGGTCGGTTTCTGGGTCTCAAACGTCATCGCAGCAGATCATCAATGACCTAATTGTGTGTCATATTTTGAGCACCTCAAGGGACTTTCTTCAGAACCGGCCCAAAATTTCCAAAAAGAAATCAGGCCATGGTTGTAAGTTTTACCTTGACGGATGAAGATAATGAGCATAAAGCTGCATATTTAAGCTAACAATGAAAGGAACGTTTAACAGTATGAATTATCGGTTTCTCTGTTCTTAAAATAATACCATATGTTAAATGGACTGAACTTATATTGTGCTATTCTTGTCATACGCACCCCAAAAAGTACTTTACTCTAGAGCCGTACTCACCCCTTCATGCGCCGACTGGTAGGTAACTTGGGGTAAGTGCCTTGCACCGCGGTTCATCAACATGTAACAGGACCAGGCTGGAATTGAAACTACAACCCTCTTATTGAAAAGCCACTACTGTATTTTCCGGAGTATAAACTGCTACTTTTTTCCCATGCTTTGAGCAATGTGGATATACAACAGTGCGGTTTATTTATGGATATTTACAGCTAATGGCCACTAGAGGGCCTCCTTTATCTATGGTTTATACAGGTTACATCCTTCACCACTAAAGGATACTGTGAGAGAGAGAGGGAGGGGAGGAAGTTTGTGCAAACGTGAAACAGACAGATATTACGGGAGCTAGAAAGTTTGCGAAAACAAGTTTTCATGCACAAACCCTAATTATAGAAAACAAACGAATAAATAGATAAGATGCCGTTTTTAAGTTTTAGGCAGTCGATCTGGCTTTTAAATAAAGGAAACAGAGCCTTGTAACGTACCCTTGGCATCAATGAATCAATGGTGAGACGTTGGCGACCCCAGCGGGAAGAACTGTCTCAATGCAATAAGAGGAGAAAATTATTTTAGAGGTAATACAAGTACATTTGTATTCTTTCCCTAAAATAGGCTGTTGCGGCTTATAATCAGGTGCACTTTATAGTGTAGAAAATACGGTACTCTAGCTTAGGGCTAGGCGATTACGAAAATAAATAATCGGGATTATTTTAAGTAAATTGAACAATCTCGATATTCCATTTGATTTTTGTTTGATATAAGCAATTAGATATAGCCTTCACTATTAACATTAATGCGATATCTTATACAGATTGTGCGTCCCTCTCCTGTTTTATCGCTAACAACATCACATCACTTCAAAACTGCATGCTAACGCTAACTGTAGTCAGTGTCAACAATTCGGTTATCTTTATCGTCTTCCCTGTTGTCCATTTTCCTTCAACGGTCTTCACCAGCTCTAAACCCTTGACACGGCACTTTGGTTTTACCGACCAGCGGTGGACCCCTGCCTCTCAGTGCTGGCGGGGTTTTTTCTGCGACTTGAATGGCCAGTCAGCTTGACAACAAGGCGGCGCTTCAACTGGATTGGTCAGTTGGCATAACAATTACAAAGACGGCACGTTATTATTCTGATGGAGCCTTTTAATATTGTGATTTCGATTAAAATTTGATTAATTCCCCAGCTCTACTCTACCAACTGAGCCACAGTCGCCCAGTATAGTTATGGATAAAGTTTAAATCTATTTACCGACAGATAAAACAAGGTCCAAGAATCTAGCCATGTGGGACGCAACAAACCTCGGGTGATAATAAAAAAGTACATAGTTTTTCAGAAGGTTGTCAAAATAATTTATGTCTGAATATAATCAATAATAGAAAAATGTATAATTCAAAGATAATAAATTGGATCAAAATTGATAAACGGACCCATTCACATTTGGCCAAATTATTGCACTTCATCCTACAGCAGAGCTGCGATAAGAGACGTTAGCCCCTAAACTCCGCTAACATGACGAACACAGCCAGAAAGAAAAAATAAGCAACCCTGTTTAGCCAACAAAGAAAACACAGAAGGGCTGTTTAGAGGTACTTTACCTCTGAGGCAGATGGACAGAAAAAAACGAAATGCCGAAAGACGCCACGTTCTGGCTTCAGTCATTCATCATCAGACATCATTAGAAATTAGCCTTTCATTGGTTTTCATCAAAAAAGTGCTATTATTGTAATATATTGCAGAAGAAGGAGATTTTTGGCTTCAGTTAACACAGATTTATGTGTGATTTATCAAGCAAAATGGGTTCTGCTTCATTGTTTACAACTTTCAGCGGCGTCAGCTGCTCAAATATGGATCATATTATATTTTACCATTGGAAAACCCCATGAGTGTTTGAACTTAAGACTTTAAGGGCAACGTGTTTTTTTCCAAAAACTGTTGTCCAAGCACTCGACCCTGTGGGACACCAGATATTTTTCTTTTTATCAGGTTGAATTACACTAGCCTGTTTTTTTCCCAATCCAGCTCCTCAGTCCTGCATGTTTTTGATGTTTCCCTGCTTCAGCACATCTGATTTCGATCAGCAGCACATATGTTGAAGCAGAGAAAGATCTAAAACATGCAGGGCAGCATGTTGAACAAAGCTGAACTAGACGACACATTTTCTTCTTTTTTTTTACCAGTTATCAGACCAGATCACCTCAGCCAACTGCAATTTATGTAGCTGAAAGCCAGATTCAGATGAACTCCACATATGAGGCCTTACAGAGAAACCGCAGATGCATTTTTATTCGTTCACAGATCCTGTTTTGTTTGAAACGTAGTGTTTAACAATAAAATATTATATTTTTCTAATCATAGATTAACTTCTGTTTATCAAACATTATGTGTTGATCAAAATGTGAATTCTTAGAAAAGTTTAAAGAATATCAGATCCACACTCCGGCCTTTATTTTTCTATTTAATCAATTTAGAAGTTAAGATTTTTGTTTCACAAGTTTTGACTGTTTAAATGCCTTTAAAGCAGAATGTATGAAACTGATTTTGTAGGTACTGTTTAAATTAAAGCTGTTTTCGTCACCAAACCTGATTTGTCTTGAACTTTTGGCTTTTGAAAAAAAATGTTCTAATTTAAAACTGAATTAAAACATAAAATTGAGTAAAAACCATTAGAAAATTGGTCACCAACTCCAGCGTTAAAGAGTTTGTTTGCCTCAGAATAAAGATATTCTGAGCTGTGTCCTGCAGCTTGTTCAGTTTAATGATAAATCAGACCGCAGCTGATATTTGATCCTGGTTAACTGGATGATTGCTGCCAAACAGAACAAGTCTTCATTCATTCTTACTTCGCCGTGACAGGATTCCTGCCAACTTACCCCCACTTAGTGCGAGCAGTATTCTCAGATACTTGATGCTTCTTTTAATGGTGATAGATGAACGGTCATCAGAAAGCCTAAAATGCCATGATTTATCCTCTAAGTACCTAAACAAAAATCTGTGGGACGTCTTAAATGAAGAATTCGATCCACCGTCTGTGAAACCTCCTGACAGGAACGTTGTTTTATCAGCTAGCTTTACAGCAATAAAAGAACGAGACGCTTAAATCAGTCAACGTTTTCTGTCACGCGTTAGAAAGTCTCTGTCATGGCTAAGAATAGGAGATAAATTACGTCTCATCGGTCATTTATCTTCCCTCTTTGTCCTCATTTCAGCCTCCGTTCACCCTTTGTGTCCACACCTAAACCAGCCGTCAAGGTTTTCTTTCAAACTTTGCTAAGTGAAGTGTAATCAGATGAAAAGGATTGAGGAATATTTAAAGCTGTCTGGACAAATGAAAGTAAAACAATCTCTTTTTTGTAATCTAGTTTCTAATTGTTTGTCGTCTTCGAAGCAGAGCTAAATTAGCCGTCAGAACTCTGTTGGTAACTCGTTTAGGAAATGCACCGTTGAGAACTCGTTGCCAGGTTTATTTTGTTTATTTTAAAGTTTTTCAAATTAATGTCCAATTTTAGCTTTATGGCCCTTAAATCATCCGGAGGAACAGTGGACTCCCGCCTATCTGTGGTTCAGTATGCTAGGAGTTTTCTGTGGAACACAACTCCAAATTATTCAATACTTTATTAACTAATTATAAATAATTAAAAAGTCGCTTTTTCCTTGGATCATATCTGAAATGTCCTTAATGAATTGTAGCTTGGTGACCCTAAATACCTCAGCACACAGCTACTTGATTGAGCGGTGTTTTCAAATCAGCCAATCAAGAAGCGCCATTCATTTTACTTGCCGCTGATTGGCTGGTCTCCCAAGAGCATAGATGTTAGCTTGTACGTCAGTGCCAATAAGCCATATCGGTATTGCAAGTGCGCATGCTCACGAATGCGGCTTGGACCCCCGATATTTCGAATGGTCAACTATAATACAGAATCTTTTTTTCCCCAAATAAAAGCATACTAGCACCAATGCTACATAAACAAACTGAGGTATTAGCTGTGAAGCTAATTCTGAATGTTAGCTATGCAGCTAATTGAAAAGCGAACAACTCAAACAATGCCACAATGTCTACTAACAGCTGAAGGACATTATTGAGGAAATATGCTTACTTGTACAGGGATATTTGCTGGTTCACGGAGAGTTGGTATTAATCCTGGTAGAAGTTTAAGACGATCTGTGAATCCACTGCTGTATTGTCCCAAGTTGGAAAAACAGTCGTCCTAGAAATGTTTGCCACAAACTACCACACGCTTCGGCAGTCGGTCGGGCATATTCCCTGCATACATAAAATCCATCCACAAGTTTTTCAGTTGTTTAGAAGTGGGGAGGACAAAAAGATTTCTCGTTTGTACACCCAGGTACAGAGCAGTTTGGATGCGATCTGGACTCCATGCTGTTGGTTTGTTGTTTGCCTGTTACCGTAGCTCTCTGCGCCGCAGAGGGAGGGACTTCCAGGGTGTAGTTTGGGGAAGGGGGTAATTGGCTGGAACTCAACAAGTAATATGCCGAACTGCCAAACAGCCCGTTTCTTAGTGCTAATTTCACTATGTAAGCAGACATACCCCGCGACAAAGGAAAGACTAATCAGTAATTTTAAACCCTTAGGGGCCGTAGGGAGGCTAAAAGATATGATCAAAAACCTCAGAAAAATTTAAATTTCATGCCAGGTCCACTTTAAAGGCTGTTTTTGGCTGAATTTTCAGATATGCCCGGTACTCGTTGTGGTTGGCTATAGAAATGGTAGTTACCAAATTAAACGGTGGAGAATGCAAAATGAACCCGTGTATGAATGATACTGACCCTTGTAATGAACCACCATTTATTTTATATACATTACATTCAGAAAAGAAGGATCCGAATGGACGTGCGAAGTGGATAAGCAAGGTAAGAAATGTGTGATTAAAAATGTTAATTATTCGATATTTCTGTTGATCGTCTAGATCTAACAGCTTTAGTTTTGGTAGCATAGTCATTAGCACAAAGGCTTCGCATAGCTTAAAGCTGGAAGTTGATCAGAATCAGCTTTGATTGAAGCTGATGTGAAGGATTTATGTTACTGTGCTTTCTGCTTCTAACAAGTATCACTCCAATTCAAAAATACAAAATTGTAAGTTTATAAGCACGACGGAAGCTAATAAGTTACGTGCTAACTGCTAGCCATAGCGCGGATATTTAACAAGCAAGAAATACCTGCAATAGGATGATACAGCACATCTTGTGATGCAATGTGAGGGATTGCTGAGAAGTCACGACGGAATCTTCTGTGGTTCTCTAATTCCTAAATTAAACATTGTATTGTAATAACTCATCTTGTAAAGTGCCTTGAGATGACATCTGTTGTGAAACGGCGCTATATAAATAAACTGAATTGAATCTTGACTCCATGAGCTCTGGGATGAAAAGTAGCTTAGACCACTTCTGCATGACATTCCCTTCTTCCCAGCCATCTAACAGCGTTTGTGATTGTCAAAAAGCCCGGTATAATCAACCTGGAATACACCACTTTCTTCTTTCGTCAAAAACAACCAATAGTTCCTGCACTGTAGCTGCACACACTGGTGCACATAGTTCTTTCTTATGCATCGCGGACACAGGCAGCCCTCTACGACAAATTCATGTTTTAAGTTAGTCGACTTTCCACCGTTCAAAATCATCAATTTTGCAAGTTTCGCTATCTATATGTATGTTCGCTTATGGTAATTTGGGGTCCAAAACCCCAGAATGCATTGCGCGCATCCCAATACCGATATGGCTAATACGATTTCCCCTGTACATATAATGCCTTGTCCACACGTAACCTGGTGTCTCACAAAACTGAACTATTTTTCTACAGTTTGGCCTTTCATCTAAACGTAAACACAGATTTTTGGCAAAAAACCCTAAATCTTTCAAAAACTTGGGCGCTCAATGCGTTGAAGAGAAACGGTCTGTGTACATTGAGTTGAGATTAAACATCAGCTCTCTGGTGTTTTCGTGTTGTGCTTCTTGTTATCTTGTTATTGTTTAGTTTTTTTCTGTCCCCAAACCAAAGGATTCGGTAGTTTGATGCCAGTTGCTCATCTCTATCTGTACCACTGTCCAATGAACCTACAACTGAAGGGGGTCCAGGAATGGAACGGTATGGCCCTGCTGTATCGTAGCTTTTACAGCGGAAACAGTCACGATGCCGTACCATGCAGCTCAGTGAAAACAAAGCTGAAGAAATCTCATGACATGAGGGTAACACCTCGCAAAGTTTTGAGAAGCAGCTCATAGAAGCCCTTGGAGAGTCATGGTGGCTGGTTAGAACTTCATCCTTTTCTGAGACATAACCAAGGCTATTCTGGGGCTGATAGTTGATGGTTATGAAGCAGGTTCACCTTTAGAAATCTTGGTGTATCATCAAAACCTCAAATACTGCATCTGGGCTAAACTTAACAAGCCTTTGGAACAGGTTTCTGGGAATCTACGATTTGCAAGGTAGATCAGAGACACATGTTAGCGGTGGCCGTTCAATTCTGAATAACCAGGGTTTACATTCTAAAGTGCCAGGTTTGATCCTCATGTTGGAGACTCTCTTCAATTTGATATGTTGTCTGACAACCAAAGACAAAGGAGACACAAGAGAAGCCCCTATAGGCGTTTAAGAGACACCTAATTGATGCCTTTGGTGTTGGAGGGTCGATGGTCAGATCGCCACACACTACCAAGAAAGCCCATTGGGAAACCCTTTTGTGAACAGTCTTCTTTTGACAGGTTTGATCATCTTTAGTGCAGTGCCTTAAGATGTGAAGGACCCCAATGAAGCCAGTCCAAGAACCTCGCCCATGTGTTTCATCGCTTTCATATAAAGGACCAATCTGTTCTGGCTTAAAGAAGATAACCTCTTCCAGCGAAAGAGCAATTCAACACATAGAGGCAAACTTTTTCTTTCAATTCAACGGATTACGAGGTACAAACTGGTAAAACCACTCGGTAAACCCACATCTGGACCAAGAATGAGGCTTTCAGCTGCAACAGCCATGTACATGGTAAGTAACCACTCTTCAGCCGAACGTTCTGTACTGGTGAGGGCTAGTTTAGAAGCTTTTGGCCCAGTATGATCACCAATGGTGACAATAACGGTGGGGATGGTTTTAGAGGACAGTTTCTATCCGAGGATCACCGCTTTGGACTTCAGAAGAGAAGAACATCACAGAGAAATGCAAATCAGCTACAGAGATGTACTAATAGCTAACATGGATTCAACTGAACCAACACATCCTCACTGCCAACTCGTCACATATGGACGCAAGATCGGACTCCTGACCAAGCGTACATATGTGACGAGTTGGGTACCCCCCACCCCCGCGCGTCATTTTTTAACGTGCTGGGTGTTTCCATTGAATGTTATACAGATCCCTAGACATCAGTAATTGACGACACAAGGAGGACAAGGACTCCGCTTACTTCCTTGCTTGTTTAAAATAATGTGTTTTTGTCCTTCTGTGATCTTAAGGTTAGAACATAAAACTTGTGGGTTGGTAAAAATTGGTTAGATAACTCAACGTACGGTATGTTATTCTGCTAGATCGAATGGCTCTGAAACAAAACTTCAGATGTTTACAACAAAGGACAACAACCATACAACCTGTTCTGAGTGCGTCAAAAAATGAAACAAGGGGGGTACCCAACTCGTCACATATGGACGCATGGTCAGGAGTGTGATCTTGCGTCCATATGTGACAAGTTGGGAGTGAGGATGCGTTGACTGAACACAAGAGAGACCACATGTCAGAGTCACAGACCACCACATGTAACACCACAAAAGATCAGAACTCAACTATTGACCAAAAACGTTCCAAGAACTCCTCACAAAACTCCTGCCTGTTTAGAAATTGTCTGTGTCTTTAAATGTCCAAATATAAACAATATATGAATGCAATGGTGACTCAGATATTTCCCAACCATCTGTGTTGCACCAACATCTTGATTTAAGTCCTGCAACCCGATCTGTCTTGAAGTAAGAGGATCAGCTATGACCTCCTTCGTCTCTCGGCTCCTTTCACCTTTTCACAGCCGCTCAGTCGGGGTCACATCAACACACTCATTCAACATTTCAAATCTCATCTCTCCGCACTCATTCAGCACCAGTCGGAGGGGGACCCGGCTCACTGTGTGAGTCCCAGCCTGTTTCCATAATCTTCCACTAATCCTTCGAAATCCCCTTCTTCTCTTCGGAGGAAGACGGAAGAAAAGGGTTTGTAACCAAAATGAGAATTGAATCACAAGTAGCCTTTTAGCTGATCAGGCGGTTTAACCCACCGTGAACATGAAACCAGAGATTAAACTCAAAACTTGGTTTGTTCTCATTTTATTTAAGTGAATCCAAAAAAATAAAACAGAGTTGTCCGATCAGCTGAGAACTGAGTCTGGAAATCCCTTAAAT